>JAYEPQ010000001.1:11024224-11414224 GCA_036321105.1 Dracaena cambodiana | reverse complement strand
ACACATACTTACATGTGTGTGTATGCATGTGTATACATACACACACACACACAGATATATATGTGTGTGTGTGTGTGTGTACACTCATACTTACATGTGTATGTGTGTGTGTGTGTGTATGTATACATATATATATATCACCTCCTATAATTTTCTCCAAAATATTTTTTTTACATTATGATCTAAAAATATAGGGTTCACTAATTCCCAATTTCTTAAGTTTTAGTTTTGATTTGACCTTACATCAGATACAAAATTATGATTTTCATTGAATACAAAATTTTTGTATTCACATAATGGAATGACAAATGAACTCTAAAATATATGAAATTTGATCCTTAAATGGATATTGAAATGTATATTATGATCCCATAAAAAATTAATGGAATCAACAACAACAACTAAACCTTTTATCCCAAGTACTTGGGGTAATTACATGAACCAAAAGATAATCACGCTAGATCCATCATATTGATAATCCTCCTCCAGTCATTCTTTTAAAGTAATATGTCCTCATTTAAACCTCATGTAAACAATGCGAGTCATGTCAAAAACTAGGAGCGTTAATTAGGATGAGTGACATATCTTTAACACCCATACTTACAATTTAGATATTCGACTATTGGGGCATTGACTTCATGTGACCGTTTCCTTTTTCTAACAGATATGTTTATATCTCGTAGCGATTGATTATGTCTCTAAATGGGTAGAAACTATACATATAGAAATAATTATCAACGAACTATTATCAAATTTTAATGAAATATATATTATCCAGATTTGGAGTTCCTAAACACATAATAAGCAATGGGGTTCCCATTTTTGCATTAAAACCTTTGAAATTTTGGTGAAAAAGTATCACATCATGCACAAAATTTCTACGCCTTATCATTCACAGTCGAATGCACAATTTGAACTGGCCAATAGGAAAATCGAGCAAATTTTAGAGGAAACGGTTAATCCATCTCCCGTTTAGACTTACTGATACTTTATTGGCTTACCATACTGCATATAAAACACCCTTAGGTATGTCTCCATACAGAATAGTATATGAAAAAGCTTGTCATTTGCTTGTAGAGATAGAGTATAAGGCATATTAGGCAAATAAATTGGTCAATCTATATTTCAATTCAGCTGGCCCATTAGAAAAACTAAAAATAAATTAATTGGATGAGATAAAATGTGATGCACATGATAATTCAAGCATTTTGAAAGAAAAATTGAGAATATGGTATGATTACCATATCACACGGTGTATTTTTCACCCTTCCGACAAAGTACTCCTGTATAACTTACACCTTCATATATTTCCAAGAAAATTAATTCATGATGGACTCGACCATTCGTAGTTAAAACTATGTATCGGCATGGCGCAATTGATATCAAAAATCTAAAAAATTGTCAAACATTTAAAGTAAACAGAAAACAATTATAGTATTATTTGGAATTTTCGAAGCACACGGAGGAATCTCATGTTCTAGTGGATCCTCCAATATCTCATTGATTACGAGCTAAACAGAGACACAATGTATACTATTGTATATTATGTACTAACAATTTGTTTGTTAGTTGATACGTTATGAGTACCACACTGAAGCAATTTCTAAGAACTCTTTCTTAAATTGTATATGTTCTTGATTGAGTAAATAGAAATATCAATTTATTGAGGATAATGTGTATTTTAAATTGGTGGGATTGCTTATAAAAATAACTTAGTTTGGATACTCATGATGTTTTCAACGATTTTGTTCAAAAAAACAATTTATAATTAGAACTAAACATTAGCTATTATTTCTAACTTTAAAATTAGGAACTAACTTTTAATTTAGAATTAGTTTTAGAATTAGAAATTAACAATTAGATTTTAGGAATAACATTAGTCTAGGAACTAACAATTAGAAAAAATAAAAACAAAAACTTTAGCTTGACGTAGTTCTCAACAGAGGGCAACTGTCGAAACCGCTGTCGAAACGACTGTCGACAGCCAGCTACTGCAAAGCAATTTTTGCTCTACTTGAAAGCGGCTATCGAAATATCTATCGAAATGACTATCAACAACCATAAACAGAGCCCAATTATAAATAGATCTTTGAGTTTGTTTTTCTCTACAGCCAAAAACTAGCATCCTTTCCACAGCACCCTAGAGCAAAAATCCCTTCTTTCGAAGGCTAAAACCCATTCCAGCGTGTTTTTTTTTTTAATTTTCAAAGATTTTCAAGCAATTAAGTCTTTTTCTCTTTGGTTTTTCTTTGAATTGTTCTTCATAAAAAGTAGATTTTTATCTCAAAAACCTAGATCTACTATTTATATGAACTAATTCAATGAAAGTGTACTTGTTAGTAGATTTGGAGGGGTTTAACAAATTTTTAAGAATTTTTGACGAATTTCATGGAATAATTGAAAATACATGCTAGTTTAGAGGTAAAAGAAATAAAAATTTCAGCTTTTTAGCTTAACAATTCAGGGGTTCCTTGAATAATTAACATACATTAAACTCATGCATTAATAGTAAAATTAAAATAATGTTGAAAGAGGAATTGGAAAATATAGAATTTTGTAATTGTAAAAAAAGAGGGGGAAAGAAAAGAACTTAAATATATAATGTATGTTAAATTCAAGCATAATTTTAAGAAATAATAACATTACATTAAGATATATTTTTGTAATTAACTTTACGGAATGGGACCAAGAATGCAAACCGCTTCCAAGAGACCAAGAGTGGAATCTTCAGGCCCATCATCTCCATAAAGGCACAGAGTTGCAAAAACAAATAAGAACCTCTTGGAGAAGTATGAGAATTTTAACCTTTGGCCTGAATGAACAGTTGATTACTCAAAGATACATGAGAATCTTGCCTTCAGAGCACAAATGCAGGTTGTAGAATTAGAAGCATATACAATGCATAGACACACACTGACGTTCAACGAAATCATGCATGAATTTTAAGCTAATCTTCAACCGGCACTTCCCATACCCAATTCAGGGGATCAATATGCATAATTTATAGTAAGGGGCAAGGAAGTGCCACTCACAAAACAAGAAATTCTTAGAGCAATTCCCATACCCAATGTGCTTGAAGAGCACCCATTTTTTATTGATATAGTAAATGAGATACAAAGCAAATCCTGCCGATTCAAAGAGCTCTAATGCAAATCTCAACGATTTTGTTTTCAATGAGAGTTTCTTAAAAGTGGGCTACATAAGACGAGAGTATGTTTTGGTAAGTCTATCTATCAAATATAACACCTTACTGTCCTATGTAACAGTGGAATTATGTTCATGGGACATGCTGTTATTAAATATAATTCTAGAATTGCGCCTGTTCGATGTCGCATCCCTCATGTATTTCGTGATATTTTAATGCATGGGACAACCCATGAATATATCCAGCATCCAAGATTGACAAAGTTATACTTATTCTGTCATCTCTGATAATAAAAAGTTGCATGAATACTGGAGTCAAACATCGTGAAGAAGATAGATTAAAAAATAAAGAAAAGAAAAATGAGGATAACCAAAAAACAAGAAAAACAAAAATTTTATACAAAAGAAAGAATTTTTTTTTTGATATTTTCTACAAAACAATGCCTGATAGGCTTCATTTTTCTTTTGCATGAAGTTCTAGTCTTGTAACTTTGATTTGCATAACTATATTTGACTTTAGTTCTCTATAGCTCCGTGTTCTTGTAGCTTTATTCTCTTTTTACCTCTTCTTGGACATTGTTTCTTAATCTATTTCTGAGTTTATGTCATCTCTTTGTAGCAATAGGTTTAACCTAAAAAATATACTAAAAGTATTCGAGTCGCATTATTTATACACAGAAATAGATAATATGAAGGCTATAAATATTCAATGTATGGAACTCATCATACCCTCACACCTATCTTTTGCTAGTTCTCAAGTAAAACCTAAACCTAAAAAGAAAAAAAATTCCTAACTCACTTTTGTAGGAATCACAGTCGCACTTAGCACGTGCAACAAGCCGTTAAACCCCTAAGTTACCCTAGTAGACGAGTTGTGAAAGGTCTTTATCCTACTATTGTAATAAACGAATCACTGGTGTCATAAAATAAACCCCTAGGTTAAACCCCTATGCTCTCATACACGAATCATTGGTGTCATAAAATAAATATGAAAACTATTGTACAAATACTATACAAATAATGAGAGTTGTGAAAGGTCATAATTTGAATATTGTCACCCTATTAACGTATGGAAAGTAGTTATAACCTCTCGATTGCTTCCCACTTTCATAGTGTGTATATTTTAAATGTGAAGTGGGTGCATTGTCGTATCTCATTATCCTCCTATAAGTTACAAAATTATTTATTTATTTCTTATGCCATCCTCACTTTTTTTGTCCACATATTCACATTAATAATTAGATTAAATAACTCTTCACTATAAACTTGCTAATCATCATTGGTAACAATTACTCATGTAGAATTATTGTGAGATATGAAGAGTGCGTCATGATTAAGTGAGTCATGGACTATGAAGTGTAGTGGCCCTTCTAACTCACGAAATAATGCAGGCTCCTCCACAAACAAATTATCAAGGGTTTGCTCATTAAGGAATTGAATACTTAGAAAAATATCATCATATATAGAATCAGTATGTGCCAGTTCTTCTAATAACATGAGCTTATCTATGAAAATTTACTCAAATAAGGGTTCATCATCAGCATAAGAGGTAAAATAAGAGTGCAAACTGTGAACCATATTTACCTCAATGGAGAAACTCATTGTGTGCTCATCGATATTGAATATGTTCAATGTCACAGTTATATTTCCAAATGATAGCTTCATGAGGTCACTTCTGCAATTAATTAATGCATTTGAAGTTGTAAGGAATGGTCTGCCTAAAATAACAGTAATTTGATTCCATGGGCTAGAAATTGGCTCAGTTTCTAAAACAATGAAGTCTACAGGAAAGATGAACTCGTCGATCTTAATGAGCACATCTTTAACCATATCAAGTGATTTCTTGATCAAATGATCAGTTAGCTGTAATATGCCCTTGCTTGGTTAAATTTTCTTAACCCCGGTTGCTGATAAGCAATGTAAAGAAGTAAGTTGACACTTGCCCTTAGATCAAGCAACGCCCCGTCAAATGTAGTATTCCCAATGATGCATGAGATTGTGAGGGAACCTGGATCTTTGTATTAGATAGGTAAGGAGTTAGTGAGAATTTGGGATATATTTGCAGTATGAAAAACTTTCTCATGAATGTTTCTTGCTCGTCAGAATTTGCAATATATTTGCAGTATGAAAAACTTTCTCATGAATGTTTCTTACTCGTTTCTTAGTACACAAATCCTTGAGAAATTTGGCATAAGTGAAAACCTGTTGTATAATATGAAGGAGTGGAATATTAAGTTTCACCTACTCAAATATTTCAAAAATCTTCTCTACTTGCAGTGAAGGTTTCCTAAACTGAATGGGATATGGTGCTTTCAAATTAGGAACATGCTCGTCCAATTGAGCGTGTGATGATAATGGAGGTGATGGAGATGGATGTGGAGTAGTAGGAAAGAGATCAGGAGGCATGGCTACATTATTGTCTACTTTCTTTCTAGATCTCAGCGTGTGAATGATATTGCAATGGTGAACATGGAATGAAACAAACTGAGATGAGTTAGAATTGGAATTCATTATTGGTTGGCTTAGAAAGGTACCTGACCCCCGCTCACTCAACTGTGTGGCTAACTGTCCAATCTGCTACTCTATATTCTTGATTGACTGAGAACTTGTAAGAAGTTATCGGTCGGTCCATTATATAAAGTCAGTAGACCCTTTCATTAAATTTTGCATTTATGTGTCTAAACTGGACATTGTCTTTGATGAGTGTTATATATTGCATATTTATAGCCTTCATATTACCTATTTTTGTATATAAATAATGCTACTCGGGTATTTTTTAGTGTGTTTTTCAAGAATTTTATTCGTACAAGAAGACGGTATGAAATCAGAGTTGGAGTAGGAATCAAAGTTCGAAAAGTTTCTAAAGTGGGCGAAACTACGAGACTATGATGCTCCAGAGATTCAAAGTGCAATAAAGTCATTAAAATAAACTCAAAAGGAGAAAATACGCGGGGGAAGAAAGTTCAAAAATTATTTAATTATTTTTACCGCTATTTATAGGTAATTTCAGCTAAATAGCAGCCAAATATGGGCTCAAATATCCGAGTTTTTTCCCGTGGCTTCTTTGTAATCTTGTAGTTTCACAATTGTATTAGAATTAGGTTTGGGTTTCCGAAGCCTATATATTGGCCGTATCCATGTATTCTAAAATAATCCTGTAAGTTTTGTACTCGTTTTTAATTTAATAAAATTAGGATTTCGCTGAAGGGGTGATGGCCACAACACCGTGCTCCAGAGGTAAGCCATTGTTTTTAGGTTTTTATTTGCTTTCTAGATAAAGTTTATTGCTTTCTAGTTTAGGTTTATTGCTTTCTAAATTAGATTTTATTTTGTTCATGAATAAAAACTTGATTTTCCTTATTAGAAATATGAGTAGCTATTTTTCTTTAGCCCTAGGATGTAGATAAAATTAGTTTAATAGATCTAACATGTATTTATCTCATCTTCTTTCTTAAAAAAAATAAAATTATGATTTTTCTATAAATAAATAAAAGATAGAGTTCACAAATCATAATTCTTTGATAGATTATGCTTAATTAATATTTTGATAATCTATACTTAGATGAAATTTGGAATTATTATTCTTTGTTTATTTTTAGAATTATCAATAAAGATTTATATATATATATATGTGTGTGTGTGTGTGTGTGTGTGTGTGTGTGTGTGTATATGAATATGTATGTATATACATGTATATGTATGTATACATATGTATATATATGTGTGTGTGTGTGTCCATATATATATATATATATATATATATATATATATATATATATATATATATATATATATATATATATATATATATATATATATATATATATATATATACATGTATATATACGTATGTATATACGTGTATATATATATATCTACACGTATACATACATATATACACGTAGATACATATATATACGTAGATACATATATATACATATATACATATATATATACATATATACATATATATACGTATATACATATATATATATATATATATACATATATACATATATATACGTATATACATATATATGCATATATACATATATATGCGTATATACATATATATGTACATGTATATGTATATATATATATATGTATATATAAATATATATATATATATATATATGTATATATATATATATGTATATGTATATGTATATGTATATATACATACATACATACATACATACATACATATATATACACACCCATATATATATATATATATATATATATATATATATATATATATATATATATATATATATATATATATACATATACTTGTATACATTATACATATATGTGTGTGTGTGTGTATACACACACATTTATACATATATATATATATATATATATATATATATATATATATATATATATATATATGTATGTATATATATGTATATATATATATATATATGTATGTATATATATATGTATATATATATAAATATGTATATATATATTTATATATATATATATATGCATATATATATATATATATATATATATATATATATATATATATATATATATATATATATATGTATGTATATATATATTCTTATATGTGTGTGTGTGTGTGTGTTTGTGTGTGTGTGTGTTTATCCCAAGTATTTGGGGTATGGTACATGAACCAAAAAAAGAATCACGCCGGATCGATCACTTTGATATTCTTTCTCCTTTTATTTCTATCAAGTAATATCTCCTTGTTTAAACCTCTAGACTCCATACCTTTGCGTATCACCTCCATTCATATTTTTTTCGGTCTTCCCTTCGTTCTTTTAACTTGTCCTGCATTGATAAACTCCCCTTTGCGAACTTGTGCACTTTTAGGTCTACGTTGCACTTGACCAAACCATCGTAATCGATTTTCTCGCATCTTATCATCGATGGAAGCTGCATCTAACTTAGCACAAATAACTTCATTTCTTACTTTATCTCTCCTAGTGTTGTCGCACATCCAACAGAGCATGCGCATCTCTGCTACCCTTATCTTCTTTGAATGACGTTTCTTTATAGTCCAACATTCCGTGTCATATAATAAAGCTGGCCTAATTACAGTCCTATAAAATTTTCTTCTCAATCTTAACGGAATGTTACGGTCGCATAAAACTCTCGTTGCCCTCCTCTATTTCAACCAGCCAGTTTGTATCCTATGGTTAACATCATTATCGATCTCTTCATCATTCTGAATAAAAGAATCCAAATATCTAAACTGACTTCTCATTTGTATCTCTTGCCTATCCAGTTTTACAGCATTATAGTCTATGGTCCGTCATTTACTAAATTTACACTTCATAAACTCTGTTTTAGACCTACTCAATCTAAAACCTCTAGATTCTAATGTATACCTCCATAACTCTAACTTGGCATTTTCCCTGCTCTTTTCTCATCAACTAAGACAATATCATCAGCAAATAGATGCACCAAGGTTTCTCATCCTGAATGGATTTAGTAAGCTCATCCATCACTATAGCAAATAAGAATAGGCTCAATGCAGATCCTTGATGGAATCCAATTATGATAAAAAAAAATCACTTATTAAAACACCACATGTTCTGATATTGGCCACTACTTCATCATACATATCCTTAATTATGTCGATATACTTGATGGAAAATATTTTCTTCATCAGTGTCCACCAAAGTATCTCTCGTGGAACCTTATCATAGACTTTCTCTAAATTAATAAATACCATATGCAAATTTATATTTCTCTCTTGGAATCGCTTTATAAATTGACGAAGTAAATGAATAGTTTCTGTCGTCGATCGTCCCGGTATAAATCCAAACTGGTTCTCCAATATTTTAACAGTTTATCGCAATCTATGTTCAATTACTCTTTTCCAAAGCTTCATAGTGTGATACATGAGTTTTATTCTCCGATAATTAGAACAACTCTGAATGTCGCCCTTGTTCTTATACAGAGTTACTAGGGTACTCTTCCTCCATTCATTTGGTATTTTCTTAGTTTGCCAAATCTTATTAAAAAGATCTGTTAGTCACCTCACACTAATTCCTCCTAATTATCTCCATATCTCTATAGGAATCTCATTTGGACTAACAGTTTTTCTTGATTTCATCCTCTTCAAAGCCTCTTTTACTTTAGACTTTTTAATTCTGTGCATAAAACTACGATTCATATCCTCACAATGAATAGTAAGATCTCCTAAATCTTGAGTAAAACTACCATTATATAATCTATCAAAATAATTTTTTCATCTCTTCGTTTTGAACTAGAACCATCTAATCCTCATTTTTAATACACTTTACAGTAAATAAGTCTTTAGACTTTCTCTCTCTTATTCGAGCAATTCTATATATATTTTTTCTGCCTCTTTATTATCCAACTTCTCATACACTTGTTTATATAATTTAGTTTTTGCATCCCGAACAGCTTTCTTAGCCTCCTTCTTTACTAGTTTATACTTATCAAAACTTATTCCATTATTATTATTATTATTATTCAAATCTCTATAAAGGTCTCGCCTGATCTTAATAGTATTTTTTACCTTTTCATTCCACCATGATATCCTTACATGGTGGAGCACCGCCCCTCGACTCACCGAATATATTTTTAGTTATCCTTTTAATGCAGTTAGCCATTTTATTCCATGCTACATGAGGATCATCATGGTCCTTACAATCTGCTTCTTGTACTATTTTATCTACAAAAACTTTTTGATTACCTTCTAATCGCCACCACTTAATCTTAAGATCTAAGTTACACTTAATCTTTCTAAGTTTCTATCTAATCTCAATATCTAAAACTAAGAGTCTATATTAGGTAACTACACTCTCACCTGGCACTACCTTACAATCGATACAACTAGCTCTATCTACCCTCATAGTTAAAAAGAAATATATTTGGTTCGCATTCGATCCACTTTTAAAAGTAACTAAGTGAGAAACTCTCTTTTTAAACTAAGTACTCGCTAAAATTAAATCATAAGACAAAGCAAAATCTAGAATTGAGTTATTTGCTTCATTTCTTTCTCCAAAACCAAATCCTCCATGTACACTATCAAACCCATTACGACTAGTTTCTACATGTCGATTGAGATCACCACCAATAAATAGTTTTTCTCTAGCGGATATTCCTTATACTATCTCATCTAAATCCTCCCAAAATTAAAGTTTACTGGATTTATCAAGTCCTACTTGTGGTGCATAGGCGCTAATAACATTAAAAATCTCTCCATCTAAAATAAGTTTAACTAATAAAATTCTATACCCTTCCTCCTAACTCCACTACATGCCCAAGTAATTGCTTATCTATGATCACACCTACCCCATTATGATTTCTATCTCTACACTATACCAAAATTTATAACCCCAGGGCTCTATGCCTTTAGCTTTCTCACCTACCCACTTAGTCTCCTACACACACAAAATATTAACTCTCCTTCTAATCATAACATCAACTAACTCTACTAATCTACCTATAAGGGAACCTATATTCCATGATATCAACCGAAATTTATGTTTATGAGCTAACTTCTTTACCCCCACTCGCTCATTAAGATGTGGGAACCCTCTTATATTTGACCATATTCGGGCGTCGACCTGGTGCGTCGCTTCAGGGCAATGACCTAGTAACCCTCACACATTTTTCACTGCACCCGGGGTCTGATGTAGCGCGTCGTTCAGTAGGGAACGCCCCAACGAAATTCATATTTTGGCTCACGTCATAATATGTGATAATGTTTTACGTTGGCTGTCACTGGCCTACCACAACCCTCCTCTTTTATCCTAGTTTGGGACAGGTAGTGTATAGTATTTGCGGAGTTATACATACATACGTATACATATATACATATATATATATATATATATATATATGTATGTATATATATATATGTATATATATATATATATATATATATATATATATATGTATATATATATATATATATGTATGTATGTATATATATATGTATGTATGTATATATATATATATATATATATATATATATATATGTATCTGTATATAAATATATATGTATGTATGTATATATATATATATATATATATATATATATATATATATATATATATATATATATATATATATATATATATATATGTATGTATGTATATATATGTATGTATGTATATATATACATATATATATATATATACACATATATATATATATATATATATATATATATATATATATATATATATATATATATATGTATGTATGCATGTTTGCATATGCATATGTATATATATATGGAATTACTATATATAAGCTGCCGGCTCAGATAAGTTACTTGAGTTGACAAATAATTTGTGAGCCCATTATTTTTCTAATTTTTAAAATTATGTTCTCTATATCCTTACTTCTTTATGATTAAATTTTATTGATTTTGAAGTTCATTTGTACTTTTATCAAGTGGATACAAGATATTGCATTGATCGAAAATCCTTAATTTTATATCTATTCGATAAATGGCCAAATCAAAGCTAAAACCCATGAAATTGAGTATGAGTAAATTTTAACGGGTCAAGATCATAATCCAAAAGAAAATTTCTAAAAATAATTATTGGAGATAGTGAAAATAGACAGTAGTTTAGGTAAGTTAAATGAGACGATGACTCATTTTTATTATTCTCACACACATATAGGCGCGCGCGCACACACACATACACACACACACAAACATACACACAATGACTACATTTAATTTAATTCACTTTTCAATCTACTTATTTTATTGAACTTAAAAATCCTTAAAATTAATGCCTAATTTTTTTTAGTTATGATTGGGTCAATACAGTTGAAGGAAGTTTTGTGGATTAAGAAAGGGCGATGAAATCCCCACTTTATCTTGTTTATTGGATTGTGCTATTAATTTAATTTTAAAATAAGAATGCAAAAAATCATTATACCCCGATCAATGTGAGTTTTAACCTATATACGTGCAAAAGTCAAAGAGCACATACCTTACTGCAACAATCGCCAACAGAAACTAAACAGTGATGCCTAAACAATGTATTTTATTTTTTTTTATTTTGTGATCTACTAATTTTTTTTATGTTTATAATCCTTTTACTATTGTATAAGTATTTACAAATTAGGAAGAATAATTATAAAATCAGAAGAAAAAAAACTAGATATAGATCACTTACCATCGAATGGCTATTCTGGCCATTGGATCCTGTAACTAAATTTTCTTAAATACAATATAAAAAGATCAATCCAACAAAAAGAATATAAAAACTAAATAGAAAACCATCTTCCTTGACAATAACGGTAAAAACTTGACATGCAAATTATAATTACTACAAGTATACAATATTATATTGCAGTACTATGTTAGTCAATTTATAGAAAAGATGGTTTAAATCTAGTTCTTTAGTTTCATTTAGGTAAATTAAAGAAGAGATAATAGAAGTGGTTTGCTTGGCTCAAGTGGTATCACCCTTTTCCAATTTGTAAGAGATTATTAATTCGAGATTCTGAGTTTGACTCCTACTGGGGACTCAATTTAGATAATATTGTAAAAAAATATGTGTGTGTCTGAGTCTGGCTAGCAAAAAAAAAAACCTAATTAATAAAAATAAAATTCTTAAGCTTGAATCCAATAAGAATAATAATATATTAACTTTTTTATTAAAATAATAATTTATATTAATCAATGAATAACTAGAAAGCATAAATTATACAACATGTGCAATAACATATCCTTGTAAATTTAATTAATAAATAAAACATATAAAATAGTTGATAAATAAATCAAGGAAAATGATAATTCTAGATCTAAACTCTTAAATATAGTTTATTACTGATGACATGTATAATCTATCAAATTATAGATCTATACATTAAACATTCACATGATTTAGATATAAAAAAATATGAGAGGTTATTTATTTAAATATACTATACTCTTAACATATTTACACAGATATAAAGGGTTTAGCTATCAATGAAAAAATAAAATTATTATTTAAGAAGAAAATATGAAAATCAATATAAGGAATTAAAGAAAATTAAATTTTTTATTAAAATAAAAACTTACAGAATTTGATGGAAAACAATAAAATCCAGCCAAACAACACTAAAAATTATTCTCCAAAATTTAGTGCCTTTTAGATGTTAGAATCTCCTTTCTACTTATAGGTAAAATATATAGTTATATTTGTTATAATATAGGTATAAAAGAACAAAACAAATATTTGACTTGACTTGTTATAATAACTTAATTTGTCAAGATTTTTTTCATAATAGTCTGATTTGATATAACATTTGGTTTGATTTGTCTCTAACTACTTGATATATTAAAAAACATTTCCAAATAGTTATAAATTTAATGTATATTTTGACTTAATTTGCAAGAACTCTAACATAGCAATTAGTTTTGGTATAATGTTTGACTTGATTTGTATTCAACTACTTGATCTACTTCGTAACAGCTTTATCTCTTTTTTAACTATTTGATCTTGATTAATTTCTTATCTTTAACTTGATTTTCATATATTGTAAAGTATGATCTTGGGCTTTGGGTATGAACGAATCATCTTTTAGGTTTCTTTTCTTTATTTTTTATTTAAAATTTATTTTCCTGAGAACATAAAATACCAAAGTAACATATTTATTTATAACAAAGCATAGATAAATATGAGCATAAAAAATATATGAAAATTGTAGTTATTAGTTATCGGAAATACATGTCATATTTGTCTTATGTTACCATAAATCGTGAATCAGATTTGTTTAATGATGATATTAAAATCATGTGAGAGAGAGGATGAGAAAAAGTATTTCTTATAAGAGGTCCTTAACTTCTTAGCATTTGTCCTCAACTGTTATTGTCGCCTCTAGCCTTGTTGTTGCCTCGAGAGAGTGTGAGAGTTTCCGAACTAGAGAGATTTTGTGAGGGTTAGAATGAGAAATGTGAGATGACTGTTTAAGTATACATATGTGTGAATGTAATTAGTTAGAAATCTAAGCCCAAATGTCATCTCCAATATAATTATGGGCTTAACTACCATAGGGGAAATTCTATTTGCGCAAACCAATTTACTTTTGACGCCCTGCTTACTCTTTACACCAACCCCTATTTTGAAATACCGCCATTTTACTCTCTGCGTTCAAATTTTTTTCCAACTTTAACCCTCGCTCATAAAAAGGCTAAAACACAGCACGCTGAGCAGCACCACCACCACCACTCCACCGGTCGCCAGCCCCACACCCAGTTCTGTTCTCGTACCATAACCAGTGACGGGCGAGATTCCAGCAGAGATCGGGCTACTTCCTTCGCTCATTGATCTCTGTCTCTTCACTAACAAGTTGGTGGGTAATTTACCTTTTTCAAGCATTCGAAGCTCTGGAATTTTGATGTCGACAATAATTTGCTCTCAAGCGAGTTGCCGCAGTTTCTTTGTTCCAATGGAAACTTCACAGATCTTGGATGTCTAATAACAAGTTCACTAGTACTCTACCATCTTCGCTTGGCAGTTGCAATACTCTTAACAACCTCATGGTTGAGAACAACAATTTCCATGGTGAAGTGCCAGCTGGCCTCTGGTCGACTGGGGTGAATCTCACCACTACAATCATGCACCACAACTCGTTCTCCGGCGCTCTGCCCGACGAACTTCCATGGAATCTGACACGGCTGGAGATGCAATCCAAATCTCTGCTCATCAACTCCTCTAATGAACCTCCGCATTTGCGAGCACAAGACATTTGGTTCGAGCAATCTCTCTACAGGACTGCTTCTGCTCTTCATTGTCCTCGGCGTGCTCCTTTTCTTGGGCACGGCCTCGCTGGGAATGTTCATGTTGAGAGAGCACATGAGGAGAAAGCGCGGGGATGATCTTGTTGAATGGAAGCTCACCTCCTTTCACTCGGTCGAGTTCAACTAGTCTGACATTGCAGGACTTATTGAAGACAACTTAATAGGCAACGGAGGGGCGGGACTGGCGTACAAGGTCGTCCTCGGCAACTGGACTGGAAAGACTTTGGCCGTTAAAAAGATACGGAAAAGTTGGACTCCAAGCTGGAGAAGGAGTTTGAGGCCAAAGTCCAGATCTTGGGCACCATTCGGCATGCGGGCAGGGTCGAGAGTGAGGAGGTTGGTGGGGCCAGAGGGGAGGTCAGGGCCGGCGAGGTCACTAGCAGAGGTGTCGACTTTGTTTCTTATCTTTTTCTTTTGTTTTAAGATAATAATTTTGATAAAATTTTAGGAGTGGTGATGAGATGAGTATAAAGTTAAAAATATATGAGAACAACAGGTAACTTAGTCAAAAAAATAAGTGGTGAATTTACAATTATTTACAAATTTTAAAACAGTGCATGAAGAGTAAATATTTGTGTGCAAATAGAATTTCCCATGCCATAGTTCTAAGCAATTCAGTATTTTCAATGTGGCATCCCCAACTAATTCCATTGTACAAAAGGTTAAGACAAACTCTAGTGAGAGGAAATCAGTGAAAAAATAGGCAAAATATTATTTAACTCGGATTCTAGGTTTGTGATTTTTTATGCTTCCAGAAAATGTTAAAGGTATAATAGAGTCAAAGGGTTACAGTATAATTTGCAAAATAATTTTTGAATGTGTAATTGTAAGATAAAAATTAGTAAATATCTTATCATTATTGTTCACTAACTAGTATTTTGCCGGTTTTGAAACTTTATCAGAAAATTCTGAAAATCATCATAAATTTAGAAAATAGAAAAATAGTGACCTCAAAGTCAAAATCTCATTTTGGATTATAAAATTCAAGAGAAATCGGTTAGAAGACGATCATGTTATCGATACGGCCAAATTAGGATTTTTACTCCAATCGATACACCATAACAAATAAAGACAATAAGAAAATAGGGGTATTACATAGTTCCATAAAGAAGCTAATTCTTTACAAGAACTTTAACAGGGAGTTATTTTGTTGGGTAATTCTATTTTATGCAAAGCAGTTGATCAAGAAATAATCCATATGCTTCCATTATGGTAACATTACCACTAGTTCATGTGTCTATTATATTAAACAATTAAGTGTCAACCTTTTTACTTTAGAAATCCTAATATTTGAAGGATCCACATCCAAAGTGAGAATATTTGTTTGAAAGTTCGCAAAAATATCTATATTAAGTTCAAGGCCAAGAAAGGCAAATTATACATGTTGCAGAGTTCATATAGTATAGGCTGAATGTTGTATTCTTCATCATCCAGTTCTAAGTTTAGCATGCATAAGGAGTCGATGACATCCACTAAGGAATTTGATTCAAAGCTTAAGATCTCTCTAATTATCATTTAGTGATGTGCCTTAAGTAGTATAGCACACTTGTAAGTCTAGATTTAAATTCCAATAAAGATTCATATTCCTATTCATTCAGTTTGGATTCAAAGAATCATTATGCATTCAAGTTTAGGTAGGGTCCACACTTGTTTGATCCACATTGCATTTAAAAATCCTTCAGGAGCACATGGAGAAGATGAAGTGAGCTCGTTGTTCAAGTTCAAGCTAGTAGTTGTTCAATTTTATTAGGTTTTTTGGGACTTGGTTGTATTCATGTCAAGGCAAAAATTATTGAATTTGACTAGAATACTCTAGTTCTATTTGATGCTCCAAATCACACTGGTGGGTCTGATTGTGTTCCAATAATAGATAGGATGTCACCGGTGGACATTCTTAATACCGAAGTGCACGAGGCGTTTTTTCTTTTCAATATAGATACAGAGACCTTTTTCCTTTTCAATATAAATGCAGATAAGAGATATGGAAGCGCGCAAATATAAAATATAAATTACAGGTCAGAATCTATCTGTCACAATATCACAGATATAAATATAACAATATCTAAGAACATATATATGAAAATGATAAGCAATATATATTAAAAAGTTGCTCATATAGGGCTAAATATAGTATCAGAACAGAGCAATATAAAAATATATACAAGAGTGTCATATACAAGCCAAAATGATAAATATACAAAAGGGATGAAGATTCTAAAGAAATTGGCTACTAACACTCGGTCTACTCCTAGAAATATGGATCCTCTAGGGATTAGTCCTCCTCAGGTACTGCTATCTCGGCTGGTAAACCTGGAGTGTGATAATTCTAGAGGTCAGAATCCAAATAAGAATACAAATCCAAACACGAGCAACTCTATAGGAAGCAGATAAGAACATGCACTTGGGCATGCTAGTAGGAAACAATATAAACATGAAGTACAAAATATGCAAAATATAACTTGAATAATGAATTACATGGATGCAAAATATAATATGATTAAAGTATGCTAACTATAAAATGAATCATGATGTATATGGATCAAGCAACAAAGTATATTAAATATAACAGGAATCATATTGTATTGGGGATGCACAAGAAAACTTGAATCATGAAGCAATTGGTGTATATAGCGTAATATGAACACGTAAATGGATACAAATCTATCATATTAGTTTAGCACTGAATGGTGAGAGTATTCACGTGTTCTAAAAATATACCGTGCATACCCGGTGCTATGGTCCCAAGACCTATCATATACGAATTGGATTCCACACCACTAGGCACATTAGCTAGTAAGCAAGTACTGGATATGTCATACACACCCGAAATCACGGCCTAAGGTACTGGTCCTCATACGGACCAAATGGCTGTCGCTAAGCACAGGAGATGCAAAACAGACAGATACTGGATATCCCATTCATACCAGTCTTTACACGAGCCAAATAACCGCCACAAGGCAAACAAGTACAAAAATAAGTACAAGATATGGGTAACCGCTGCTAGGCAAATAAGTACAGATACGGGTAACTATCGCTAGGCAAACAAGTACAGGATACGGGTAACTGTCACTAAGCAAACAAGTATAGGATACGGGTAACCGCCACTACGCAGATAAGCATTAGATATTCCGTATATACCCAGAATCACAGCCTTAAGTACCAGTCCTCATTTGAACTGGATGACGTCCCGCTAAGCACACAAGTAAGAAACAAGATAAGAAAGAAACAAGACAACTGAGAAACCGATAGTGCTAGTACATAGATCGGCGGATGCATCCAAATAAGACAAGAACTTCCACAATACGTGTTTCATTTCACCATTCATTTTTCGCATACCCACAATGCAGTATATGCTAAGTATCAATGTATCAACGTGTCATATTTAATAAGGATATATATATATATATATATATATATATATATATATATATATATATATATATATATATCAATAATCAGATGAAAATAAAATGACACGCACATCAATACTGACAAGCATAAAAATAATATTAGTAGGAACAAAAGTTACGGAACAAGAGTAATATCGACTAGTACAAGGATTACAGAACATGTTAATGTACGTGAGGCATTATTTCCAAGCAAGAATAATATGTATAAGTAATAACAAGCACATCTAAATACGTGTGCATGTAAATCATATCACTAGTCAAGTTGTATATGCACGAATATGATATATATAAGCTATAACAGGTCTGGACTCACCTTATACAGGAGATAACAAAAGTGATTCGATATGTATATATGTGTATCATATCCTAAGTCAAGTGGAACATGCATAGACATAACATATATGCTTATATTGCTACACTTCGGCAGATAGTCAGATTTCTGGATCTTGTTTGACTAGTGCAAAATAGAATTAGAAGTTAAGATTTTGTACAGTTATATAAAATTTAATTATATTTTTAATTAAATTTAAATGAGTTTAATTGGAGTTCTAGAACAACAATTATGGTTATTTTGCTACTGCTATGGATATGGTACAGTTGAGACTTCCAGATTATTTTTGACTAAGATAGAATTAAAGTTATAACCTAAGATCTTCATAAATTCTAGATAATTCAATTATCCACCCAATGAAATTTGAATAAGCTTAATTAAAATTACAGAGCAAAAGTTATGGTCATTTTATCATAAATATGGTGCTTCTAAACTGTAGACCTAGTACAACAGCAAGTGATATTTTTTAGTATGTAAATGGCTAAATTAGAATCCATTGTATTTGGATGAATTGTACTTTAGTGAATCATATTTCTAATAAACAAAAATAAAATCAATTGGAGTTGAGATACAAAAGTTATGACAGTTCTAAAATGGACTGTTACATAGGTCTGCACAGCGATACGGTTTGGGCACATATAACATATATGGTGTAACACGTGCAATGAAACTCAAAATATATATAAGTTTGAACATTTATAATCATGAAATTGAGCTAATAAAACATCAGGTATCATATGAGAGGAAATTACATTAAAAAATCACAAGTTTAAAGGGCTTGAGAGTGTATTATTACCTCTTGTTGAACCCGAATTGGAAATGAATCAATATTGATACGATTGCTCTTCAAATATGGAGAAATTTTCTAAGAATCACCCTAGAGAACAAGTTCCATATTAGAGAGGGCTTTCCATATTTGTGGAGAGCTTTAGAGTTGATTTGGAGAGGTTAAACTCATGAACAAGACTAATATAGCAATTTTGTGGATTTTCCACCCACTCTCAGGCTGAATATTTGGCAATTTATTTGAAAAAATAAAGAGAAAATTAGGATTCGATGTCTGAAGAAAAAATTAAGAGGAGAATGAGAGGAAGAAACTGGATTTTTTTTAGATTTTTAAAATTTTATTTCGAAGGTCAAACAGTTAGTGGAAGGTGCTTATTCTGCCTTGTTAAAAATCCTTAAACTTTATTTTATTTACAAATTTGTCATTGCATCAACTCCTATTCAAATTTGGTCAAAGATGACTATTGGATTTCTAGAGATAAATTTAAAGCTAGTAGGAGGGTAAAATTGAAATTTTTAATATAATTTGATTATTTTAATCAGGTATTTGCTCGAAAATCGGCCGATCAACAATAATTCAAGAAAAATATAAAAAAAATTAAAATAATAAGATAAGAGGTCTCCACTCTACGGAATTTGAAATTAAATACTAAATTGAAAAATATAACTCAATTTACTCTATATACATCCTATCAGTATCTGGATTTCCGAGCCAATACAGATGATACAGAATAAATTGATAAACGGGCTTAAAAATTAGGGCCGTTACATTCTACCCACCTAACAAAAGAAATTTCGTCCTCGAAATTTAAATCAAAATCGAATGATAATAATTAGGTAAATGGAAAATTATCTATTTAATAATGAATTTTAATAGGCACCGGGATATCTTTCGAACAAATATGATATCTCCCTTGATTGTCATCCTCTCACTCCAATACTACTCACCCGAAGAGTAATTATCCTAAGAGAGACTGATTAGGGATTTAAAATACTATGGCTCTCCTATGGCAGTCAATCACCGCGTGAAAGACACAGCCCATTCATGCCTAAGATCATATCTAAGCTATAACAGTCTAAGACCAATAAATTGGCATGAAATCCTCTATTACCTATCACTATTGGGCAATATCTATATGGTTTACTAGACACAATTACCACATTTCCAATGTCAATATCCAATCTGAGTCTAAGATAATATATGGTATGGTATGCTAAATGAAAAATGCAAATAATGTGAGCAGTTTGATACACCGGAGTCAAATAATAAAATAATATACGTGTAGATACATAATCAATTAAAATAGTACCTATCATAACTGCTCCAGATGCACGGACCTCCTCTGCTATCGAGGCGTAAGCTTGACCCTGTCTGCATCCTGGAGCTCAATGTGTCTGAGCTCCTCGGAAGGCCTGTTGTTGTGGTATCAATGGCCTCCTCGGTGCTGGCCTCATAGGTATTACTATTGGTCTCTGCTATTGTTGCTAAGATGGCTATTGAGGCCCTTGAGTCTACACTGGTTTTCTCTGACCTGCAGAAAACCTCATTTCTGAACATACCTCCACCTGATGATCTGCAGCATCACACACATCTAAAACACTACCCTGCACCTACTCTCGGTGTGCCCAGATAACTAGCAATAACTACAAACCAGTGCTATCCTAATTATAGAAGAGGATATTTGGTGCTTAGTTGGAGAAACTCTAATGCCCGATGCCCCAGACATCTGGCCTGCTGGACACTTCCACACCTAACTGCTGCCTTCCTCCTCCAAGTGACCAGTTTTTGATGTTGGTTTGACTTAAATCTTGCCCTGAGTAATGCACTTTGTTCGCTTAGGACACGTATAAGCTCCCTCATTGGATCACACTCCTCCAGAGGAATCCCTTCGCGCTTAGGAGTTGTCCCTAGATGATGTGGGAAGTTATTTATCTGGAAGTAAAGGGATAAGGAATGAATCGAGATCCGAAGCAAAGATTATGATACAGAACAAGATAAAAAAACAAGAAAATATTAATGAAAATTGCTTGTATAAATGGGGGAGAAATCTAAGGTCAAGATTTAAAAGAAAAAAATAATGAAAGACAATGGTCTTTATAACTAAAAATTCCATCATACACGACAGCCGTTTCACTCCTGCACTGCTCTGATACCACTCTGTAATGCTTCAAATCACACTGATACACCCGAATATGTGTACCAATAATGGATAAGGTGTTACTAGCGGACGCTCTTAAAACCGGAGAGAAAGAGCCCTTTTTCTTTTTAATAAAAACATAGGTAAGAAATATGGAAGCGTGCAAATATGAAATATAAACCACATGTCTGAATCTATCTGCCACAATATCATATGTATAAATATAACAATACCCAAAAACAAATATATAGAAATGATAAGTATATATCGAGAGCTTGCTCATGCAGGGTCAACTACAGTATCAGAACAAAGATCAGAATATATACAATAATGTCTGGATACCATAGATAGATCTAGGAAGTAAGATATATATGCACATAAAAGACAAAATGATGAATATACAAAATGGATGAAAATCCTCCAAGAAGGTGGCTACTAGTGCTTGGCCCACTCTTGAAATGTTGATTCTCAAAGGGTTGGTCCTACTCCTCGAATACTGCTGTCTCGGCTAGTAAGCCTGGGGTGTGATAATCGCAGGGGTCAGAACCTAAATAAGAACACAAATCAAAACTCGTGCAATTCCATAGGAACCATATAAGAATATGTATAGGGCAATACTAGTAAGAAATAATATAAACATGAAGCACAAAGCATGCAAAATATAACTTGAATCATGAATTACATGGTATGCAAAATGTAACATGATTAAAGTATGCTAAATATAAAATAAATTATTACGTACATGTATCAAGCATAAAGGTATGCTAAATATAACAAGAATAATGTGATACGTGATATGTATAAGAAAACTTGAATCATGAAGCAATTGGTGTACATAGCATAATATGAACACGCAAATAGATACAAGTTCTATCATATTAGTTTGGAACTGAATAATGAAAGTATTCATATGTTCTAAAAGTGTACTGTGTATACCCGGTACCATAGTCCCAAGACCAATCGCATACGTATTGGATTCTGCACTGCTAGGCACACTGGCTAATAAGCAAAGTACTGGATATCCCATGATTGCTTAGGATCACAACCTTAGGTGTCGGTCCTTATACGGACCAGATGGTTGCCGCTAACCACAGAATAGGCAGAACAGACAGATATCAGATATTTCATGCATACCCAGGATTACAGCGACAAATACCAGTCTTTACACGAGCCGGATAACCGTCGTTAGGCAAACAAACACAGGATACGGGTAACCACCATTAGGCAAATAAGTACAGAATACGAGTAACTACCGCTAGGCAAACAAGTACAAGATACGGGTAACCGCCACTATGCAGACAAATATTGGATATCTCGTGCATACTTGATATCACGGTCTCAAGTACCGATTCTCATTCAAACCGATGACATCCCGCTAAGGACACAAGCAAATAAACAAGACAAGTAAGAAACCAAGAGTGTTAGTACACAGATCAACGGATCATCCAAACAAGACAAAAACATCCACAATACGTGTTTCGTTTTACCATTCATTTTTTCTATATCCACAATGCAGTAAATTCTAAGTAGCAATGTATCAACGTGTCATATACAATAAGGGTTGAACATGAAACGACATGCATGTCAACACTGACAAGCAAAAGAGTAATACTAGCAGTACAAGAATTACGGGACAAGCATAATACTGGCAAATAAAAGAATTACATGTCATATTTACGTGTGTGAGGTATCATTTCAAAGTAATAATATGTACAAATAATAACAAGTATAACTAAACATGTGTGCATGTAAATCATATCACTAGTCAAGTTGTATATGTATGAATATGACATGTATGCCTAGACATAAGCTTTAACAGATCTGGACTCACCTTATATAGGAGATAACAAAAGTGATTTGATATGTGTACATGTATATCATATCATGAGTCAAGTGGAACATGCACGGACATAAATATATGTTTATGTTGTTGAAGTTTGGTAGACAGTCAGATTCCGAGTCTTGTTTGACTAGCAAAATAGAATTAGAAGTGAGGATTTTGTACAGCTGTAGAATATTTAATTATTTTCTCAATAAATTTTTAATGAGCTTAATTGGAGTTGTAGAACAAGAGTTATGGTTATTTTACTATGAACATGCTACTGCTAGTATGGATTTGGTATAACTGAGATTGCTAGATTATTTTGACTAAGATAGAATAAAAATTATGGCTTAAGATCTTTATCAGTTTAAGATAGTTCAATTAGCTATTGAATAAAATTTGAATGAGCTCAATTAGATTTCTAGAGAAAATGTTATGTCCACTTTACCGTAGACATGGTGTTGCTGAACTGTGGATCCGATACAATAGCAAGTAATGAACTTCCATGCTATTTTTAAGTAGGTAAATGGCTAAATTAGAATCCACTATAGTTGGATGAATTGTAACATAATGAATCATCTTTCTAATGGCACTAGAATAAGGTCAATCAGAGTTAAGATGCAAAATTTATAGCAGTTCTAAGTTGGACTATTACATAGGTCTGTAGGGTGTAACACTATAAGAAACTCAAGATACATGCACGTTTGAGCATATATAATCATGAAATTGAGCTAATAATACATCAAATATCATTGATAGAAAGTTACAAGAAATCACAAGTTTAAAAAGTTTGAGAGTGTATTCTTACCTCTTGTTAAACCTGAATTGGAAATGAACCGATATTGATACGATTGCTCCTCAAAAGTGGAGAAATTTCCTAAAAATCACCGTAGGAAACAAGGTTAGGCGTTAGAGAAGGTTTCTCATATTTGTGGAGAAGTTTAGAGTTGATTTAGAGAGGTTCAACTCATGAACAAGGCTAATATAACAATTTTTTATATTTTCCGCATACTCTCATGCTAAATATTTGATAATTTATTTGAGAAAAATAAAGAGGGAATTAGGGTCAAGGTCTGAAGAGAAAATTAAGAGGATAATGAGAGGAAGAAGCTGGATTATTTTAGATTTTTCTGAATTTATTTCGATGGTCAAACGTTGACGGAAGGTACTTACTCTATCTTGTTAAAAACCCTTAAAATTGACCTTAATTACAAGTTTGCTATAGGGTTAACTACTATTCAAATTTAGTCAAATATAGCTACTAGAGTTCTAGAGATAAATTTGAAGTTGATAGGAGGGTAAAATTGGAATTCTTGATTTAAATTTGATTATTTTAATCGGATATTTATTCGAAAATTGACCGATCCGGAATAATTCAAGAAAAATATAGAAAAATTTAAAATAATAAGATAAGACGTTTTCACGCTGTGAAATTTGAGATTAAAGACTAGATTTAATGATATAACTCAATTTACTTAGTATCCATCTGTATCATTATTTGGATTTCTAAGCCAATATAGATGATACGAAATAAATCAATAGACATGTTTAAGGATTGGGGTCATTACATTCTAGTTATTACCAGAATTAATATTATATATAATAAATCCTAATTAGACATAGGCTAGACGGCCATTCTCCTATTTGGGTTACTAATAAATGATTATGGTATTATCTTATTATGGTTGTTAATAGGGCACTACATTTATCTCATAGATAAGTTAAATAAAATTAAAAGGCAATTATAGAGTTAGAGAGTGTATTTATTCACTTATTTGGAACTTTGTTTCTCTTTTTAATCTTAAAATTTCATGGTG
Source organism: Dracaena cambodiana (assembly GCA_036321105.1). Classification (NCBI taxonomy): domain Eukaryota; kingdom Viridiplantae; phylum Streptophyta; class Magnoliopsida; order Asparagales; family Asparagaceae; genus Dracaena; species Dracaena cambodiana. Next base: position 11,389,009 of record JAYEPQ010000001.1, on the reverse strand, counting down.
TTGTAGCAATTATCACAGATCTGAGTAGCAATTACAAAAGAATAAAGAACAATAAATTACAAGAATACAAAGATTTATATGATTCGTCCCAAATTGGACTATGTCCATGGTTGCTAGAGGATTTCCTTACCATTTGTGTGTGTGTGTGTCCCTAAAAAAATTATTGGGGGCTTCGCCTCGAAACCCTGATCAGGGGGCACTGACCCCCACCAACCAATCGCAAAGTTGGATATGTGGGTTGGGGTTATGTATAGTACTTTAGGCTCCACAAAACTCAACAATTTTCCACTTAGAGACTGAACACATCCTCATACTTCTTCTCATCAATGTGATGAAAGCATAGTTCTGGTAGTATATTCTAAAGCCTTAAACTTCTAGACCAACAGAAAATATGCAAAGCTTCAGTTTATTAACAATAACTGTCTTGGTTAATATATCAGCTAGATTTTCCTTTCCTCGGATCTTCTCAGGCAACAACTCTTCATCTTTTAAAAGATCACGGATGAAATAATACTTTTTTTTAATATGTTTTGTTCTCGAATGAAATGTTTGATACTTTGCAAGATGAATTGCACTCTAATTATCACTGTATAAAGTGCTAATCTCTCTCTCTTTACCCAATTCGATCAAAAACTTTGGCAACCAAATCATCTCCTTGCTAGCCTTTGTTATGGCCACATACTCAGCCTTTGTAATAGAGAGGGTAACAGTCTGTTACAATTAAAAGATCCAACTAATAGCACTACCATTCAAATGTGTAGATATAACCCGTAGTACTCTTATTATTATCAATATTACTAGTCAAATCAGAAATGACATAACCTTACAGTAGAAAACTTCCTCCTCTAAAACACAAACTCATACTTATGGTACCCCGTAACTATCAAAGGAACCATTTGATGACCTCCTAATGCTGCTTTCTCGGATTACTTGTATATCGCTCACAACTCCCACTGTATGTATTATATCTGATTTGGTGCACACCATTGCATATATAAGACTACCAATAGCAGAAGCATATGGTATCTTGTCTATATGAGCATGCTCTGTCTCAGTAGTAGGTGATTATTATTTAGATAGTAGAAAGTGACTAGCTAAAGGTGTGCTAACTAGCTTAGCATCATGCGACTAAACCTTTCAAGAATCTTTCTGACATATTCAGCCTGCAACAGAATTAACGTGCTAGCCACTTTGTCCCTAATAATCTGCATGCCAAGAATCTAGTTTGCAAGTCCCATATCTTTCGTTTCAAACTTGCTAGATAATTGCTTTTTCACCTTATTCACCTTTTGAGCACAAGAACCTATTATCAATAATCATCATCGTAAAGTAGTAGAATAATAAAGTTATTATCGTATCTCTTGACATAACAATAATGGTTTGCACGGCATCTCGAGAATTTTATCTCATACATGAACCCGTCAAATTTCTTGTGCCACTGTCTTGGAATATTTTTAAGCCAAACAGACTCTTTTGTAGCTTGCACACAAGCTCACTATTGCTCTGAAATACCAAACCTTGAGCTTGCTTCATGTAAATATCTTCTTCAGGACCACAATGAAGGAAAGTTGTCTTCATATCTATTTGCTCCAATAGCAAATTCTCAGAAGTAACTATGCATAAAACTAACCTGATAATAGTTAATTTCACAACTGGAGAATAAATATCAGTATAATCAATACATTCTTTCTATTATAAACCCTTCACAACCAATCTAGCCTTATAACGCTTGCCGCCATTAGGCTCTTACTTCACCCTATAAACCCACTTGTTATACAGTGCTATTTTGCCCTTTGGCAACTCGGCCAATTTTCATGTATTGTTCGTCATTAAGGAATCCATTTCATCATTCATTGTCAGCTCCCACTTACCTGCAAGATCATTCTACATAGCCTCATCATAATATTTTGGTTCACCACTATCTAACAACAAAAGATAGTGTAATATAGGTGAATATTTACTCAGAGCCTTGTGTTGCTTGGGTGATCTCCTCAATATAGTATCTAGTGTACTTGGCTCTTCCTATGTTATCTCTCAGTCATTCTGATTGGATTTGCAAACATCAGAATTTGAGATATTATTCAGTTCAACATAATCACTGTCTTTAACCTAAGTATCTGCATTGTTAGTATCCACTGCACTAAACCTGTCTTATACATGACCTGTTCATTAAATATGACATCCTTGCTACGAATCTTGCAATTATACTCATTCCAAAATTAATATCCAAAATCATCAGCACCATATCCTATGAACGTACATTTAATAGATTTAGCATCGAATTTAGTTCTAGCAGTCGGATCAATATGAACATATGAAATGCAACCAAAAACTTTTAGAAAAGATAAATTTACCTCTTTTCTACTTTCTTCAGGTATACCACTATTCAAAGAAACAGACGGTTTTATCAAGAATGCTGCAGTGCTGATTGCATCAACCCAAAACATTTTTGACAGTTCAGCATGTAATCTCGTGGACCTAGCATGTTCATTAAGAGTTCTGTTCATACGTTCAGCTACACCATTCTGCTATAGTGTTCCCTTTTATTGTCTTTTCAATGTGAATTCCATTCACAGCACAAAATTCTTTTAAATCATGAAATTCATATTTCCCATTATTATCATATTGTAAGCATTTGACTTTCATTCTCCACCAGAGCTTTCTATGTTCTCAAAACATCAAACGTATCAGATTTATGTTTTAAGAAATAAACTCATACCTTCCTTGTCGAGTCATCGATGAAGGTCATGTAGCGAAAAGAGCCTCTTAAGGATGCCACAAGAGCTGATCCCCATAAATCACTATGCACCAGCTCTAATTTTTGTTTTTTCATGGTCATACTAGTCTTAGAAACCTCACATTTTTCTATTTTCCGAAAACACAGTTCTCACATAGACTAATGTCGATTGTTTTAAGACCTGGCAATTTACCTTTTGAGCACAACAACTTCATCCCCTTCTCACTCATATGACCCAGCCTGTTATGTCATAGTTTTGTATTTGCCTTTACACCAGTAAGTGTAATCACGACTGCTCGTCGTCATATGGAGAGTGACCGCTTTCTTTCCTCGAGTTGCAACCATGACTTCTTTGGTAATTCTCCAATGACCACCCATGAAAGATATTGTATAACCTTTATCGTCTACTGTTCTACAGAAATCATATTCCTCTTCAAATCGGGATTGTGCCTCACACTCTGTAGCAACCAGACATGTCCATTTAGTGTCTTGATCTGAACATCTCCCTTTCTACAATCTTCAAGGCTCGTCATGGCTAGATATACCTTTTCGAAATCACTAGAACATTTCTCCTTGATTTCATAGATATGGAAAGAGTGAAATGATAATCTAGAGTCCAAAATCTAAAATTCCACTAGACTGGTCATGTTCAAGATGAGAGCATCGCTTATTTTTTCCATGACATTCGTTGATTGCTTATCTTCACCTTTCTCTGACTTCTTCTTGGGTACTCAACAATCAGCTCTAAGATGTCCATAGTAACCATAATTCTAGCACGCCTTGTTCTTGCCTTTGGACTTCGATTTGCCACAATTTATTAGCTGTATTGATGCTGATTTACCTCTGTTCTCGATATTCAAAACTGGTTCTAATATTAGATCAAATTTCTTTCCACGAATTTCTTTGCTCAAAATTAAATCCCTGACATCATTGAACTTTAGAGTTTTCTTCCCTACAGAATCGCTCACTGTGGTGACACTCGTGCAAAGAAGACAGAAAAATTAATGCCCTTAGTTCATCATCAAAATTAATAGAAACATAAATTAATTAAGTTGATTAAACTCATTAAGATACTCTGCCACAAAGGCACATTCTTCTATTCTCAAATTAAACAAGCAGTAGATAAGATGTACCTTGTTCATCGCGGATGGTTTTTTGTACATATTGGCCAAAGCATCGATCAATGAGGTCGTAGTCGTCTCATTCACAATTTTGAATAAGTGACAGACGTACCATGCCTAATACTTTTCTATCTAATACGTTCTAGTCTGCTTCAGACATATCTTTTCGCTTCTACCATTAGGGCTTGGTACAGTCTTTATCGTATAAGTAATCCTCAATTAACATCTTCCAAAATCTAAAAACTGACCTATCAAATTTCTTGCCATCTTCTACAGCCATTGCTCCCACTCGAATCTAACTATCAGTTGTTGACAAGAAACGTTGGGCCCCTCGAGAGCATGATGGATTTTAAATACAAAGCCAAGAACTAGCCTAACTTAAAAGTTTAAGCTAATAGATAGAGGCCCCAACTTTATACATAAACCATGAGCTTTTTTCAATTTATCCAATGTGAGACTATACTCACATATGAACTTCTAACAATTAATCTTCAAACTAGTAAGTTACTCCATGTTAGTCCCCCTCTGGCTATGTTCCATTATAAAGTTAATTTTTTAACCTCTTTTTTCCATTGTACCCTCACCTTCATTCTTAGCCCAAACGTATTAACTCAACCACCCTCCCCTTTTCTCCCATAGAATAACTCTCTCTCTCTCCCTCTCTTCACCCTCTCCATGAAAAGCAAACTCTCTCTCTCTCTCTCTCTCTCTCTCTCTCTCTCTCTCTCTCTCTCTCTCTCTACCCCCCTCCCTCTTCCCTCCTTAATAATTCAACACCCTAACTTCTGCACTCTAACTTGAATGGCCAAAATTTCCAAAATGGAAATTAACCGAACAACCTCTAAGTATCCAATTTCTATCTAACGGCTAGATTTATCCATTCTTTATTCCATCTAACGGCTAGATTTATCCATTCTTTGTGTTTATAAGATGAAGATTGCTCTTAATGGTTTAAATCTCTTAATATTCCCTTATTCAAGCTAACTTCTCATTGTCTCCTGAGAAAATGGCTTCATCTACTTCTGATTATGGACCTGCCATGTGGCTGTGGTGCTGGAGGTGTGCAACTTTGCAGCTGCGATTTATCGCCGCGGAAGTGGACTTGCAGGAAAGGGGCGAACAAGGATTTAGATTTTTAGGGATGCACCGCGTACAATGGTCCATAAAGTCCTGGTTGTAAGCACTTCCATTAGGTTGATGACTCGAAGAACATCAGAGTGCAGTTGAAAAAATTTGAAGATCATCTCATGTTACTAAAGAACAAGATGGATCAGTTTCTGAAGTGAGTGAAAGTGTTAGGGCATCTCATTTTAATCCTTCTTATAATAAGGATTATCTAATATTATATTGTAATAAGTATAGAATTTTCTATGCACCAATAAGAAAGCATTTGTATTGCTTTATCTATGGTATTTTAATAGATAAGGCTGTATTATAACAATAAGAAAGGGTTGTATTGTTTATGTGTTGTAATCATTTCCAAACTTCTAAAGTATATCCAGTACAGTATGATAAATATTTAATATCCAAGGTAGATATGATAGTGCAAACAAAAAATTAAACATCCTAACTATATCCAACTTGCATGAGACATATTCAACAAATGTTTTATGAACTTCTAACAAAACTTCACTAACATAGGATGATTTAGTATTGAGGATAATGCTATAGTCACAATCATGTCACATAAGCTATTGTGTGAAAAGATAGCACACAAGATCTTCTACTTTTACATTAGCAGTACCTCAAACATATTACAAGTGAGATATCTTATATACTATAGAAAAATTATTTTGTTCACATCCATGCAACTCTATCAAATGGAAATTGTAATTTTGGAACTGCTAGCTTTCTTGAGGTGGACATTGTTTCCTCCAAGCTGGATTGGAATGGGGCTTTACCATGTTAGAGTTCTAACTATATTGGTCGATCTTTGCATGCTGTTAGGACCAGTCCCACGTTCCTCTTGACACCTCTCTTGTGAGTAACAACCTTTTTCTTAAATCCAGGTGATACACTATCATGCAACATATACTTATGTGTGTGTGTTGGTGTAATCTCTTCCATGAAATCGAAATAAGCTCAATACATATATACAGTAGTGCAAAGTATACGTTCAAGGAATAAAAGAAAAGTGAATTTGATCCGTGGACCAAAATGGCTAGCTTGCTTTGACATAGTGCAACCTCTTCTAGTTGGATTTTGCCTCTTCCCCTTACGATTAATTTCGTTTCCCTATTAGATACAACCTTCCTCCTCCTCCTAGGTGATGTGCAACTGCAACTGCATATTAGATGAATTCTTAAGTTTGTAAATGCATGATAGATTAAATAAAAAAAATTCAAATTTTCTTCAAGTTACATGTCACCTTGTATTAGGAGGAACAAATGTATAGAAGATGAACCCAGATTAAGTTTTTTAAGGTGCACATTTTATCCATAATGAGTAGAAGGGTTGAGGACTGTTCTTCTCTTCTAATGGGAGGCACTTCTCTTCTCATTGTGGTAAACCCTCTTCTCCTATTTTGTACAACCTTTCATCCTTCTAGGTGTTGATGTGTAACTACATATAAATGGATTAGTAAGCAGATTGGTTATATCAACAACAATCAGAATTTTATACGTTACATGTTACCTTAGATAGGAAGACACAAATTGAGAGGTGAACTCTTATGATTGATGAGTGTGGACATCTATTACATTGTTGGGCAGGTAGATCTGTAGACTAGAATTCTCTAGCAATGGTGGGTATGCTTCTACCCATGTAACTGCTTCCCCTCCCTCTAAGTGGTCCCACTTTTCTCATCTTTGATTACGCAGGCATCAAACTGCCATGAACCGGGTTACTGTGCGTACGATATCATCAACTAACATCCATTAAAAAAACTAAGATGCGATATTATCATGGATTGGGACCTTTTTGTTATTGAGCGTTTAAGCTTGAAGCATAATAAGGTTGTACATTTGTATCACAGGGAGTAGATTTGTTGATCAAAGCATAAGCAGATGCCCTATAGTAATGGGAAGAAATTTAGTAATTTGTTGACCAAAACTTCCGAGTGATATTTTGCTAATATTAACCCTAATTGTCTTATGATTCCCATATTCATATTTTTCCTTCCCTTCTTCTAATAACCATTATATCTCAATATGATTTCAACCACACCACATCCACGTTGTTAAAACAAACCAAGTTTTATTTCAATTGCTACTAGAGTTTATTTCAACTAGTATGCAAAAGTAAAAACAATTTTTTCTACTAAACTTACCTTGTCAATTTACCCCAATAAATGAACCAATACAATGATCAAAGAAAGCTAACCTAATGAAATAGCTTAATAAATCATTGAAATTACCATAAGCAGCTCCCAAAAAAATATTAGTCATATCATTTTAACCCAAATCAACCCTAAGCCCTAATTAAAATGGCCCAACGATTAAACATGCATTCAACTCAAATAACTAATTTCTACAGCATCTACATATGAAATTTACATACAATTGCATAACATGTAAATAATTAAAAAAAAAAAAGGATTTTTACCTTGATTTGCAGTTCACAATCACCTTCCAATACGCTGTGCAGTCTCACAACAACTGCCCACTGCCAAATCATCATAAAAATTACTTCAAACAGTCACATATCATCCAATTAAAGACACGTCACCAAAAAATTACTTGTGAATTAGAGATCGACTTACCAGTGAAGTTTTGATTTGATCAATGAGAACCCTTTCCCTCCGGCAAGCCTTCAGCCCTCGCTCAAACTCACCATCAATGTTGATGTCGATGTCGACATTTTGACTATACAGATGCGGCTTGTGCCTTCGATAATTACAACAAACCCTAATATATATTTCCCTCTTTCTATCTTTCCCTCCTTTCTCTCTTTTCGTTAATACAAGAAACGAGGGTAATAAAGAGACAGTTTGCTTACATAATTCTATATGATAGGTACTATGGTCATTGACCATCCCTCATTAGTCTCTAGAAAATTCTAAACGAGCACACAACTTGACTAAGTGAACACCACATTCTAAACTTGTAAAGAATTACAAGTTTGTCATTTTTCTTGGCGAAGTTACCCTTCATCCGGATCTCGTTTGGACATTTTATCAAATATTTAAATTGCGATGATAATAAAGTTCAGGAAACTTGTTCTCGTTCGGGCATTTTTTCGGACACGTTGAATATATTGGTGAGGTTTCCGCACTTAGCATATATGGCGATGGGGTGTTGGGGATGGTGGCAGAGGAGAAGTGGAGGTTATACTTGGTGAGGGAGGCGTGGAGCTAGCAGCATGCGGACGGTCTGTTTTAGGTTAGGAGTTAACTTGTGGGGAGACTGACTAATCTGTCGGGCGAGCAAGCGGAGGAAGGAGCGACCGTGGACTGAGCAGGAGAAGGGGGCTGGTCGGAGAGAGTGAGCAGAGAGCAAATGGAGAGAGCAATGGGTTTGAGAGTGTAGCGCACCACTTTTCGTAGTGTGAATAATTAGAATGTTTGGTATCGAATGATAACTCGACAAGCCTCAATAGCATTACAATCACATTCCAACAAAAATATAAATAACAAATAACAATAAGCGAATTTTTTTCTTTTCCAATCAAAGTAATAATAAGTTTCTTTAAATAAATCCGACAAAATGTAACTACGATAAAATTGTTTCTAAACAAAGAAAGTATCTCAAATAAAACTAGGTGACGTGTCATATGCACTTATTATATTTTCTTAATATGAAAGTAGTCAACTTAAAAAGTTCATCCCTCCTTTAGATCTGCATGTTTCTTAAAATATGTCATATCCTACTTTGTTTCTGGTGGATCTATCGCTTGATAAATGTTTGTATCTGGTCATGCAAAACCAGGATCATCAATAAAACGATCCAGTAATAAATAGTAAAACACAAAAAAAATAACAATAATGTCTAAATATCATGAACAGTCATAACAAATAAACGGTGGAAAATCTCATATTTGAACGTTTTACGTGGTTATCATTAGTTTTTTTTCAATTAATGTCTTTTAATTATGGTATTTAAAAATTAAAGTAAATATGAATTTGGCTGGTCTGAACGTATCCCCATCTACCCCAGGAAAATAGAATAGTAAATTCGATCGGAGCCTATTCTGATTCTCCCAAGAAGGAAAACAATGACAATTTTGATCGGAGTCTATCCCGATAGTACCAAAGAGAGAAACAGTGGCAATTTGTTATCGGAACCTATCCCGATCCTCCCAAAATGGGAAACAGTGATACAGTTACGTCCAACCATCCAATTCATATGAACTTTAATTTTTCCCCAAACCCAGTGCATACTAATTCTAGTGTTAGTTATTCGGTTTAGTTTAATGGATTGGTGATCATCATTAAATTTCAGTATTATGTGGTAGTAATAGTAACAATAAAGAATAATATACAATACAGTAGTTAATAATCTACCACCAATCACCTATTAGAATAGTTTTCGGTGCCATTTCAAGTTTTGTTTTCAATGTTCGTTTTTCGTCCTTTCTTTTCTAATAGATAAATAAAGATAAGTGAGCTAGAAATTATAAAATAGCCTTTTGGGTAATGTGTATACCTATAAATGGGATATGGATTTGAACTTGAAAAGGGAATATTCATATTTGTCATTATACGAACACTCACATGAATTCAAATAGAAATATCATTTAAATGTATGAAAAATATAAACTACCTACAAGTAAATAATTCATCTGGAATACTCGATTATCTCTCTCTATTGCTAGAGCATGAAACAAGGCTCTCAAGAGAACATTTTCCTATAAGAAAGAACAACTGGAAGGCAAAAAGTAACATACTGAAGGAAAGAGAGGGTGAAGCAGAAACAGACATGCTACTTAAACTACTTATAGGTGGGTATTATATATATATCACATTTTTTGTTGTTACTTGTTAGACAAGGAATGTTGGGAAAAACATTGTTTTCTGGTGGCCGTGGATTATGCATAAGACCAAGTGATGGAAATCCAATTTCAGAATAAACAATGCAAGTTTAGAGTCATAAATATTCACACAACAAATCAGATAGAATCATACTCCAAATGACTTATGTTTGCATTCGGATTTTCTTAATCAACTATCGACATTCAATTAGCAGCAAAAGGATAGCAACTTTCAATGGTTTTCTTTATCATATAATATGTAGCAAATCCATAAAAATGCTTAATAATTTCAGTCAAGTTGCCATATTGCTATGTATTTCCTTAGGATCAACTGAATGTAAGTATATAACCATAACAAACCAACCACAGCTGTTGTGTTACCCCTGTCAATCCTAGAGTTATAAAATTTATTTTCTTAAATTTACGTGAGCATATCCTAATGAAAGAACCTTAATTGTCACATTTCAGGGTAAATTTTGGCTTTGGTCATTTGCAGTAACCTAATGCCATAGTTAGGATCATAACAATATGCTCTATGGCAATGGACCATGCCCAAGAGACAAGCCCCTGTGATGTTTCCTCGAAATACTAGACATTTCTTTGATACTTCACACCCTTACAAGGTCTTTGTTTTCTTGAAGACAAACTATACATGCACCATTCTAAGAAAACGAACTTAGATAAAATAATTTAATTAAGAGATTATTTCTAAAGGAAAAAAAAACTCTAATGCATTTTAAGACAATACTCAATTCTGCTTCCCACTTTTGATCTCAACTGAAAACTGAAACAAATTGTTGAATGCCAAATCTATACTGCAGCAAAGTTTCCCTACTACAACAATTGATCTCTGAGCAAATAATGACAAAAGAATTCAAGAATGAAATTCTGTGTACTGGGATTTCAACAGTCCTATGTCAGAGACTTCAAGTCATTCAGTCAATGGTAATCCATGATATTTGGCCATGTTATATTGGCTACTAGCAACCATAATTAGATAAACAGGAAATTTTATGAGACCTTCACATTAGAAAACCTCCAAAGGTTTTACATCTTACTTTGCAGTTAAAATATAACGACCATGATATAAGACTTCACATCATACAGTTATATATACTTGGCAAAATAATTATCTTAATAAAATTTTAGAAGGAAAATTAATTAAATCTCAGAACTCCTATTTTTGACTTCTATGAAAAATTAAAGTTGTGGCATACTAAGTTAAATTATGCATAAAAAGTGGTATTAGAGAGTTTATATCCAAAATTTATATTTTTAATTAAATAAAACAGAAAATATGAAAATAAACATAAATAATAGCATGTTAAAGTGAGTCAAAAGAACTCACCTTTGCCTGGAAAAATTTTTTCTTTACTTTTTTTTTCTTCCTTCCTTTCTCCCTTCCTCACATACGTTCTGTATTTCTCTGCGTTTGCGAAGAGAGGAGAGGATTTCATTTTTATTTAATTATAGGATATTAGATACTTAAGATAGAATTCTATTAGTTGGGAATTTAAATAACTAATTCCTAGATAAGAGTAAATCTATAAATTTGGTTTAGATTCAACTACTTTTTTTTAAATCCTCAACCCATTAGATATGAATCATATAAAAATATTTTTTAACCAAATATTATTTTTAGAAGAAAGTTAAAAATAAATGCATAATAAAAGTTTGGTTGTTACATTCTACCCCCCTCAAGTAAAAATTTCATTCTCGAAATTTCTTTAAACTCAAGTAATGTAAAATAGTTATACCTTTACTTAGATAAGTATGGAAATCGTTCCTGAATGTCTTGCTCTCGCTCCCAAGTCATATCCAGGCTCGAATGTCGATTCCAAGAAACCAACACAAGCAGAATTACTCTGTTCTTCAAAGTCTTCTCTATGCGGTCAACTATAGCGACCAGTTCTTCTGGATAGGAGAGGTCTACTCCGATCTCAAGTTCTGAATAGTCCACAATGTGCCTCTCATCATGTACATATCGTTTTAATTGTGAAATATGAAAAACGTTACGTACTTATTCTACTGTAGCCGGTAATGCTAGGCAATAAGAGACCTTGTCTATTCGTTCCATGATTTTTAATGGTCTGATAAATCTCGGCCTTAACTTCCCATGGTTGCCAAAACGAACGACTCCACGCATGGACAAAACCTTAAAGAAAACTGAGTCTCCTACTTGAAATTCCAGAAATCGTCGTTGGTTGTCTGCCCATTTCTTCTATCTATCTTGAGCTGCTTTCAAGTGTTGCTGTATTAAATTAACCTCATCTACTATCTGGGTAATCATCTCTGGCCAAGTAGTTTTCTTTCTTAAATGTCATCCCAATATAATGGTGATCTATATTTTCTCCCATATAAAGCCTCGAATGGTGTCATCTTGATACTTACTTGGTAGCTATTATTGTAGGTGAATTCCACTAGATGTAGATAATCCTCCCACGATCCTTCAAAGTCAAGCATACAAGCCCTCAATATATCCTCCAATGTCTAAATAGTCATTTCTGACTGACCATCTGTTTCTGGGTAATATGTTGTGCTAAAGTCTAATTTTGATCCCAGACTATCTTGAAGTTTCTTCCAAAACCAGAATGTGAAACGAGCATCTCGATCTAATACAATACTAACCGGCACACCATATAATTTCACTATTTCATGCATATACTTCTTTGTCAAAATTTCGGGAGATTGTCCCACACGAAATGGTATGAAATGTGCTATTTTAGTGAGGCGGTTCATAATTACCCAAATTGCGTTATTACCCTTGGGACTGCGTGGCAATGCGATAACATAATCCATGGTAACTCTTTTCAATTTCCACTCGGATATGGATAAAGGTTGAAGAAGTCCTGGCATTCCCTGATATTCTGCTTTAACTTGTTAACAAACCATGCACTTGGATACAAACTTGGCAATTTCATGCTTCATTCCATACCACCAAAAATATTGTTTCAAATCATGATACATCTTCGTTCCTCCATGATGAATAGAATAGACTGAACTATGAGCCTCTGATAGTACTTCCTGCCGAATTCCTCCTTTGGGCACACATAGCATATTGCCAAATCGAAAAGATCCATCTGTGATGAAACTTAAATTTGTCCTCTATCCTTCCTCTACTTATCTTCTGAGCCTTTGCACCTTAGGATCATTTTTCTGAGCTTCTTTAATCTTCTCTATCAATGGGGGTTGCAGTTGCAAGGCCAGTATTTGTGTCTCATCACCGAGTAAGATAATTTCTAACTTTAGCCGTATGATTTTCTCAAGTAGCTCCTTCTGCTGAGTTAAAAACATTGCTATAGGCTTCCTACTTAAGGCACTGGAACCATATTGATCTTACCAGGATGGTATTGTAAATTGACGTTATAATCTGCCATTAATTCGAGTCACCTTCTCTATCCCATATTGAGTTCCTTTTGTGTAAAGATATACTTACGACTCTTATGGTCCATATAAATCTCCACTCTGCTACCCAATAAATAATGCCTCTAAATCTTTATTGCGAAAATCACAGCTGCAAGCTCCAAATCATGTGTGGGATAATTTTTCTCATGGGGTCTCAATTGTCGAGAAGCATGAGCTATTACTCGACCTTGTTGCATCAACATACAACCTAGCCCTATACTGGACACATCATTGAGTGCAACCATTCTTTCGGTTCCTTCCAGTATGGCTAACACTGGTGCTGTTGTGAGCCTCCTTTTCAACTCATTGAAAACTGTATCACATTCAACTATCCAGTCATATCTCTCTCCTTCCCTCAGGATCTTGGTCAGAGGTCCTAAAATCTTAGAAAAGTTTTGGACAAACTTTCGATAATAACCTGCTAATCCGAGAAAGCTGATCACCTCTGAAATGTTTTTTGGAATCGGCCAATCATTCACTGCTGAGATCTTGCTAAGATCAACTGAGATTCCATCTTGGAAAACAATGTGTCTCAAAAATGAAACACTCTTCAGCCAAAATTCATATTTGTTGAGTTTCCCATATAGTTTCATTCCTTAGTGTCTCCAAAACTATCCTTAAGTGCTTAGTGTGATACTCTTCGGTCCTAAAATACACCAATATGTCATCTATGAACACCACAACGATTTTATCCAAATATGAAAGAAAAATTCGATTTATTAAGTTCATAAAAAATTGCAGGTGTGTTCGTCACTCTGAATGGCATCACCAAGAATTCAAAATGCCATATCCAGTTCAAAATGCTGTTTTAGGAATGTCTGACTCCTTCACTTTCACTTGGTGATACCCAAACTTAAGATCCAGCTTGGAAAATACCCTAGCACATCAATCTGATCAAACAAATCATCAATCCTTGGTAGTGGGCATCAATTTTGGATAGTGACCCTGTTTAATCTCCTGTAATCAATACATAATATTTTGCCTCCATCTTTCTTATCAGTCAAAGTACTAGTGCACCCAAAGAAAAAATACTTGGTCTAATGAAACCTTTAGTTGTCAAATCGTCTAATTGTATATTCACTTTTTTTTAGCTCTATTGGACCCATTCGATACGGTGCTTGAGAGACTAGTGTAGTGCCAGGAAGAAGGCCAATAGCAAACTCCACTGCCCTGTCTGGTGGTAATCCTGAGAAATCCTCGAAAATGTCCAGAAACTCCAACACCACTAGAATATCAACTGGAATGGCATCCAATTGGACTACTACTCCCTCCATAGGTCAAGCTCTAAATTCTGTAGGTTCCTTGGTACTGCTATCCCCAATGAACTCAAACTCCGGATGATTCGTTATCTTGAAGACAATGCTTCTCCTTCGACAATCGATAATTGCATGAAATGTACTTAAGCAATCCATTCCCAATATCACGTCAAATTTGTGAGTATCGATAATTAGGAAATTAGCATAAAATTCCCTCTTGCAAATTATTATAGGACACAATCTACACATTTGACTAGAAACGATACCCCCGTTACCTTTACTTATCTTCCATTTAATGCTCAGGTTCTCATAAGGTATGGCATGTAGTGTCACAAATATAGAAGAAATAAAATAATGTGATGCTCCAGAGTCAAATAAAACTGATGCAGGAATATGATTGACTAGTATCATACCTGTTACCACATCATCTGACTTCTCTGTTTGCTCTGGGATTAGATTATATACTTGTCCACGTCCCTTATCCACTGCCTTATTCTTCTTAGCTTGCTCATAGGCTCTATTTTGAGGTGGAAGTGGTCGCCTACTTTGATTGCCATTCTGATCCTTTTGTGAATGTTGTTGTTGTTCATATACTGGAAGGCAAGGCGTTGGTCCCATGTTTCTCCTTTGTGGACAATCTCCAATTCTGTGTTCACTTGATCCACATGCTAGGCATAAGTTGTTGGCATACCAACACTCCTTAATAGTTTGTCCTAGTTTCTGACAATATGTGCAAGTGACCTTCTGTTGCAAAGAAATGACTGGATGCTTCTCAGCATTCCTAGATGAGGTTCCTCCCAACATTTGACTGAGGTGCAGAAGACTGAACCCTTCTTTTCTTATTCACTACTTGCTCTACATCCCGAGCTGCATCAATAACTGTAGCATAGGTCTCCATTCTAGAGATTACCAAATACTTCTGGATATCTAACCTCAATCCATGTTGGAAGCGATGTGCACGGTCTACCTCATCTAATACCATGTATTGTGCAAATCGACTCAGATGAACGAACTCCAATACATACTCTTCTACTGTCATTCCGGCCTGCCTCTAGTTAATGAATTGTTGCTCCATCTCTCTCCTGGCCGCTCTAGAAAAGAACCTTGCAAGGAAACTCATTGTGAAAGCATCCCACGAGATTGGTTGGGGTTGTCTGTTCTCCTCTGATTGCCACCAAGTCCTTACTATGTTCATCAATTGAATTTTGATGACATTAACTTTGTCAGCATCTGAAATCCGAGCTGCTCTTAATAAGTCTTACATCTGCATGAGCTACTACTCAGCTTCTAATGCTCCTACAGTTCCCGAAAAAGTAGATGGATGAAGGCGCCTGAAGTCAGATACTCCTCCAGGACGTTGGTCCCTCGGTTCTGCCACACGATCTAAGGCCGCTATCACATCTGCCCGAAAAACTTCGGCCTGTTGTTGTTGCGCGTCGGCCATCCTACCAAGCAATCCCAACATTTCATTGGCATAAATGGTGTTTGAGGTTGAACTAGAATTTGCTCCATTCCTATTAGCCCGACGAACCATCTTTCTAAAGAAAAAGGATTAAATAGACATCATTTAAATAATAATAATAATAATAATGAAAGTAAATACATATTAATAGAAAAACCATATTTATGTGTGTGTATATATATAGTAGTAATGAACCTTAAGTGGTCTAACAAAATTAAGCCGATTTTATTTTTTTGTTGACTGTAATGATATCCAAGTACATTAAATTTACTTGAACAGTCTTAAATAGCCTGGGTTCTGATACCACCTATAATGCCCCACTTTCCATAGCGTAGATAGCTAGGACATTCGGCATTGAATGATAACTCGACAAGGCTCAATAGCATTACAGTCACATTCCAATAAAAATATAAATAGCAAATAAAAATAAGCGAATTTTTTTCTTTTCCAATCAAAGTAATAATAAGTTTCTTCAAATAAATCTGACAAAATGTAACTACGATAAAATTTTCTCTAAACAAAGAAAATATCTCAAATAAAACTAGGTGACGTGTCACATGTACTTATTACATTTTCCTAATACGAAAGTAGTCAACTAAAAAGAGTTCATCACTCCTGTAGATTTGCATGTTCTTTAAAATATGCCATATCCTGTTCTGTTTCTGGTGGATCCACCTCTTGATAAATATTTACATCTGGTTATGCATAATCATGATCGTCAGTAAAGTGATCTAGTAATAAATAGTAAAAACAAAAAAATAACAATAATGTCTCAATATCATGAACAGTCATAGCAAATAAACGGAGGAACATCTCATATTTGAAGGTTTTACGTGGTTATCATTAGTTTTTTTCAATTAATATCTTTAAATTATGGTATTTAAAAATTAAAGAAAATATGAACTTGGCTGGTCTGAACGCATCCCCATCTATCCCCGGAAAAATGGAACAGTAAATTCGATCGGAGCCTATCCCGATCCTCCAAAGAAGGGAAACAGTGGCAATTTTGATCGGAGTCTATCTCGTTCCTCCCAAAGAGAGAAACAGTGGCAATTTGTGATCGAAACCTATCCCGATCCTCCCAAAACAAAAAACAGTAGCACAGTTACGTCCAGCTATCCAATTCATATGAACTTTATTTTTTTTTCCCCAAACCCAGTGCATGTTGATTCTAGTGTTAGTTATTCGGTTTAGTTTAATGGATTGGCGGTCATCATTAAACTTCAGTATTATGTGGCAATAATACTAACAATAAAGAACAATATACAATACAGTAGTTAATAATCTACCACCAATAATCTGTTACAATAGTTTTTTGTGCCTTTTCAGGTTTCGTTTTCAATGCTCGTTTTTCGTCCTTTCTTTTCTAATAGATAAATAAAGATAAGTGAGCTAGAAATTATAAAATAGTCTTTTGGGTAATATGTATTCCTTTAAATGGGATATGGATTTGAACTTGAAAAAGGAATATTCATATTTGTCATTATACGAACACACACATGAATTCAAATAGAAATATTATTTAAATGTATAAAAAAATAAACTACCTACAAGTAAATAATTCATCTGAAACACTCGATTATCTCTCATTATTGCTAGAGCATGAAACAAGGCTCTTAAGAGAACATTTTCTTATAAGAAAGAACAATTGGAAGACAAAAAGTAACATACTAAAGGAAAGAGAAGGTGAAGCAGAAACATACATGCTACTTAAACTACTTATGGGTGGGTATTGTATATATATCACATTTTTGGTTGTCACTTGTTAGACAAAGAATGTTGGGAAAAACATTATTTTCTAGTGGCCGTGGATTATGCATAAGACCAAGTGGCATGGAAATCCAATTTCAGAATAAACAATGCAAGTTCAGAGTCATAATTATTCATACAACAAATCGGATAGAATCATACTCCAAATGACTTATATTTGCGTTCGGATTTTCTTAATCAACTATCGACATTCAATTAGCAACAAAAGGATAGCAACTTTCAATGGTTTTCTTTATCATATAATATTTAGCAAATCCATAAAAATGCTTAAAAATTTTAGTCAAGTTTCCATATTGCTATGTATTTCCCCAGGATCAACTGCATGTAAGTATATAACCATAACAAACCAACTACAGCTGCTGTGTTACCCTTGTCAATCTTAGAGTTATAAAGTTTATTTTCTTCAATTTTCGTGAGCATATCCTGATGAAAGAACCTTAATTGTCCTAAACATTTCAGAGAAAATATTGGCTTTGGTCATTTGCAGTAACCTGATGTTTGCTATAAAATTGTAAATGATTCTTTATTGAGATTTTTCAATGAAAAATTACAATTATGAACGGTTTTCCATTTACAAAAGATGAAAATCTAATTATCTCTTTGTTTAAAGTTGGGTTCTAGAGTAGTTATGGAGGATGATCTTGCTCTCTGTTGACACTGTATAAAATTTTGAGTTGGCAAGGAATTAGAACTCTTGATAGCACCAGCACTTAGCTATAAAATGACTTTTTTTATTGATCTCCAGATGCCTTTTTCCACCTTGGCTCGTGCTATTTATAGAGGCTTGGAGACTCTTTAGCTAATGTAACTGCCTAACTGTTGGCATCCATGATTTGAGAATTAATTTCTCGCATTTTGGTCTGGTAAATTTGTATTAAATCTCCAGAATTTATAGCCGACATTTTTAATCATATGGATCATAACTGAAAGGCAAAACGTGAATTTCAATCTTTAAATTCGCTTTTCTTTTAAACCACAATCGGAATGTGAATCTCAAAATTTAGATTCACGATTCTTTCAGACTGCAATTGGGATGCAAATATCAAATTTTAGATTCGTAGCTTTGGTGTAATTATAATTATAATGCGGATCTCAAACTTTAGATTCGCGGCTTCTTTAGATTATAACTGGGATGCAGATCTCAGACTTTAGATTCGCAGTTCTTTCGAACTGCAACTAGAATGTGAATCTCAAACTTTAGATTCATGGCTTTGTTGGACTGCGAATCTCAAACTTTAAATTCGTAGTTTTGTTGTAACGGCATGTTCATTGTTTGCATAATATACTTGGGCGCGATGATGAGACCCTACAGAGCTCACTCTTTATTAAGTCTGAGAATATAGAGAAAAAGATTTACATTTTAGCTTCATTCACAAATCAAAGATCACGTCTCATCTTTTATGGAAAATAAAGTATAGCTCTATGAAGAGCACGTCTTATTTCTTTTGTAGTTTATATATGCAGATCTCTCTTTATGAAAATGATCCCAATAAAATAAAATTCTCCCCACAAAACCCCCTCCAAAGTTTTCAAAACTCCATGATTTTAGAAGTATTTTGAAATAATTTGGATAATTTTGGTCGAAATACAATTTTCGTATTTTGAGAGGAAATACGACTTTGTATCAGAATTGCGAATTTCGCACTTTTAGAAAATGCACGACTCTGCATTGGAGTCGCGGATCTCGTGTTTTTGCATAGAGCACAACTCTGTATTAAAGCAGCGAATCACGCACTTTTGCATAGAGCACAACTCTGTTTTAGAGCCGCGAATTTCGCGCCTTATGCGACATATCTCGAAGGTTACTACTTTTCTGGCGTAGAGATTGAGACGTTTTCTGACCTTCATTAATGAGGAGATCCTCACGAAATTCGGGCCAAAAATCTCGTCTATCAAATTATCTGCTACAAAATCTCAACTCATCATTTAAAATATCTTTTAACATTTTCTAAAAAATTTAAATTTCAGACTTTCTCTAAACTTTCAAAACCTTTAGTCTTCAAAATTCTCTTATCCTCAATTTTCTTTAGAATTTTAAGAAGATGACGAAGACGGCTTCATCTTCTGGTCTATCTGGCAGTGGTTCCCAAAATTTTTAGGCTACTTCTAGCTCCATAATAGTTCGACAAGAGCCTCTGGTTGGAGGTGATTTTCTTATTTGTAATTTTATATTCTGATCCTAAAAAAGAAACTTTTTCGCAATTTAGTTTTAATTCTTTCTTCTCTTTACACAGTGAATTATGCCTTAAACCCTTGGCTGAAAGATTTCAATCATGAAATTCTATATATAAAGCGCCTAGTCTTTCTTCCAAAAAACTATCATGACTTGAAAATTCTTCTCTACTTTCTAAAGTTTCTCTTCAAAGCCTATTCTATCATGGAGTTTTGTTCTTCTTCCTTTTCCTTGATCGAGGCAACGGACTAGGGTTAGCATGTCACAAGGCCTCCAGATAATATTGACCTATTTGTGCCTGGTTTTATGCCAGGTTTATTAGAGAAAAAATATCCCATTGAAAAGATCGTTATAACCATAATCATTTTCCTTAACTACGATAAGTTTTCTCATTACGAATATAAATCAGGTATTTTCTTTTATGTTTCTTAACGAGATTTTAGATCTATTACAAGAATAAGTGTAGTCATTTTCCTTAACAATGACCCACACCCGTCTGGTTATGAGATTTTTCTTATATCTTTGGAGAAAAAGAAAATATCATGTACTTTTCATGAGATAAAAAATTTCGGGTGTGTGACATTGTTTATTTCCTGCCTAGCATCCTTAAAGTAAGGATAGTAAATGGTTATCGGTAACTTCCAATTTCAGCAGTTTCATAAGTTGTATACTTGGAATCATGCATTTGGTACACTCAGTTTTGAACTAATCAAGTCACTGGCAACATTGATCATAGCTAAGCAAATAAATTTGGAAGTTTTCAACTATCAGTAGGAGAAGGCTATAGAAATAAGCTTTTGTCTTTACTTACGAAGCCATCCTATTTGGGATAATGATGTTGACGAAAAAAAAATTTAATGTTCTCTTGACTCAATGATTTATACTTATTTCCATTCATTATATGATATCAAGGAACTTTTTGTATTATTAATTTGGTAATGAATAAATTTTGTCATTTAAAAAACTTTGTTATCATTCATTCAGAGATAACTGTTAACTTAATGAATAATTTTAATTTTGATCATCAGATGCAGCTGTTAACTTGACGATTATTTTGATTTTGATCATCAGAGATAACTGTTAACTTGATAATTCTTTTGATTTTGATCATCAGAGATAACTGTTAATTTGATGAACATTTTGATCATTAGAGATAACTGTTAATTTGATGAATATTTTGACACTCCAGAATATTATTCAGAGATAATTATTAACTTGACAATATAAAGTCATTATTCAAACGTCCAAAATGGATTTTGCTGCAAATGAATAAGTTTCTTGAATCAGGATAGAAGTAACTACTAACTTTCCTGAATAAATTAAAATCTGCATTGATCAGTGACTTATAGTATTACAGCTTCTGAATTGCCAGAGATAATTTTTAACTTAGCAAATTTAGAGGAAAAGAAGTTTTGTTTGCCATCTGTAATTTTTAACTTAGAAAATTTGGAGAAAAAAAGTTTTGTTTGTCAGAGGTAAATTTTAATTTAGCAAATTTGGAGAAAAAGAAAAACAGCGTGACTTTACAAAAATTCGTGCTTTTGCCTGATGTAATTTTTAATTTAGCAAATTTAGAGGAAAATAAGTTTTGTTTGCCAGATGTAATTTTTAACTTAGCAAATTTGAAGGAAAAGAAGTTTTGTTTGCCAAATGTAATTTTTAACTTAGCAAATTTGGAGGAAAAGAAAAAGAGCGCGACTTTACAAAAATTTGCGCTTTTGCTTGAAGTTATTTTTAACTTAACAAATTTTGAAGAATGAGAATTTAGATTTGTAAGAGGTAATTTTTAACTTGGCAAATTTTGGTAGAAATGGAATTTATATTTGTCAGACACAACTTTGCGAATATTCACACTGTGTATCTGAGCTTCTTACAATGTGACTTCATGAAATTTGCATTTTTTAGAAAATTCTGATTTCAGAATCGCGAATTTCAAAAAAGAAAAAGTTCGCAGGAGTTTTAGCCTTTCAATTGAAAGTTAAGAATAATATTTCTTCAGAAATTTCTCATTGATTGATATCATTATTTTATCACAATTCGGTTTTGCCAAACGATATGCACCAATAGAATAGACTGTATCAATGACAAAAGGTCCTTCCCACTTTGGCTGAAACTTTCTTTTGAATTTTTGATTGGTTATGATTGGTCTTCTTACTAAAAGAACCAGATCTCCTTTCTTGAAAGTTCTCCGTTTAACCTTTTTATTAAAGGTTTCGGAGATTCGCGCTTGATAAAGTTCAATATTTTGCTGAGCTTCCAAACGTTTATCATCAAGAACTTCTAACTTCAGAAGTCTTTGTCGATATCTTTCTTCTTGTGTCATTTTTGTTACTACCGCGACCCTTAATGACGGAATTTGAATTTCCAAAGGTAATACTGCTTCAGACCCGTATACCAAAGAAAATGGCATAGCGTTTGTAGAAGTTCTAACAGTAGTTCGATAAGACCAAAGACATTCTCCAAGCTTTTCATCTCAATCTCATTGGTTAGATGAAATAAACTTTTTAAGAAGCTTCACAATAGTTTTATTGAAATCTTCTGCTAAACCATTGGCCGCAAGATAGTATGGAGACGAATCTACACTTTCAATTTGATATTTATTGCAAAACCTAGAGAATGACTGACTCACAAATTAAGGTCTATTGTTATGAATGATTCTCCTAGGTACTCCAAAGCGGTATATAACATGATATTTGATGAATTTAACATGGAAATTTCAATACCAACACTCCTGGCCACAAAGCAACAGAAAGGAGAATCAACTCGAGATTTTATAAAAAGATTTCGAAATGATTCTCTGAGATGTCTGCATGGAATGCCAGAGAAAATATTGGTAGAAACTTGCCGACACAATCTCTCCACCAAAATTCTTGCTAGAATGGGGACTGTAAAGTCGTATATTTGGAAAGATCTTTCATTACAAACTGAAAAAGCTGAAAAAATTACACAAAGGCTTGAAGAAGAAAAAGAAAGAGGAGAGAAACCAAGGCAAAATAATAATTCTAGATCGCACCAATCTTCTCGACCTAAGGAACACAAAGGAAAAGAGACAATGGCGACTGATACACCAAATACTGCAAAGTCTTTTCCAAAGAATTCTTCTCAACCGCGATTTTCTCAGAAGCAATATTCTTTTAAAGATGAGCACACTAATACTATCTTCTATCTACTCATGACTAAGAATATGCTGAAGTTAGCAAAATCCAAGCGACCTGAAGAAATTGGGAAGATTAATTATCCTAATTATTGTGTGTATCATATAAACATTAATCATCCTACTCAAAATTATTATATCCTTAAAGATAAGATTCAGGCTCTGGTGGATACTAAAGTCATCAAATTAAGGAAAGATCATAAGAGAGTAACCGCGAATATGGTAACTGTCAGATTTGAAAAAACTCCAGAATAAATAGAGTCGACTGTTTAAGACAGAGTTCAGTCCATTACCAAAAGTACAATGAGGATTATGAATTATTATCCTCATCAGCAACAAAAGAAAGGATTACATTCTTTTGAACTTCCAAAGGAGAGATAATATGGATATATCCAGATCTCTTTGAGGACGAGCAATGGATTTCAAATTTATCAAAGAAGAAATTAAAAGGGAAGATTTTTAGTTCTAACACTGGTACAGTAATTACTGAAGATGATGTAGAAATTTCATCTCTATCAGACTCAGAAGAAGAAGAGCCAAATGATTCTTTCGCAGTTAACACGGATCAACCAAAACCTTTTGGGACTCGTTCAGGCAAATAATACTTGAAAAATTATGATCAAGTAGCAAAGTCTCAGCCATCTCCAAAAAAGAATAAGCCAAAGGAGCTTAAATTTGACAAAGCTCTAAAAAGGAAAAATAAAGAGCCTGCAGAAAGTTCTAAGAAACCTTTCAAATTTGATGTATTGGCACAGTTAGCCAATATTCCTGCAAGAATTATTTTGTATGAGCTCCTAAATCTCTCTAGGCAAACTAGAGAAATTTTAAGAGAAGCTCTGTAAGATTCTGAAGTGTTCTTGGCTCAAATTCCAGAGACAATTGAAGAAAAAGAAGTTTGCACAGTATGTCATCAAACTTCTAAAAAGATTTCTTGTATAACTTTCTCTCCAGAAGATATGCAAGTGAAAAATAATAAGTATCATCGTCCTTTGTATTACAAAGGATACGTAGGGTCATCAAAGATTGACCGAATCCTAATTGATCTTGGATCCGCCCTAAGTATAATGTCAAGACGGATGTTGCGATATCTTGGAGTCCCAATGAGTAGATTGGTATCAACAAACACTACCATTTTCCGGTTCAATGCTAATGGTAGCAGACCACTAGACAAGATAAAGTTGAAATGTCATATTGGAGATTTGAAGACAAAAGTCACATGCTACGTGATAGATACTGACACGTCTTATAATCTTCTACTTGGAAGACTGTGGATTCATATCAACCTTATTGTCCCTTCTACAATTCATCAATGTATGAAATATGTAGACAAAGATGGAAATGTGAAGACCTTGGTGGCAGAAAAGCAACCCTTTAAAGGAGTGGAAAACTACTTTATTAACGCGTTACTATACCAAAACACATTTGATGCAGCTAAACAACCTACTCCAGAAGAATCTGATAGCGGCAATGAAGCTGGCACTGAATCAGGGTCCAAAAATTCAGAATCCGATAATGAAATCTGAAAAATAGATCCCATTGTAATAAGCCTTGAAGGCCTTGATGTAAATGACATCGCCAATTTTGATGGTGAGTGGATAATTAATGAAGATATAGAGTTTGCTTTTTTTTTGGTATTGATTCTGAACTCTCAAGTACTAGTACTGATGTGGTGAGTAATCAACTAGATAAAATTTATTATTTAGCATCATTTTAAGCACCCATTCGATCATCCTTTTACAAACAAAGTGATGACAATGGAGATGCAAATGAAGCTATTTTTGAAGTTTCTCCTAGAAATAAAAATAAAAAACCTATGATATTTGAAAAATCAAATAACAAGAATAAAGGAAAACATTTAAATTCTGAGAAAGAACAAGAAAATCCCGAGTTCTTCCATTATGATAAAAATCTCCATAAGTTAATGAGAAAAAAGGGTATAACCTAGCCAAAGGCAAGGAGTTAAATTTTGAAAAAGGGAGAAAGTAATTCTTCAACTTTTTATTCCAAAAGGAAAGATGCCCAATTATTACGATAAAACTAGTAGAGGTTGGGATATGTTACCACTCCTGAATATCTTTCGGATATGAAATCTGAAGAAAGGCAGTAAACTCATTCGTCAGAATCATCATGTTGGGATTCGGATGTAAGATTGGTGTTATTTTTCAAGAAGTCTCTGTCAGTATGGTCTCTGTAGACAAAGAAGAAGAAGATGATGAATTATCACCAATCAAAAAATGATCCTTGGGCAAAACACCTCAATATAAAAGTGGGAAATTCAATTTGGACAAAGAGAACCCCCAACTGAAGATAAAGTGATTCAAATAAATATGGATGACGAAGTTAATCCTAAACCCATATTTATAAGTGAAAATTTATCTTCAGAAGAGAAAGAGAAGATGATTTCGCACATTCAAGAGTACATTGATGTTTTTGCTTAGAATTATGAAGACATGGCAGGACTTGACCCAAAGGTCGCGGTTCATAAATTAAATCTTCGGCCAGATGTAAAGCCAGTAAAACAACAACGAAGATTCTGTCCTGAAATTATTGAGGCAGTTGAAGCTGAAATCAAAAAGTTAATTGAATCAGGCTTCATTCACGAAGAACAACATCCAGACTAGGTCGCGAATATAGTCCCCGTAACTAAAAAGAATGGAAAAATCAGGGTCTGCATTGATTTCAGGGATTTGAATGAAGCATGTCCGAAGGATGAATTTCCTTTACCTATTACGGATGTCATGATTGACAATACTTGTGGCTATGAAAGAATGTCATTTATAGATGGATATTCAGGATATAATCAAATTAAGATGGATCCTGATGATGAAAAACATACATCTTTCAGAATGCCATTTGAAGTGTATTGTTATATAGTCATGCCATTTGGTCTGAAAAATTCTAGTACTACATATCAATGCGCCATGAATATGATATTCCAAGAGTATCTACGAAAGACAATCGAATGTTATGTAGATGATATGGCAATTAAAAACAAAAACAAGAATGATCATCTTTGTAATTTGAGAACAATGTTTGGTCTCATGTAGAAACACCAGTTTAAGATGAATCCTACTAAATATTTTATAACAACCTAATTTCATCATAAGTTACATTCTTGATATCAGATTAATTCCAAAATAAATGCGTTGTGTTTGACTCATCTTTCTATATTTTTGTGATTTACTTGAAATTTTTAAGATAGTCACTTAAAATAATATTATTTTAATCACCAGTGGATCCTACACATATTTTTACTAGTCTCTCTTCTTTAACTTGTAAAGATTGAGTTTGACTTTTTTTGGGTTAGTTTAATTTGAAATTATAATCTTAAATAACTCTAATAAACTATTATTAGTATTCATTTGTCCTATGCCTATTTTGTTTTATTCACCCATACCTTACTTTACCATGTTGGTCCTTTGGACAAGCATGACAAACCATCATCTAATCCCCCATATCCCTCCTTTATTATATCTTTTTCTTCCCTTCCTTTCATTTGTTTTCTCTCCTTCATTTTTCATTCATCTCTTCCTTTTATTTATTTTTACTCCAACTCAAGAGAAGAAAAGAAAAGAAGAAAAGAGAAGAAGAAGAAGAAAAGAAGAAGAAATTATTTAGCTTCAAAATAGGCTTATCTTCCTACCCATCAATGCAAGTAAAAAATCACATCCACTCTCATGTTTTTATCTAACTCCAATTGTTTATGATTAACTTAGAATCTTGATTTGTTAAAACTTAAAAAGATAATGTCTATACAAAAATCTTTATGATTATTCTAGAAAAATAAAAATATGATTTTTTACACTTTATTCTATGTTTATATATCAAATTTATCATTTTATTTTTAATCTCTCATTCTTAAATTTATAAGTTGTAAAGTTAAACTATATGCTTAATTTTTAATTTTATTTTGTAACTAAAATCTTTTATAGCCAATTTAGAATCTTGATTTGTTTAATTTTAGAAATGTGATATCTTTATACAAAATTCTCTATGATTATTTGAAATATAAAAAAAATATGATTCTTACACTCTACTCTATGTTTATGTATTAAATTTATAATTTTATTTAAGGTCTCCTATGCTTAAACTATAAGTTACAACTTAAACTATATGTTTTATTTTGAAATTACAAAGAAACCACCTTTATGAATGTTCATCATATTGGATATAAATTTGAAGTTTTCTACATAAGTTCTTCTTGTATAATGCAATAATTTTAAAATCATTTTTCACTTGCCATTAGAAAATATGTATATATATACATTTATTTATTTATTCATTATCATGTTTTAAAGAGAGAGTTTCATATAAGTATTACATTAAATTTACTAAAATATTTCTTTTATGCAAGCTATTATATTAGGTCATAATTCCTTTATGCTAATTCATGTTTACTTGAAACATATATACATTAGTAAGGTTTAATAAATTTTGCTACTTTCCATACCATGAAATCATTCTAAAATTTGGAAAATTCATTCATTGTTAAAACAATCGTTATAATAGTGTTAAGCCTATTTAATTTCTATTCTTACAATTTAGTACCCACTTATCTAATACATATTTATATGCATAATTGTATATATGTGTGGTTTACATACATGATCATTATTTGCATAACACATTCTAGTATTCTATGACTATCATGCTTGCCTGACATATATATACTAGTCACTTGTGCAACATACATGAAATTATACCGGATTTTCCTTGTTAGTACATACGCATGTCTTGATAATGTCATGGATCTTACTTGCCTATTAACTTGATTTGACACTCCATCATACTTGCCTTGAGATATACATACAAATTATTTGTACAAGATACATGAAAATATGCCGGATTTTCCTTGTTAGTACATACACATGTCTTGATAGTGCCATAGATCCTGACTTACTTGTTAACTTGATTTTGACATGGACCACATCTTGCTTATTATTAGACATGTATATGTATTAATTTTGACATGATTGGTTCATCATATTCCGGATTGATTTCCATGTAATATAACTTGAAACCTTGGGTAATGGGAGAACTAAAGGGTGGACAAATATTGTATCGTAAATGATTTAGGATAGGTTGTGCAACCGAAATAGGGGCCCATCCGCGGGAGCGCCCGGATGGTACTGAGCCATCATCTCTTGTTTAGTCCATGTTGATGGGACGACCGATTACTCAGTAATCGGTATCTGCTTGAGTGCTTAGCGGCACGGCTGGTTTAGTGCCAGCATCTTGGCCGGGTCCCGGGTATGCACGGGTACTTTCACGATACAGGTTTATTTCTTCACCAGTTAGTTCAAATATAAATTAAAATAAGATGTTAATTTAGACTTGATATGCATGTATATCTCTGCTTGATATTGTTACTTGATTGTTTAGTATTTTTCACACATGCGCAAACTTTTATATCCATACTCATATTTTACTTATTTGTTTATATTATACACTCCCTACCTTTTATTGTTTTACTTGTCGGGTTTGACCCTGAGTTTCTCCACACGCTCAGCTACTGAGCATGTGGGCGAGGATCCGCCATCGCACGACCCGTACTTTCTGGAGCAGGCCGACCAGCAGTAGATTCTTAGGTCTCCACTTTTTGTTTTTTGGGTTTGGTATATATACCTCTTTTGAAAATTTAGTTCCTAACTTCAGTATCAGTACTTAATTATTGCTTTCTATTTTAGACATATATATCTTCTCTTTTATATGACAGTAGACTAACATCCATGATCCTACTAGATGACTAGTATTTAGTTCAATTCATTTCTACTTTTACATACTTATAGGCCTCGTGCATGTTGACTTACACGTGTCTGCTGGTAACGCACTCCGTTTCCATATCTCTCTGGGAAATGGGGCGTTACAGAGTGGTATCAAACCTCTAGGTTGATTTAGGAAGACCTTAGGACTACTGCCATATGTGTGCATATATATACACAAAAGAACATGTCTACTAACATTATTTTTTTTATTCAGCACATGTCCCTTGACTCCCTTGTAAGTTGAATATCAACTATATTCCTTTCTCATTTCTATTCTTGTTCAATTTTCAGCGAGATGCCACCTCGTCGTCCTCCTAGAGTTGGTCCAGCTCAAGCACGTCTGCACGGAACTGGTCCAGCTAGGGCCTGTACGCAAGGAGTCAACAGGATCCAGTTGCAGAACTTAGAGATTTAGTTATAAAAGTTGCCCAGGCTCAACAGACAACGACAGCAGTGCTGGAGCGCATGACAGGAACCCATAGACAAGAGAGACCCGAGACAGTATCAGATTTTCATCAGCTTCGACCATCTACATTTTCGGGTACAGGAGGCCCGTTGGAAGCAGAGCAGTGGATCGTGAATATGGAAAATCTTTTGAAGGCTGCTAGGATTCCAAATGAGAGTCGTGTTGATGTTATGCAGATCCAGTTGGTGGATATTGCGCGGATTTTGTGGTTAGCAGAGGAGAAGAGGCATGTAGGGCCTGTAACATGGGAGGAGTTCGTTGGGCCTTCTATGACCGTTTCTTTCATCCATCGGCTCGACGTGAGATGGAGAGGCAGTTTATGGTTCTCCAGCAGGGAGATAAGACAGTTGATGAGTACGCAGCAGAGTTCGTCAGATTGAGCAGGTTTGCTCCGAAGTTGGTTAAGACCGAGGAGGACAGAGCTTATCGCATCCAGCAGGGACTACGTTATGACATCCGAGAGCATCTAGCATCACAGGTCTTCGGTTCATACTCTGAGGTATACAGTGCAGTCTGTCGACAAGAGCAGGTATCTAGAGAGAAGAGACCTCAAGTTGCAGCGCCGAAGAGACAGTTCCACCAGATCGCAGGACCCTCAACTCAATATGTTGATGCTCCTCCAACCAAGCGGCCAATGGGGCTTGCACCAAGCCAGATAGTGTGCCGCTTCTGTCGCATACCAGGACATATGCAAAAGGATTGTCGGAGGGCACAGGGATTCTGTTTGGCTTGTGGATCATCGGACCACAAGATATCCGCATGTCCAAATAGGCAGCAGTTAGCAGGTAGTACCAGTCAGGGATTCGAGCGATCAGGAGGTGTGTATAAAGCAGCACCTAGGCAGACAATGACAGCACCACCAGCCCAAAGGCCCTAGGAACCAATTCAGAGGAGACCATTGGTGCCGCAACAGCATGCTTTTAATAGAGCTCAGACCGGGAAGGGCAAGAAATAGGGACAAGTCCGATTGATGATGGCCGAGAAGACTCAGACCTCAGGAGGGATTGTGGAAGGTACGCTTCTTGTAGGCCGTGCTCCAGCTCATGTATTATTTGATTCAGGTGCATCTCATTGTTTCATATCATCGGATTTTGCTTTGCGTAACTCAATTGATTTTGTTAATTTATCTGTTGGGTGGGATATTAAGACGGGAAATGGTAGTGTTATATCTAGCCAAGAGTGTCGATTGTGTCCCGTGGTAGTTAGTAGCCGAGAGTTTTATGCTAATCTCTTGGTGATAGATAATGGTGGATATGATGCCATCCTAGGAATGGATTGGTTGAGTACTTTCTATGCAGTGATTGATTGTCATGGCAAGAAGGTGATATTTCGAATTCCAGGTCATACTGAGTTTGAATTTCTTAATGGAAGTAAATCCTTGGAGCCAGCTAGGCTTAAGGTGATGCCGAGAGGTGGAGTTCTTGATGCCATAGCGATGGTGAGGGGATGATTCTAGTAATATCAGAATATTTAGATGTGTTTCCCGAGAAGTTGCCATGGTTGCCTCCAATCAGAGTCGTGGAATTCACCATCGATACTCTTCCTGGTGCAGAGCCTGTATTCAAACTACCATACCGAATGGGTCGAGAAGAGCTAGCAGAAGTCAAGAGACACATTGATGAGCTACTAAGGCTTGGATTTATCAGGCCTAGTGTTTCTCCCGGGGGAGCTCCAGTGTTGTTGACAGGAAAGAAGGATGATAGCCAAAGCTTATGTGTTGACTATAGGGGTTTGAATGCAGTCACCATTAAGAATAGATTCCCTTTGCCAAGAATTGTAGACTTGTTTGATCAACTAGGCGGAGCTAAGGTATTCTCTAGGATTGACCTTCGTTCTGGTTTTCATCTGGTGCGAGTTCGAAAGGAGGACATTCCAAAAACAACATTTAGGGTGCGGCATGGACATTTTGAGTATCTAGTGATGCCATTTGGTGTGACCAATGCTCCCGCAGTCTTCATGAGTTTGATGAACTAGGTGTTCGTATAATATTTGGATCATTTTGTAGTGGTGTTCATCGATGACATTCTCGTCTACTCTCAGAGTAGGGAAGAGCACGCAGAGCATTTGAGGATAGTTTTACAGACTCTCAGGCAACAACAATTGTTCGGCAAACTGAGCAAGTGTGACTTCTGGTTGGACAAGATCGCTTTCTTGGGCCATGTAATATCTGGAGATGGTGTGTCAGCAGATCCCAAGAAAGTGGAGGCCGTACTTAATTGGCTGATTCCAAAATCTGCTTCAAAAATACACAGTTTTCTTGGATTGGCTGAATACTATAGGAGATTCGTACATGATTTCTCTAAAATAGCAGTGCCACTAACAAAGCTGACGTGGAAGGGGGAGAAGTACTAGTGGACCACGGAGTGTGATAGTGCATTCGAAGAGCTGAAGTACAAATTGACTACAGCACCAGTGTTAGCAGTTCCTAATGATTCAGGCGGTATGAGGATATACTGCGATGCATCTAGCAAAGGGTTGGGTTGCGTACTTATGCAGAATGGTCAAGTGATCGAGTATGCTTCCCAACAGCTTAGGCCTCATGAGCGAAACTATCCTACACATGATTTGGAACTAGCGGCAGTAATACATGCCCTTAAGATTTGGAGGCATTACCTATTGGGCGAAAGCGTAGAAGTGTATACTGATCACAAGAGTCTTAAGTATATCTTCACTCAGAAAGAGTTGAATATGAGGCAGCGCAGATGGCTTGAACTTGTAGCAGATTTTGACTTGGACATCGGCTATCATCCGGAAAAAGCCAACGTAGTGCCAGATGCCTTGAGTAGGAAGCCGATGGCTATGTATCTGACTCGACAGAAAGAATGACAGCACAGCTTATGGATTTACGATTTTAATCTACACTGATTGATAAGATCAAAGAAGCCCAGAACAATGATGGGAGATTGAAAAGGTTTAGGAACAAGATGGAAGCGGGCAAGAGACCAGACATCTCAGTGCATACAGATGGCTCACTTCGTCTCGGTGGTAGGTTGTGTGTGCCCAGAGGAGAGGTTAGAGATGAGGTGTTAGCAGAAGCTCTTAGATCAGCATATTCTACTCACCCAGGTAGTACCAAGATGTATAGCGATCTGAGACAACACTTCTGGTGGCCAGGAATGAAAAAGGAGATTGCTCAATATGTATCAAAATGTCTGATTTGTCAGCAGGTGAAGACCGAGCATCAGAGGACTGCAGGTTTGCTTCAACCCTTACATATTCCGGAGTGGAAATGGGAGAAGATAGCCATGGACTTTGTGACGGGTCTTCCCAGAAGTCCGATGGGTAATAACGCAGTTTGAGTGATCATAGACCGCTTGACGAAATCAGCCCATTTTATTCCTTTTAGGGTGGGCCAGTCGACAGAAAGGTTGGCAAAGAGATTGATGCAAGAGATAGTGAGACTGCATGGAGTTCCAGAGCGGATTTGTTTCAGATCGCGATACTAGGTTCAGATCGCACTATTGAACCAGTCTGATGAAGAGTTTGGGAACTCATTCAGATCTTTCTTTGGCGTATCATCCTCAAACAGATGGACAATCTGAGTGGACCATTCAGACCTTAGAGGACATGCTGAGGGCTTGTGTGCTAGATTTTGGAGGTTCATGGGAGGATCATTTGTATATGGTAGAGTTCTCCTACAGCAACAGTTATCATGCGAGTATCAAGATGGCTCCATTTCAAGCTTTGTATGGCAAGAAGTGCAGATCGCCCTTGTGTTGGGACGATGTTGGAGAGTGCAGCATATCAGGACCAGAGATAGTCGCTCAGATGATAGACCAAGTAAAGGTCATCAGGGAACATTTGAGGGTTACACAGGATAGGCAAAAGAAATGGGCGGATCATCACAGAAGGCCATTGGAGTTCAAAGTTGGAGACAGAGTATTCCTCAAAATTTCACCAATGAAGGGAGTTGTTCGATTTGGTAGGAGAGGGAAGCTCAATTCTAGATATATTGGTCCTTTTGCTATTGTCGAGAGAGTTGGAAACTTGGCTTATCGACTTGACTTGCCATCAGAGTTGGATGCGGTGCACAATGTATTTCATATTTCTCAACTGAGAAAATGCATTGGAGATGAGAACCGTGTTGTAGATCTTTCCGATGTGGAATTGGGAATAGATTTGACTTTTGAGAAGTAACCAATTACCATCATTGATAGAAAGGAGAGAATTCTGACGAACCGCACAATTCCCCTCCTTCTCGTGTCATGGGATAGTCACTAGCCAGGAGAATCTACCTGGGAACGGGAAGATGATGTCCGGAAAAAGTATCCCCGCTTGTTTGAGAGATCACGTCAGGTATCTATTCATAATATTAATATTCATTCCCGTCTGCACATGCATATATATGAACTTATTATTGCATTTATTCTTGTTTCTAAAAAAAATTAAATTAAATTTCGAGGACGAAATTTTTTTATAAAGAGAGTAAGATGTAACAACCTAATTTCATCATAAATTACATTCTTGATATCAGATTAATCCCAAAATAAATGCATTGTGTTTGACACATTTTTCTATATTTTTGTGATTTTCTTGAAATTTTTAAGATAGTCACTTAAAATAATATTATTTTAATCACCAGTGGGTCCTACACATATTTTTACTAGTCTCTCTTCTTTGACTTGTAAAGATTAAGTTTGACTTTTTTTGGGTTAGTTTAATTTGAAATTATAATCTTAAACAACTCTAATAACCTATTATTAGTATTCATTTGTCCTATGCCTATTTTGTTTTATTCACCTATACCTTACTTTACTATGCTTGTTCTTTGGACAAGCATAACAAACCATCATCTAATCCCCCATATCCCTCCTTTATTATATCTTTTTCTTCCCTTCCTTTCATTTGTTTTCTCTCCTTCATTTTACATTCATCTCTTTTTTTTATTTTTTTTTACTCCAACTCAAGAGAAGAAAAGAGAAGAAGAAAAGAGAAGAAGAAGAAGAAAAGAAGAAGAAATTATTTAGCCTCAAAATAGTCTTATCTTCCTACCCATCAAGTCAAGTAAAAATCACATCCACTCTCATGTTTTTTTTAACTCCAATTGTTTATAGTTAACTTAGAAAAATAAAAATATGATTATTCTAGAAAAAAAAATATGATTTTTTACACTTTACTCTATGTTTATATATCAAATTCATCATTTTATTTATAATCTCTCATTCTTAAATTTATAAGTTGTAAAGTTAAACTATATGCTTAATTTTTAATTTTATTTTGTAACTAAAATCTTTTATAGCCAATTTAGAATCTTGATTTGTTTAATTTTAGAAATGTGATATCTTTATACAAAATTCTCTATGATTATTTTAAGTATAAAAAAATATGATTCTTACACTCTACACTCTGTTTATGTATTAAATTTATGATTTTATTTAAGGTCTCCTATGCTTAAACTATGAGTTACAACTTAAACTTTATGTTTTATTTTGAAATTACAAAGAAACCACCTTTAAGAATGTTCATCATCTTGGATATAAATTTGAAGTTTTCTACATAATTTCTTCTTGTATAATGCAATGATTTTAAAATCATTTTCAATTTGCCGTTAAAAATATGTATATATATATATATACATTTATTTATTTATTCATTATCATGTTTTAAAGAGAGAGTTTCATATAAGTATTACATTAAATTTACTAAAATATTTCTTTTATGCAAGCTATTATATTAGGTCATAATTCCTTTATGTTAATTCATGTTTACTTGAAACATATATACATTAGTAAGGTTTAATAAATTTTGCTACTTTCCATACCATGAAATCATTCTAAAATTTGGAAAATTCATTCATTGTTAAAACAATCATTATAATAGTGTTAAGCCTATTTAATTTCTATTCTTACAATTTAGTACCCACTTACCTAATACATATTTATATGCATAATTGTATATATGTGTGGCATACATGATCATTATTTGCATAACACATTCTAGTATTCTATAACTATCATGCTTGCCTTGACATATACATACTAGTCACTTATGCAACATACATGAAATTATACCGGATTTTCCTTATTAGTACATACACATGTCTTGATAATGCCATGGATCTGACTTGCCTATTAACTTGATTTGACACTCTATCATGCTTGCCTTGACATATACATACAAATTACTTGTACAAGATACATGAAAATATGCCGGATTTTTCTTGTTAGTACATACACATTTCTTGATAGTGTCATGGATCCTGACTTGCCTGTTAACTTGATTTTGACATGGACCACATCTTGCTTGTTACTAGACATGTATATGTATTAACCTTGACATGATTGGTTCATCATATTCCGTATTGATTTCCATGTAATATAATTTGAAATCTTGGGTTATGGGAGAACTAAAGGGTGGACAAATATTGTATCGTGAAAAATTTAGGATAGGTTGCGCAACCAAAATAGGGGCCCATCCGCGGGAGCGCCCGGATGGTACTGAGCCATCATCTCTTGTTTAGTCCATGTTGATGGGACGACCGATTACTTAGTAATTGGTATCTGCTTGAGTGCTTAGTGGCACGGCTGGTTCAATGCCAACATCATGGCCGGGTCCCGGGTATGCACGGGTACTTTCACGATACAGGTTTATTTCTTTACCATTTAGTTCAAATATAAATTAAAATAAGATGTTAATTTAGACTTGATATGCATGTATATCTCTGCTTGATATTATTACTTGATCGTTTAATGTTTTTCACACATGCGCAAACTTTTATATCCATACTCATATCTTACTTATTTGTTTATAATATACACTCCCTACCTTTTATTGTTTTAATTGCCGAGTTTGACCCTGAGTTTCTCCACACGCTCAGGTACTGAGCATGTGAGCGAGGATCCGCTATCGCACGACCAGTACTTTCTGTAGCAGGCCGAGCAGCAGTAGATTTTTAGGCCTCCACTTTTTGTATTTTTGGGTTTGGTATGTATACCTCTTTTGAGGGCTTAGTTCCCAACTTCTGTATCAGTACCTAATTATTGCTTTCTATTTTAGACATGTATATCTTCTCTTTTATATGACAGTAGAGTAATATCCAAGATCCTGCTAGATAACTAGTATTTAGTTCAATTCATTTCTGGTTTTACATACTTATAGGCCTCGTGCATGTTGACTTACACGTTCCCATCGGTAACGCACTCCGTTTCCATATCTCTCTGGGAAATGGGGCGTTACATATTTTCTGGGAGTTTCTAGTGGAAAATTTCTTGACATTGCAGTCACTTCCTAGAATATTCATATTGATCTAGACAAAATTAAAGTAATCCAAGATATGCTCCTACCCAAAAATCTTAAAAAATTGAGAGGATTGCAGGGTAGGCTGGCGTACATTTGCAGATTCATGTCTAATTTATATGAAAAATATCAACCTTTGACATGGTTAATAAAGAAAGGAGTATCATTCATTTGGGATGATGCATGTCAGAAAGCGTTTGAATAAATCAAGGAATCTCTCACCAAACCACCTATTCTTATAGCTCCAGTTTCAGGAATACCTTTCTTGTTATATGTGAAAGCTATCCTTGGGAGCTTTATTGGCGCAAAAGGATGAATTAGGGCATGAACAAACTATTTGTTATCTCAGTAGAATGATGATTGGAGTTGAAAATCGATATAATCTAGCGGAAAAAGAATGTCTAGTTTTAGTATTTGCAATACAGAAAATGCGATAGTATTTAATGGGACAAACAATCCACGTTATATCGAGAGTTAATCCCTTAAGAATGTTGATGACCAAGTTGGGGTCATTAAATTCCAAATTATCTAATTAGGTCATTCTACTATCACAATATAATATGGATTTTATTCTACAAAAATCAATTAAAGGGCAAGCTATAACTGATTTCTTAGCTGAACACCCAATTCTAGCATCTTCAAAATCGTATGAGGATATTCCTGGTGAAGTAGGTGTAATTCCGAAGAAAAATATTCAACAAGAAACTACTAAAGTAAATGTTGTTATAGAAGATGTATGACAACTTTTCTTTGATGGCGCTTCTAGAATGGGATCTCAAAGAAAGATTGTAGCAGGAGTGGGGGTTGTTTTTATTTCTCCCTATAACTATATTATTCCCAGAGTATACTCATTGACAAGTTCATGTTCTAATAATGTTGCTGAATACAATGCCCTAATGGTTGGTTTAAAAATAACCAGTCAACTGCGGTGAAGTATTTATAAACATATGGAGATTCCCAACTTGTTATAAACCAAGTTAGAGGAGAATATGAAGTCAGAAATGAAGATATGTTGCCATAGTACTAAGCAGTAATAAAAATGGCTGATAGCTTTAATGGTTTTTATATCAGTCATGTACTGCATTAGCAGAATGATTATGTGGATGCACTAGCTTCCTGAGCTGCTACTTTAGCGTTACCCAGAAACCCTAGCAAATGTGTAACAGTGGGAAGTAAAGAATTGTTTTGCCTAAAATATGAGTTTGAGGTAGAACTAAATTTAGATAAGAAACAAGAAGCAGATGAAATATATGCTCTTGAGTCTAATGTTGAACCAAAAGATTGGCGATTTCCTTACATAGATTATGTTCCTTATAGAATATTACTAGAAGACCCTAAAGAAGCAGCAACAACTTGAAGAAAATTTGTTCGATTCTATTATAATGCCAAACTTTAGACATTATATAGAAAATCTTATGATGGGATTCTACTTCGTTGTCTTTCTAACAAAAAAGCTCAAGAAGCACTTGAAGAAGTTCATAGCGGCATTTGCGGAGCACATCAATAGGACCAAAACTCTGGGATAGACTCCGAAGAATGGTTATTACTGGTCCAAAATGATGACAAACACAGTCATTTATGCTAAGAAATGTAGAGCCTGTCAGATACATGCAGTCTTCATACATCAAGCTCCGGAGTATCTCCACCCAACGGCTACATCATGGCCATTTGAACAATGGAGAATGGACATTATTGGATCAATCTCCCCGCCTTCAACGAGGGGCCATTGATTTATATTGGCTATAATAGATTAGTTCTCAAAGTGGACTGAAGCTTTTACTTTAACTGAAGTAAAATCTTCAAATGTGATTAAATTCATCAAACATCATGTTATATACCGCTTTGGAGTACCTAGGAGAATCATTCATGACAACGGAGCTTAGTTTGTGAGTCAGTCATTCTCTAGGTTTTGCAATAAGTATCGAATTGAAAGTGCAGTTTCGTCTCCATACTATTCTGCAGCCAATAGTTTAGCAGAATCTTTCAATAAAACTATTTTGAAATTTCTTCAGCCAATGGGTTTGCCTTGGTTTCTCTCCTCTTTCTTCTTCTTCAAGCCTTTGAATAATTTCTTCAACTTCTCCAGCTTGTAACGAAAGATCTTTCTAAGTAGAAGACTTTACAGTCTCCATTCTAGTAGGAACTTTGGTGGAGAGATTGTGTCGGTAAGTTTCTACTAATGTTTTCTCTGGTATCCCATGCGGACATCTCAGAGAATCATTTCTAAATCTTTTTATAAAATCTCGAGCTTATTCTCCTTTCTTTTGCTTTGTGGTAAGGAGTGTTGGCATTAAAACTTCCATATCATCTTCATAAAACCTTATTAAAAAGGCTTTTTCAATGTCATTTCACGAATTGATGGTTCCCGATTCCGACCTTCTAAACCATTCGAATGCTAGACCTATTAAGATACTAATAAAGACTCGTGTAATGATTAGGTCATTTCTAGATAAATGTCTCGTCTGCGATTTAAAATAGTAAAGATGTTGATTTGGCAACCCTTTACCATCTAATGATTTGAGCTTTAATGGTTTGTAATTCTCCAGGAATGGTATACTTTCCCATTCTATCGGATATGGTCTTACAACTCCCATCTCTTGCAAATAATTCTTATGCATGAGAACATCAAGTTGATTTTGTAAACTCTCCATTCAAGCAGTGTATGCATTTTCTTCTTGATTAGGATTTCCTTCTTGATGATGGGAATGTACAGAGCGATTATCTTCTTCTTCACAACAATCCTCATTATTTTCATTCTCATCCCTAGAAGGAACACGAGATGATTCTTTTGTATTCTTCCCTCTGTCATTTCTTGGATTGCGTAGAGCTTTAGAAGAAGACTCTCTTTTATCATTTCTTCTTGCTTTTTTCAAGTCTAACAAGACATAAAGCATATCTCTGATTTTATTAATAGTATTTTGCTATTGTTGGATAGTGTTATCTTGTTTATCAATCCTCCTCATGAACTCTTTTGGAGTATTTTGTGCCATATACTCAGTACGGAGTCTTCAAAGAATGAGTCCAATGTCTGGGATTCGGCCACAACTGAATTTACTGTGACGTCTTCATCGAAAAAGACTCCAGCCATTCATCTGTAATCTACTGGTGTTGTCACTTTTTTCTTGAGCCGAGTATTCTGAAAAACACCTTGCATCTCGCTGAATACACTCTTCAAGCCTGAAGAAAGTTCAGAATTAGAAGAATCTTTTCTAGAGAAATTCTTTATTTTCTTCTCGAAACTTATCATGTTAGATTGTACTTCGGGGCATTCAGGTTTAGAAAATTCCTGCTTGTTACGTTGTCTACTTTTTTTATGATTGAGACGAAGACATTATAAGTCGATTAAAAACCGATTGTTTGGTAGGAGCAGCCACATAGTGACAACGCGATAACACTGCATTGATTAATTGCTCACAATGACACTGAGATACTCGGGAATCTTCTCTCTTTTTGTTGAGAAGTTCCCTAAGATCTCTTGTATTGGAACCCATCATTTGATTAGTGGCGGTGGCATTGCTTCCAAAAGATATCTTTGGAATATGAGTCTCTATTCATTTAAAGATTCCAGGAGCAAATTTTACTTTAACTGGAGTAGCAAACGGATGAGCTTCTACCTTAGAAGTTTATTCTTCTTTAAAAGCACAATTTTGAAAACTGCGCTTTTCTATTGGCATGCGAATTTGTAGTTCACATCTATTTGTAAAAATGCGATCTTGAAAATCACGCTTATCTCCCAAGACATGAGGGTGGGGCCTTCGTCTGTTTGTGGAACGCGAATGTAAACTCCGCGTTTGTAATTATAAATAAATTTGGTGGGTATACGACATTTTTTGTAAGAAATACGAGTAAACCCATCTGCATCTTGATTTTTCTTTTTTCGTCTGGAACCACTACTTCGCTCTTTGGTCTTTATACTTGAACTGTATGTCCTCGCAACTGTGGTTCAACAGCATCTTGTTGCTTCATGGCTCTGCGGAAAGTACGAGCCCTGCTTCTTCATAAGTTCCTTTTCATCATGCGGGTGAGAGAAACTTTGTTTTCTGAGTCATCTTTTTTTGCAATTAGAAAATGGTTATTTTCCCTTGTTATTATGGGAATCTTGATCCATCTTTTCAAGTAGATCCTCATGGGTCTTGATTGGAACAAACCCTGAGTCTCGTGCTGATGGAGGAGATGATTCTCCTTTGAGACCAGATTAGTTTGAGGAGTTCTTTGATTGGACTGCTATCTTTAAAACCTCTTTAGAGGCTAAGTTGTTAGAAATCTTACGGCATTTTCGTAAGGAATTAGGGCTTCTTGAGCCAGAAGAGAGAAATTCTTTATATTTTTCCTGATCGAACTCAATGATAAGTGAATCGACCATGCTGCTAACTGGAATATTATCAGATTGAGCTACAACCTTATCATTAGTAATGATAGGTTTTCCTAGTAGAGTTGCCAATTTTCTATTTGCCATAAAATTGCAAATAATTTTTTTATTGAGCTTTTTCAATGAAAAATTATAATTATGAATGGTTTCCTATTTACAGAATATGAGAAAAATCTAATTCTCATTTTGTTTAAAACTGGGTTCTAGACAGCTATGGAGGATGATCCTGCTCTCCGTTGACACTGTATATAAAATTTTGAGTTGGTAAGGAATTAGAGCTCTTGATAGCTGATGTGATAATTCAACTGCAAGCACACAGCATCGGTGTAGCACTATATAAGTCATCCCACAAAGATCTCAGGTGTTTTGTAATTCTTACTATTTCTTTAGTTCTATCGAATTAACTACGAGTTTCTAGATTGAGAGGATTAAATTTCAGTTCTAAAGATTAGCCTAGGATTTCGAATCCATTAAAATAATAGTCTAACAATGAATTATCTCTTTCTTCCTAACTTTTTAATTATGCACGATCAAGTAACATATTAAAAATGTGATCTTTTTTAATTTGATTTTAATTAAGTGCCCCTAAGTATGACCTATCAAGTGACGTGAAAGTATAGACCATCAAAAATAATATTTTTCTTAAAAACAAATTATATCTAGTAGATAATCTCATAAACAAAAGAAAAGAGATAAACTTTAAACCCTAATCAATGTATAGGTTATCAAAAGACCAAACTTAAGTATAACCTATCAAAAAAAATAGATTTATAAGTTTATTCTCGTCAATTTATTTATAGAAAAATCTTGTTAATAATTCTATAAACAAAGAATATGAATTCCAAATCTCATCTAAGCATAGATTATCAAAATATGAGTTAAGCATAATTTATCAAAGAATTATGATTTATGAAATCTATCTTTTATTTATTTATAGAAAAATCACGACTTTATTTCTTTTGAGGAAGAAGATGAGATAAATCCATATTAGATCTATTAAACTAACTTCATATATATCCTAGGGCTAAAGAAAATTAGTTACACATAATTATCGTAAGCAGAATCCAATTTTTATTCATGAAAGTGAAGAAATATAATCTAGAAAACAATATAAATCTAAAATAGAAAGCAATT
This sequence comes from Dracaena cambodiana, assembly GCA_036321105.1. Classification (NCBI taxonomy): domain Eukaryota; kingdom Viridiplantae; phylum Streptophyta; class Magnoliopsida; order Asparagales; family Asparagaceae; genus Dracaena; species Dracaena cambodiana. The sequence continues at coordinate 11,347,054 of JAYEPQ010000001.1, read as the reverse complement.
AAAAGAGAATTAACTAAGAAAAATTGAAGAACAGTTAGGAATACCTTTGGAGTCAATATGCCGGCCGTCACCCTTTCGGCAAAATCCTAATTTATTAATTAAAAATTCGAGTACAAAACTATATCCTATTTTCTCTATTATTCTACATCAAACCCTAGATTACAAATATACGGCCAATATATAGGCTTTGTAGAATCAAACCTTAATTTTAATACAAGTAAAAAACTACAAAATTACGTCAAAACCCCCGCAGAAAAATCACCCAGTGGACCCCACTCTTTGCTACCAATTGGCAGCTAATGACACTTAATAGCAGCATAAATATGAGGAAATTGCTTGAATTTTCTTCCGCATAAAATTATGGCCCTTTGCATTTGATATGAATGACTGTATTGGATTTTGACTCTCTGCAACATCACTGTCTTATAGTTTTACTTACTTTTAACTCTTTTCTGGACTTGATTTCCTAATCCGGCTCTGTTTTTATGCCATCTCCTTGTAGGAATCGGATTACCTGAAAAACAAACTAAAAATATCCGAGTAGCATTATTTAAATACCAAAATAGATAATATGGAGGTTATAAATATACAATTTACGGCACTCACAATATCCTCACACCTATCTTTTGCTAGTTCTCGAGCAAAACCTAAGCCTAAAAAGAAAAATTCTAACTCACTTTGCAGGAATTGCGATTGCACTTAGCATGTGCAACAAGTCATTAAACCCCTTGGTTACCCTATTGGATGAGTGGTGTCTCGTGAGAGTTTGCAGTGAATATACCCACAAAATTCATGAAGAAAATATATTTTGGAATAAAGAAAAGAAAAATAAGGACAACTGAAAATCAAGAAATAAAATTTTTATACAACAGAAAGAAAAAAACTTTTTTTTTTAAATATTTCCTTCAATTAATCTCACTAATTTACAAACTCAAGAACGCATTTAGATTATCTATTGTCAAATAAAACATCATATCAGATACATTTAACATTTTAATCAAAAATTTAAATCCTATCTTTCAATACCCACTAATAGATAATTTTTTGGCTTATATACATCGACGTGCATGTGTGATAGTCTACTCCGGCCTTGGACTCCAACTCTAACTCATGATTCATCTCCTCTTTCATAATAATTTTTTTCTTTTTTTTAAGAATAATTTACCTTTCATTCGAATATTCACGCTCTGTTAGGCGCAAAGTACCTGATTACTCGGATCATACTCCTTTTTTTACTCTTGAGGCTATTACCTTAATACCAGATGCAATCCTTTTTTTATTACTCTCGAGACTATTGCCTTAATACCAGGCACACTCCATTTTTTTTATTCTCACATTTTTTTGTTTAAAGAGAGAAAACTTACTCAATCATTATCATCTTTGTCCTTAACCTAATAAACTATTGTGAAGTGAAAAATAGATGTATACTTACCTCAAAATTACTGTTAGCGGTATTTATTTTTTGAATTTTAATTTTTTTTATAAAATGCTGAGTGCATCGTCTAATCTACTCTCCTATCAAATTTCAACTCTAAATTTATCCCTTTATCTGAATTAGGCTGACCTATTGATGAAAATATATAAAACAAATTTAGTTTTTTTAATTTTTATTGTTTTTTTAGTTAGTTACCCTAAAAACTATCTGAAATATAAAATAAAAGAAACCCCAAAAAATAAAAATCCTAAAAATAAAATAAAAATTCTAGAGTAAAAACTAAAAATCCTAGAAAATAAAAATCTCTTTAATCCACTCGCCCATACCTAAACTTGTGTATGCCCTCATACACAAATCATTGGTGTCATCCTCTTTGCCTCTTACTTGACTCACCGGGTGCACGATGTGCACGTGTAGTAGAAGACTCTCCACGATCGATCTGTTTTAATCGACACCAGATTTTTTCAAGACCTTGCCAGACAATATTGATTTCTTCAGTGCGATAAACTGGCAATTCTTAGTCAAAGAAGGCGTTATTATCCTTCTCTTATATTAATTCAGTGGTATATATATTTTCTTCATTTGTGTTTCTGTTCCAATCCTCTGGAACAGTAGCGTGATATGTCACTGAAGTGTGTTCTGCAGCTATAAACACTCATGAGGGTGCATATGCGTCAAACTCTACACTAGACATGAACCCGCGACACAATTGTGTAATTAGATACGGCAGATGCAAACTAGTTCTTGATCGCATCTTAGCATCGATAATAGTGTCTACTAATTGTGTGCACATACAAAAGTGATTATCTTGACGTATAATACAATCAACAATATGTAGTGTGGGTGTGTAAAAGATGACATATGTATAATTCCCATAACATTAGTGTTGATCCAGCGGCAAGTCGCATGTATATTACGATATAGTGTCTTGTTGCAGATCTCTCTATCTCGTGTCAGTCTGCAGTTCGGACCCATCCATATAAGATAATCCTCAATCACACCTGAGGTTTGATTTCCAGGGTGAAGGAGGATACCGATGGATGCAAAGATGACCGTTGCATGCACTTCGTGTATTTCTCCATGCCAGTAGAGTTTTATAGTTTTGCGATTTTTTAAAGTATCAGATTTTGCAAAACTTACATAAATTTCTCTACTAATTCTGGGATAAGAAAAAATTGGGAGTGTGTATCAGATAATTTCATCCCAGAGTTTCGATAGTGGATAGGAAATATACACTAAATGCTGCAAAAATTTCACGAAAATAATTTTTGCAAACAAATCGTGCCATTATATTTTAACAGAAATCACAAAAAAATTATTATAATTAAACTATTAATAGAGAATAGAGAAAGATCACCTCCCGTAAAGTTTCAGGGGAAAATTCCATACTTTTGCCGCTATTTAGCGGCACTCTGTCGTTGATTGGTGGCAGAAGAAGCTCCTCTGGGGCACGACTTTGTGGAGGATGGAGCACTTGGTGAACCTTGCTCTCTGGTTACCACTGGTTGGAGTAAAAGTTGGAGATTCTCGATTGACCAAAGGAGAATTTGGGGGAGATGGGGCAGCTAGGGTTTGGGTTTAGATGATTTTAGGGCTGGTTGGGCTGGTTGGGATTTTATAGGGATGGTAAATTTCAATCAGCCCCTCACCTTTCCTCAATTTTACTTGCAACCTTACATCATGTTAGTAACACAATATACACAATATACATACTATTATACAAATAAATACATGCCTCTATGCATAGATCGGGTCGTGAAGCGTCACGACCTCCGCATTATCGCTCGCTCGATTCTCTAAAAATGGTTTTAATGTCTGATCGTTCACTTTGAATAATTGACCATTTTTAGGGTCCTCGAAATCGATCGCACCATGATGGTGCACCATCCGTACTATGTACGGTCCACTCCATCTTGACATTAATTTTTTCGAGAATAAATGTAGCCTCAAATTATATAAGAGAACATTTTATTCGGATGTAAATGACTTGCAAATAATCTCTTTGTCATGAAACACTTTAGTTTTCTCTTTATAAATCTTAGCACTATCATATGCATCCCGTCTAATTTTATCAAGTTCATTTAGTTGCAGCCTCCGCTGCTCGCCGGCTTTTTTGAGCTCAAAATTTAGAATTTTGATTGCCCATAAAGCCTTATGCTCAAGCTCCACCGGTAAATGACACAATTTTCCAAATATCAACCGATATGGAGATATGTCTAGATTGGTCTTGTAGGCGGTACGGTAGGCCCATAATACATCCGCTAGTTTACATGACCAATCTTTTCTGTTATGATGCACTGTCTTTTTTAAAATCAGTTTGATTTGGTGATTGAGAACTTTCACTTGCCCACTGATTTGCGGATGATACGGTGTAGCTAACTTGTGGGTAATGGAATATTTCTGTATAAGCGCCTCAAATAACCGATTAATAAAATGGATGCTGTTATCACTAATGATAGCTTGAGGATTGCCAAATCAAGAAAAGATATTCTCCTTCAAGAACTTGATAACGATTTTTTTTAATTCGATTTTGCAGCAATTGTCTTTATCCATTTGGAAACATAATCAATAGCGACCAATATGTATTGGTTTCCAAATGAGTTGGGTAATGGTCCTATAAAATCTATACCCCATACATCGAATATTTTGACCTCAAGGATAGGTTGCAAAGGCATTGTATTGCGTCGTGAAATTTTGCCTACGAATTGGCATCGTGTGCAAGTTTTACAATATTCCACAGCGTTTTTGAAAAGAGTTGGCCAATAAAAACTACTCTGTAACATCTTTTCAGCCGTTTTTCTGGGACCAAAGTGTTCTCCACAAGTAAAATCATAACAAAAAGAGAGGACACTTTGTATCTCATCATCGGATATGTATCGACATATGATCTGATCTGGACAATATTTAAACAGATATGGTTCATCCTAGTAAAAGAATTTTACTTGGGACAAGAACCTATATCAATCTTGCTTGGACCAATGGGATGGAATCTTTTTGGTCACTAGATAGTTCACAATGTCAGCAAGCCATGGTTCACGCATCAGTGCAAACAATTACTCATCAAGAAATGATTTGTTTATGGGGTAAGAATTAGTTGGAGCGTTGGGTAGGCGAGACAAGTGATCAGCTACTAAATTATAAGCATATTTCTTGTCTAATATCTCAAGATCAAACTCTTGTACAAGAGGATCCATCGAAGAAGCCTTACTTTTGCGTCTTTCTTGGCCAACAAATATTTCAAAGCAGCATGATCAGTGTAAACTATAATCCGTGATCCAATTAAGTAGGAGTGAAACTTTTCAAGTGTAAATACGATTGCTAGAGGCTCTTTCTATGTGGTAGAGTAATTCAATTGGGTGTCATTGAGTGTCCTACTTGCATAATAAATCACGTGTGGTTACTTATCAATACGTTGTCTAAGGACGATACCGATAGCATAATCAGATGTGTCACACATAAACTCAAAGGGCAGACACTGGTCTAGCGCATGAATGATAGAAGTGGTGCTAAGTACCTTCTTGAGCTGCTCAAATGCTCTAAGACAATCATGTGTGAAATTGAATGATACTTCCTTGGTCAGTAGATGTGTCAAAGATCTAGCAATTTTGCTAAAGTCTTTGATAAATGTTCTATAGAACCCAGCATGACCAAGAAAGGAGCGTATATCTTTCACTGATCGTAGAGGTGGAAGATTAATGACGAGGTCCACCTTGGATTTGTCAACCTCAATACCATCTTTCAAGATGACATGCCCTAGCATTATGCTATTTTTGACCTTGAAATGGCATTTTTCCCAATTGAGTGTCAAATGTTTCTCATGACAATGCATGAGAACTAACTCTAAATGATGCACTCTTAGAATGAATCATCAAAGATAAAGAAATCTTCTATGAATATTTTAAGAAATCGTTCAATCATGTCGGAGAAAATACTCACCATACACCTTTGGAACGTGGCAAGTGCATTGCATAACCCAAAGGATATATGTTTGTATGTAAAGGTGCCAAATGGACATGTGAACGTGGTTTTTTTCTGATCCTCCGGAGCGATGGAAATTTGGTTGTAACCAGATTATCCATCTAAGAAATAATAGAATTCATGTCCGGCCAACCGTTCCAACATCTGATCGATAAATGGTAAGGGGAAGTGGTCCTTCTTAGTTGCAGTATTAAGCTTTCTATAGTCAATGCAAACTCGCTATCCCGTCTGTAAACGTATAAGGATAAACTCATTTACATTATTTTTGACTAGAGTGATTCCATACTTCTTAGGCACTACTTGAACTGGGCTCACCCATGCACTATCAGAGATAAGATAGATGATCCTATTGTCAAGGCACTTAAGAATATCATTCCTTACAGTTTCTTTCATTACCGGATTCAACATATGCTGAGGGTCTCTTGTAGGTCATGTATTATCTAGTAAATAAATTATATGCTGCACTATAGATGGACTTATCTCTTTTATATCAGTCATACTCCAGCCTATGGCTTCCCTATATACTTTCAACACTGATATGAGTGCTTCCTCCTGAGCCTCAGTCAAATCTGCAGAGATAATGATTGGTAGTATGTCATTTTCGCCTAAGAAAGCGTACTTGAGATGACTCGAAAGGGTCTTCATCTCAAGCTCAGGTGGACACTCAATAAATTGTAACTGAACTTATAGTTTAGTCATCAATGACTCAGGTGGAAGTTCTCATCGAGTGGAAGACACATAATTAGATGACTCATCGAGCGTATCTAAGAATAATCTCTCATCAATTAAACCATCTAGGTCATCAAAGAATTCCTCCTCTTGGTACTCACTAGACAACCCTTGGATCATATTCACTTCTAGGGGCTCGTTATGTGGATCACTAGGTTGGTGCCCTAGATTGAATATATTCAAGTCAAGTGTCATGTTTCCAAAGAAAAGTCTCATCGATCCACTCTGACAATTAATAACATCATTAGAAGTGGTCATGAATGGACATCCCAAAATAATTGGGATACAATGCTATGGATCCACCATAGGTTTAGTCTTGAGAACTATGACTGGGAAAATAAAATCTCCAATCTTAATCAAGACGTTCTCAATCTCTCCCATAGGTATTTTCACAGATCTATCAGCTAACTGTAATGTAATCCTTGTAAGTCTCAACTCTCCCAGTCCTAACTATTGGTACACTGAATAAGGAAGCAAGTTGACACTTGCTTCTAAATCTAATAAAGCCCTTTTAATCACTGTGTCCCTATAGTGCAGGAGACAGTAGGACTTTCAGGGTCTTTGTACTTCACATGTACTGATTGAGAGAGGATGCTAGGGATGTTAGAAGTTAGGAAGACTTTTTTTGAAACATTTGTTGTTCTCTTCTTTATGCATAAATCCTTTAAGAATTTTGCATAAACAGGTACTTGTTAGATTGCATCGAGAAGAGGAACATTGACCTTAACTTGCTTGAATAACTCAAGAATATGCTCAACCTGGGGAGAATTTCTCTTCAATCTATTTGGATAGGGAGCCTTTGGTTTATAAGTATGGTCAATAGGAGGATCAGAATTAGAGGGGTCAGACTCCTCTGTCGTGCTAGTGGGTGGATCGTGGGATGATAATATTGATGAATCATGAGGTGATGATGGCATCGTGAAATCAGGGAGTGTAGCCTATCGTGCAATAGGAGTGAAATTAGGTGGCATAGCTACATGATTGTCAACCAGCTTGCCAGATCGAAGTGTGTGAATGGCATTAACTTGGTTGACATGCGACTGATTAGAGTTTGAGGAACTGGCATTAGGGTTTATTATGGGTTGACTTGGAAAAGTATCCTTAATATGTTCACTCATTTGACTCGCTAATTGTCCAATCTGCTGTTCTACATTCTTAATAGATTGAGAGTTCATGAGCAGGTGCTGATATGTTCTTTGAATAAAATCAGTTGAAACTTTCATAAGATTTTGCATGTGCGTGTCAAGACTGGACATATGTGTGTCAAGGTTGGATTGAGACTTGAGAAGATTTTCAATGTTCTTCTCAAGTGACTGAAGTCACTTTTCTTAATCATTATTAGACCCATGTTGTGGATGTGAGTGGTTTTGTGTACGTGGTCTACTCTGGTTGTTTCCATGATTTGAAACATTTGGGTGTTGATAAGCACCCACATTTGGTCTCGAGAACTAACCAGTGGATGGAGGTTGCATGTTGGGGTTCATGACCCCCTGATATTGCCCTTGACCCCAAAAAATATTTGGATGGTTCGTCCAGCTAGGATTGTATGTTGGAGCATACAGATTATTCATGAGTCTTTGATACAAGGCGTTGGCCTGCTCAAGTGTGGGACCCATAGGATTCACTAACAGTGGACACTCCTCCATAACATGGTTTGAAGTTCCGCAATTAAAGCATGTGGGACTTTGGATTTGATTCACTTGACCCACTGGTGGACTACTAGGAGTCTCCAATGCCTCAATTCTCCTCATAAGGGCAGCAATCTTAGCTTCGGTAGCTATACAGCTGTCGATGCTGTGGATCCCACCCTTATGTGCAGACGTTGATGCACTTGGTTTCTCAGTGGGACTCTCCCACTACATAGTCTTCCACGATAGGTCCTCAAGAAAGTCTCATGCTTCATCCTCATTCTTTCTCATGGACTCAAGAAGAGTTTTGGATGTGTAATCGAGTCCTTCATGCACGATTTGACACAATCGCCACTTTTCTATCGCATAGTGGGGCACTGAGCTAATAAATCCTTGATCCGTTCTAAGTATTTCCAGAAGGGTTCTCCCGACACTTGACGGAATTGATTAATTTGATTCCTAATTCTTGTAGTCTTATGGTGGGATAATACTTTTTAAGAAACACCATAACGAATTCATCCCAAGTAGTGATTGAATCAATAGGCATACTGTACAACCACTTCTTGGTATTATCCTTGAGAGTAAATGGGATGAAGCAGAGTTTAATTGCATCCTCCGATAAGTGTTGCAGTTTAATCATCACGCATACTTCCTGAAATTCACTGATAAAGAGGTGCATCTATTGAATCAGAACTAGTGAATTTAGGAAGCATGCTAATATACTGCGACTTCAATTCATAGTGATTACCCGCTGCGTGTGGAAGTTTGATGCATGATGGTAATGATGTGTGCAATGGGTAATATCGATCCTCAAGGATTGGGATCGTTAGTCCATTTTGTCACACATGAACGAATCTGATCTCACTAGTCGACCAAATTAATCACGGGTCCGATGTGGCATGAACCAGCGATTGTGAAGAATGCGTGAATTTCCTAGACTAATGCTAGAAATGGGGTATGGTGGAGATAAAAGGGTGGAAGAGATATGATTAAATAAAAGATGTGTTTCCTACTGTTTCTATTTTTTAAATTTTTTTACAAAATCAGAGAACCAAAACACAGAACTGGAGAGAAAGAGGGGTCAGGATGTACCTGTTCTGCTGCCAATTTGCGGTTCTTGCCGCCAAATAGTGGCAGAACCAGAGAGTTTGACTCTCTGGTTTCTGCTACGCAGTCCTGAAACTCTTCTGATCCCTTTTGTCTTCTTGTATCTGCAATTTCTGGTCCCTGCACACTCAATACACACTGTTAACCAGTAAAACGTTACAAAAAATGCAAGAAAACACCATCGATCCCTGGCAATGACGCTAAAAATTTGATGTGATAATTCAACTGCAAGCGTACAGCATTGGTGTAACACTATACAGGACGTCCCACAGAGAACTCAGGTGTTTTACAATTCTTACTATTTCTTTAATTCTATCGAATTAACTACGAGTTTCTAAATTGAGAGGATTAAATTTAAGTTCTAAAGATTAGCTTAGGATTTTGAATCCATTGGAATAATAGCCTAACAATGAATTATCTCTTTCTTCTTAAATTTTTAATTATGCACGATCAAGTAACATATTAAAAATGTGATCTTTTTAATTTGATTTTAATTAAGTGCCTCTTAGTATGACCTATCAAGTGATGTGCAGGTATAAACCATTAAAAATAACATCTTTTTTAAAAACATATTATATATAGTAGATAATCTCATAAACGAAAGAAAAGAGATAAACTTCAAACCCTAACTAAATATAAGCTATCAAAAAACCAAACTTAAGTATAACCTATCAAAGAAATTATATTTACAAGTTTATTCTTATCAAATTATTTATAGAAAAATCTTGTTAATAATTCTATAAATAAAGAATATGAATTCCAAATCTTATCTAAGTATAGATTATCAAAATATGAATTAAGCATAATCTATCAAAGAATTATGATTTACGAAATCTATCTTTTATTTATTTATAGAAAAATCACGACTTTATTTCTTTTTAGGAAGAAGATGAGATAAATCCATATTAAATCTATTAAACTAACTTCATCTACATCCTAGGGCTAAAGAAAATTAGTTACACATAATTCTAGTAAGCAAAATCCAATTTTTATTCATGAAAGCGAAGAAATCTAATCTAGAAAGCAATATAAATATAAACTAGAAAGCAATTAAAAGAGAATTAACTAAGAAAAATTGAAGAACAGTAAGAAATACCTTTGGAATCAGTATAGTGACCGTCACCCCTTCAGAAAAACCTACAAAAGTATATCATATTTTCTCTATTATTCTACATGAAACCCTAGATTACAAGGATACGGCCAATATATAGATTTCGGAGAATCAAACCCTAATTTTGATTAAGTGAAAACTACAAAATTACGTCGAAGCCCCGCAGAAAAATCACCTAGTGGGCCCCACACTTTGCCGCCAATTGGTGGCTAATGCCGCTAAATAGCGGCATAAATACGAGGAAATTGCTTGAGTTTTCTTCCGTATGAAGTTCTAGTCCTTTGCATTTGATATGAATGACTGTATGAGACTTTGACTCTCTGCAGCATCACTGTCTTGTAGTTTTATCACTTTTAACTCTTTTCTGGACTTCATTTCATAATCCGGCTCTGATTTTATGTCATATTCTTGTAGGAATCGGATTACCTGAAAAACAAACTAAAAATACCCAAGTAGCTTTATTTAAATACAAAAAAAGATAATATAGAGGGTATAAATATGCAATATATGACACTCATCAATAGCACCAAATGTAGTTAAAAATAACTCTTTTTTTTCTTGATCTCCAGATACCTTTTTCAGCCTTGGCTCGTGCTATTTATAGAGGTTTGGAGACTTTTGAGCTGATGTAACTGTCTAACTGTTGACCTCAATGATCTGAGAATTAATTTCTCACATTTTGGTCTGGTAGATTTGTATTAAATCTCCATAATTTGTAACCGACGTCTTTAATTCTCTGGATCGTAACTGAAAGTCAAAACGTAAATCTCAATCTTTAGATTCGCGTTTCCTTTAAACTGTAATCGGAACGCGAATATCAAACTTTAATTTCACAGTTCTTTCAGACTACAACTGGGATATGAATCTCAAACTTTAGATTTATAGTTTTGGTATGATTACAACTAGAATATGAATCTCAAACTTTATATTTGCGGCTCCTTTGGATTACAACTAGGACGCAGATCTCATACTTTAGATTTACAGTTCTTTCGGACCGCAACTAGAATATGAATCTCAAACTTTAGATTTGCAGTTTTGTTGGACTGCAAATTTCAAACTTTAAATTCATGGCTTTGTTATGATGGCATGATCACTGTTTGCATAATATACTTGGGCGCGATGATGAGACCCTGCATGGATCACTCTTTATTAAGTCTGCGAATTTAGAGAAAAAGATTCACACTTCAACTTCATTCGCAAATCAAAAATCGCGTCTCATGTTTTTTGAAAAATAAAACATAGCTCTGTGAAGACCACGTCTTATTTCTTTTGTAGTTTATATACGCAGATCTCATTTTATGAAAGATGATTTTAATAAAAGAAAATTCCGCCAACACCTGATGCCATAGTTAGGATCATAACAACATGCTCTATGGCAATGGACCATGCCCAGGAGACAAGCCCCTGTGATGTTACCTCGAAATACTAGACATCTCGTTGATACTTCACACCCTTACAAGGTCTTTGTTTTCTTGAAGATAAAAACCATACACGCACCATTCTAAGAAAATGAACTTAGATAAAATAATTTAACTAAGAGATTATTTCTAAAGGAAAAAAAACTCTAATGCATTTTAAGACAATAATCAATTTTGCTTCCCACTTTTGATCTCAACTGAAAACTGAAACAAATTGTTGAATGCCAAATCTATACTGCAGCAACGTTTCCCTACTACAACAATTGATCTCTGAGCAATTAATGACAAAATAATTCAAGAATGAAATCCTGTGTACTGGGATTTCAACAGTCCTATGTCAGAGACTTCAAGTCATTCAGTCAATGGTAATCCACGATATTTGGCCATGTTATATTGGCTACTAGCAACCATAATTAGATAAACAGGAAATTTTATAAGACCTTCACATTAGAAAACCTCCAAAGGTTTTACATCTTACTTTGCAGTTAAAATATAGCGACCATGATATAAGACTTCACATCATATAGTTATATATACTTGGCAAAATAATTATCTTAATAAAATTTTAGAAGGAAAATTAATTAAATCTCAGAACTCCTATGTTTGACTTCTATAAAAAATTAAAGTTGTGGCATACTACGTCAAATTATGCATAAAAAGCGGTATTAGAGAGTTTATATCCAAAATTTATATTTTTAATTAAATAAAACAGAAAATATGAAAATAAACATAAATAATATCATGTTAAAGTGAGTCAAAAGAACTCACCTTTGCCTGGAAAGTTTTTTTCTTTACTTTTTTTTTTCTTCCTTCCTTTCTCCCTTCCTCACGTACGTTCTGTATTTCTCTGCGTTTGAGAAGAGAGGAGAGGATTTCGTTTTTATTTAATTATAGGATATTAGATACTTAAGATAGAATTCTATTAGTTAGAAATTTAAATAACTAGTTCCTAGATAAGAATAAATCTATAAATTTGGTTTAGATTCAACTACTTTTTTTTGTAAATCCTCATCCCATTAGATATGAATCATATAAAAATCTTTTTTAACCAAATATTATTTTTAGAAGAAAGTTAAAAATAAATGCATAATAAAAAAAAGTGGTTGTTACATAAAGGATACGGGGAGAGGAAATGAGATACTTGGGTTTAGAGGGTTAAATTTGGAATAAGGCGGATACTCACTAAAAAAACTTTTTAAAAAAGAGGTGGTACTCACTAAGCAAATAATGCCCACTAAGTCAAAATGGTGTGCTTATTTAGAATTTTCCCTTATGATGGGCTTATTTAGAATTTCCCTTAGTCTCTAATTTGGGGAATTTCTAGATGGGCACAGGATTTTTCCTAGTGAGCCCATTTTTCCTAATGAGCACACCCCCTCTTTTCAAAAGAGAGGGTTTTTTCTAGTGAGCCCACCAATATTCCCCAAATACCCTCATCTCCTCCACTCTCTCATCTCCTCTCTCTCTCTCTCTCTCTCTCTCTCTCTCATCCCTCAGTTCTCAAATTCTCTCTCGTGCTCTCTCCTCTCTTCGCTTTCTCTCTCGCGCAAGAAGAAGAAACAAAAGCGATTTTTTTTTCTGGTCAAGAACTTGCAAGATCTCTCCTTTCTTTTACGATTACTGTTGTTCTAACCATTTTCAGTGTTGCAGGGTCTTTAATTCGATTGATCTTTAATTTGTGATTTATTATTATTTGTTACTTAATTTGTTAGCTAGGGTTTCGTTTGTTTGCTAATCAATGGCTTCAGATTGTTGCGCTTCGAAGATGATGCGGAGATCGATCGCCCAAACCACCGCCCAATTCTTGAATCTCCAGCCGTTTCATCCCGGATTTGATCTCCTACCCCTTTCGACCCGCATCAGGATCATCCGTAAGTCGATCTTGACGATGAATGGACACTTGGATCATTTCAAGATTAGGGTTCATGAATCACCTTGCCATTGCAAGGATTGTGGGGTTCTTTTCTCCTCCGAGTTCATGGCATTGGGCAAGATCATGGACGAGCTCTTTGACATGCTCGTTGAGACGAGCTCCAAGACATAATTGGTTTTCTTTAATTTCCAAGAAAGTCTGGTTTTCTTTAATTTTCAGCTGTTTTTTTGTTTTGATATAATAAAACGTTATAATTGCTAGCCGAGTCAATAGTTATTGGATTTATAGTATTCTGATTTGATCAAGGCCGGATGCATCATTTCCTGATTTTCTGTGAAAAGCTCCATTGCATTATGGCAAAGAGACGTGTATAATGTTAATCATGATATGTATGTATGCAGAGTACGGATTAATGATAGCTTGAATCTATATCAGTTTGTTGTGCGAATCTTTCCTTATGTTCATGGATGCCTTTGATGCAGAGGTGTCTTCAAATGACTTGAATGGAGCCCAAAGCACAAATTATTAGTTTTATCTAGTAATTTAGTCATATGCCCTGTTATTTTGCAGGGATAACACAATTTCTCAAATTTTGCAGGGAAAAATTCTTATTTTAGCATTAGCTTATACACTAATGGTTATGATTAGATTTTTGCATTTTTTGGCATTAAATTGAGCTATTAAATGAAGCTCCACTTGCTAGAACTGTCTGACCCCCTTGGAAGTCTCGAAGAATCTAGAATTTGTTTTTTTTTAAAATGAGTCTCAAACTCAAAATGAAGTTGTTAGTTTGGAACAAAGATTCCTTTTAATTTGTCGTTCCCTTTAAATGCAGTTGTACTCAAGGAGCATATTATATATATCAAGTTGTAATTGTTGTAATGCCGTTATTTTTAAATGAGTCTCAAACTCAAAATGAAATTGCCGTTGTTCTTTGTGTTTGAAACTATAAATAATTTGTTGATATTGTGTGTTTTGATATCAAATTGGGGGTTTGCAACATGAATGAGTATTGATATTGATAACTTTTTAATTATCTACCGGGTTGTACACACTGTATTTAAAGTTGTGGATATGTTGGATCAATGATGCCGTTGTTGTTTGACATGCACTCTATTTATTTTGTTTCAAGCAACATCAATTTCGGATATTAATATTGTTTGATTTGATAACAAATTTACTATCAATTTCGGATTTCAGATGTACCAGCCCGGACCTGTGCATCTGATCGGATTAGCAGCCCCGGACAGAGGTAAATGGTCCGGTCTGGCTAGTCCGGATCAGTGTTAGCCAATTTTTGGCCCCCTGTCCGGGCTAACCAGCCCGGATCCAATTACTGGGTCCGGAGCTGCTAGCCCTGATCCACAGTTCTGATTCGGGCTAGCAGCCCTGGACCCAGTAATTGGATCCGGGCTGGCTAGCCCAGATAGGGAACAGGGAGATGAAGGCGGGGCATTTTTGACCCAAAAAAATAATGGCAAAATGGTAAATAAAACGATCTTTTAAGTGGGCTCACTAGGAAATATGCTGTGCCCATCTAGAAACTCCCCTAATTTGGGTTTCATGGGGTTAATGGATAAAATAATTGATCGAGGGAGTAACTTGGAATGGGAGACTAATTTAAAAAAATCAAAGAATTAAGGAATCGATATCTAAATATAGAAGATTTAAAATATCAATATGAAATGAAACCTAAATAATTATTCATCTAGTAATCACTATGAGCCTAAGCAATAGATTCAATGAGCTCTTGCTAATAACTTGGCCATTAAATAGAAACATAAACTAAAAGCCTACATAGAATGAGAACCTAAGAAAAAATGGCCGTATTCAAATATTGAATAACTAAAATGAAAAATAGAAAACCACTCAAAAGGATTAACCCTTAATTATGTGATTAGTCTAAATATATTTAGACAATTGTTTATTTAATTATTTTTCAAATACATGACTATAATCCAAACATCTCTTTGGTTTTTTCTTACTAATTCACTTCTCAACGAATAAATTGAAACACCCCTAGCAATTAAATCATGTTTAAGACAGATCCGCAACCTTTATGTGGGAAAAGGAAAGGGAAAAAAAATAAAAAAAAAAGGGAAAAAGGCAATTTTCTTACCTTGTTGCCGCGGAGCACCAGAATCCTTAAACCCCCTCCCCTCCCCTCCCCTCCCCCAGGGGCCTAATCCGGGAACTTCTAAAGGGGCACAAGTTTTTTCCTAGTGAGCCCAGATTTCCTAGTGAGCCCTGTTTAAGTTAAGAAAAGGAAAAATTTTCCTAGTGAGCACGTATTTCTTCCCAAAATACCCTTCCGCTATATCTCTCGTCTCACTCTCTCCTCACTTCTCCCCGCTCCCACCCAGCGCCCTCTCCTTCCCAAACTCCCCCCCGCGGCGCCATCCCCCCGCTCCCCCCCACCCGGCGCCACCCCCCGGCTCCCCCCCCCGGCGCCACCCCCCCGCTCCCACCCAGATCCGCCCGACCCCAGCCCCGCCCGACCCCAGCCCCATCTCCACCCCGGCGCTCTCTTCTCCGCCCGCCTCCGCCCTCACCGATCTCCGCCCGCCCCTACCCCCTCCGCCCCTTCCCCCTCCGCCCCCACCCGCCTCCACCCGCCCCCACATCCCCCTCCGCCCCCACCCGGCTCCGCCCACCCCTACCCCCTCCGCCCCTACCCCCTCCGCCCGGCCCCCCAACCCTCTGCCCGCCCCACCCAGCTCCGCCCCCACCCGCCGCTGCCACACCCCAATCCTCCAGTGTCTGCTGCCACACCCAACCCTCTAGCTGCCTGATTTCTTCTCAGTTCAGGATTTTTGAGCTCTACTGTAAGTCTTCTTTAATTTAAATTTAATTTTGTTTTATTTTGTTTATTCTTATATGCTTTGTAACTGTCTTGAAAAGTGAAAACTTCTTGTATAGTTCG
This sequence comes from Dracaena cambodiana, assembly GCA_036321105.1. Taxonomy (NCBI): domain Eukaryota; kingdom Viridiplantae; phylum Streptophyta; class Magnoliopsida; order Asparagales; family Asparagaceae; genus Dracaena; species Dracaena cambodiana. Next base: position 11,330,852 of record JAYEPQ010000001.1, on the reverse strand, counting down.
ATAATAATTTACATTCGGAAAATTCTAGACGAGTATAATTTTGTTGATAATTTTGTTTATTTAATATTTAGATTATAATTAGGGAAAAAAATATAATTTTGTAATCGTAGTTGTAAAGTTTGCGAGACCAGTAGTTATTTTATAATCGGAGGTGTTAATATTAAAATTTATTAATATATTTAGAAGTTTAAAATAAATGGATAAAATTTGATATTTGTAGGAAATTATAGTTTATTACTAGTTATTTGCACATAGAAAATTTATTGGTTTGATAACAAGTATGTATAAATGAAATATCTTTGTGTTACATAGATGGATCCGGCAGAATCTTCTCGTGTTCGACCAATGGCCTCGTTAAGGAGGAAAAAAGCAGCATCCAGACCACAAATCCAACGCCCGATACAAGAGAGAGAAATCGAAGTGGGTGTGGATACTGAAATAAATATAGAAACTCCAAATTTGATTGGATATGCTAGTGAACGACGAGAAGAAAGGAATACTGATGCAGAAGGCTCTGAAGATGATCTTCATGAGTCAAATTACCGGGGTCCAGTTGATTTGTCAGTACTGAAGAGTTTGAAGACGCACGTTGCTTTTTTCATTTTAAAAGATGAGGTAATATTTCCGTTTTAAACCTTAAACTACTTTACTGTGTGTGCATATATTAAGACTATAATATATATACAGGAACGAGATCCACTTAGATTTATTAGTCACTGGAGAAAAATAAGTGCATGGTCATTGTTAACACCTGAGCCAAACACCCGTTTCATGGAATTAGTACATGGATCTTCATTGTATCCATTGGTTAAGTGCTCCTACCAGTACATTAGCGCTGTTGAGGTTAGTGCATTTATTGAGAGATGGCATCCTGAAACAAACACATTTCATATGCCATTTGGTGAGATGACGATCACGTTGGATGATATTTCATGTTTGCTTGACTTACCTGTTGTTGGAAAGTCCGTCTGCCAACAAGTATCAGCAGCTTCACGTAAAGCTGCTGATATGATAACTCATTCCTTGGGCGTCAGTTATGATGAAGCGTGGAATGAGCTCAATACCAAAGGCGGTGCATCGGTTCGACTAGATTGGTTACGAGAAAAATTCTGCGGGGTTGACGATACTGACACCGAACATAGGATTCGGTGTGCTGCAAGGGCTTATTTACTTTATCTTCTTGGTTGCACGCTCTTCACGGACAAGAGTTGTACGAGAGTTTCCATTGATTACTTACCATTGCTGCATGATCTCGAAGAAGTTCAAACGTTCGCATGGGGTGCTGGTGCTCTTGCATGGTTATATAGGCAGCTCGGGCTTGCTTCCCGAGCTAACGTTGCTCAGATTGCAGGGTATTTGACACTACTACAGGCTTGGATATTTGCTCATTTCCCAAGTTTTATGCCGGTCTCGAACCTATCTTTTACCACCGGTGAACCACTTGCTTGTCGCTGGAAGAGCAGACGGGATCACAATATCTCCCAATCACATGTGCAGTCTATTCGGTCAAGTCTAGATAAACTCACAGACAACCAGGTAATATTTCCCTCTTTTCCATATTCTTGTTTACTTTGCATGTTTTGTAACAGTAACTAATGTATTTCTTTGTATCCAACGTACATGCAGGTTGATTGGGATCCATATCGGAATTATAGAGAGAAATATCCATTCAGAGAAATTACATTTTTCATGGGTACGTTGAAGATTTTCAGCGTGATTGAGCCGTATCATCCAGTGCGTGTACTAAGGCAGTTTGGTCGTCAACAGTATATTCCACCTCCACCATTCTCTGCGTTACGTGAAGCACGGGGTATAACAGCCAATAGTTATGTGGTAAAGTACACGCACATTGAGGAGATGTGGATAAATTGGTATGATCACGTATTATATCTGGAGCACCGTGGGTCTATTGCTGACTACCCATTTGATTGCACGTCAGATTATATTTCTTGGTTCTCTAAAGTTTCACAGCGCTTCCTTGGAGTAGCACCAGATGAACCCCCAGCAGAGGAAGGAAATCAAGCAACCCGGGCAAATGTCGATGATGAGGTAATAACCATATATCTTCATACTTTAATGTTCAATACGGTTAACCAGTTTTTCTGCTGCTTATTGTTTTCCCGTCCACTAATATAACAGAGATATACACGCATAAAAGAAATAATAGATCCATTACTTGCGCAAGGGGATAAAGCATTCAAGAAGCGATCTGGATTGTTATTTACTGCACTTGCGAAGATCAACGCCGTGCTAACCGGTTGCACTCAGCCAGAAGAAGCACCACAAGAGCAAACTGAGGAACCAACACTAGATCAATCCACTCCTAATGCACCCGATACGGCAATTATGACTCGAACCAGAAGCAGACGTAATCCCCCGAGAAAAACAAGGAGACAGTGATCATTGCACAAGTTATGTAATGATATGGATAATGTATGTAACATGAAGGTCTTGGTGTAAAATTATTTCTTGCAAACATATCAAGTGACGTTAAATTAATGGTTTTTTTCCTATGTAATGCTCTCTCTTTTTCGTTTTTTCTCGTTTTAATATAAACACTTTTTCTTTGTATAAGAGTTGTTTCGACATATCATTGTATCGGAGTTGCCATGTTCCATTATATCATAATATCGGTTAAATAATTGTGTGTAGGTGTATCATTGTGTTGCAGTGATTGATGTATCAGTGTATCAATGGGTTGGTGATGTGTATCGGTATTTCATTGTATACTTACTTGCTTCCATGCCTAAATTCCAATAATAATATTTAAATACTTTCATTACAACTAAATAAATCAATTAACGACTAGAATATTCAGAGACGGGTTGATGACCACTGTTCGGGATGCCAGTCCGAACGAACGGGTATCGTTCGGACTGTCAGTCCGAACGAAACCCCGCTGTTCGGACTGACAGTCCGAACAGCAGAATTTCGTTCGGACTGACAGTCCGAACGAAATTCTGCTGTTCGGACTGTCAGTCCGAACAGCGGGGTTTCGTTCGGACTGACAGTCCGAACGATACCCGTGGTCAGAACCCGCTATGTTACCCAATATAACACATAAAAAATTGGTAAATCATTACTCGACCCAATGTAACACCACTTTAATTATACAAATATCTACAAAATATGGTTAATTTCACAACAATGATACAGTAGTTAACTAACACACTGATACACGGATACATCAAATTAAAACCCAAAATTAACTCGTCTGCGAGTAACAAAACTAAATTACAACTCAATAACATCTTGTGTAGCAATCGAAGATGGTACAATCCCTTTGAACTGATCAATCCGTGCTAAGTACGGTACCTCCCATCCTTGTGCAATGGGATCATGGTGTCGGTGCCAATTCAATGCAATTTGAGGGATGGGATGAAGTTCTTTCAATGACACCTAATAGTAAAGATATTATAACCATATATAAGCATATTATTAGTTAAATCAAACTAATTTTAACAACAATGAATTGTGCTTACATGTACAAAGTGACAGTCCGCAACGAATGCCATTGTCACTTCTTGCCGTTGGATATTTGCGGCAGGAGGAGGAGTTCTGAGTGGCAAAAAAGTAAGGCATTGCGCATTGGATAAGAAGAAAATAACAACATTATAACGGGAAGAGACAATATGTCCCATGTCCGGCATCGTCATCCAATAGTCGGCCTTTGGAAAGTCTCGGAAATAATTAAGTGCTTTTCGGAGCTCAACAATCCGATCAATACTCCCAAATAATGGAATGTAGAAGACGTAATTTGTATCGAGTTCAATCAACAAATCTCTTCTGATTTGCATCCATTGATCTTCCCCCATACCAAGGCTGTGTGCGATAACCCTAAAACCACAATTTCCGTCGGCCTTGACATCGCGAACATCTTCTATATATGGCAACATAAATCCAGGCAATGAGTTTTCGAACTTCAAATCGGGCTTGGGACAAGGTTTTAACTCCAGTTCAGGTACGGACTTTCCGAACATACTACCAGCAGGATCTGTGTCAGCTAAGAATTCAACAGGATCTGCAAGAGTTGGAGCTTGATGGAGTTGTTCCGCATGGTCTGCAGGCAGTTCATGGGGGGCGGTCTTGGCATCAATTTTCGATTTCTGTTCGGAACAAATAAATTATAATTATAATATATTCAAGTGAAATATAGGAAGAATTAGTTATATATAATAGTGAACCTTGGTCATATGCGGCCTTCTTGGAATTAACTTATATGGTTTATGGTCGCTGCGGGGAATCAATGCCGTCATTTTTGGAGAAGCACTATCAGAGCCGGAGGCTATTAGCTCAAACGCACACGGATCCCTTCGTGTCGAAATATCAAGTTTCCTTTTGCGGCCAACTGTATGTCTGATCACCCTGGACACAGGATCCGCCAATGGAGAACAAACTGGAGTAGATATTTCCCTTAATTTCCTCAATCTTCGAGTACGTTCTTCGTTATCACACATAATAAAGTTATGAATAAAAACCTCAACATCTTTCTGATACCCGACACCTTTAACAACCAATGCTTTACTCGCGGACATATCAAGCTTCCGCCAATGTTGGTCAATGCAATCCAAGGGAATTGGTCGGTTGTCTCTTTTGTATATTGCAATCTCATGAGCACATGGCAAGTTGTGAGTTTGTCGAATAATGCAACCACATTCAGCTGGGTTGACTCCAACAGACTCAGTTCTCTTTACTTCGGCTAAGATCAAATTCATTGCATGGATTGATACTGTGCCCCGTAATTCCTTAAATTCTGCCAGCATAAAACATCGTTTAACGATGGTCAAACTTTTTTGAAAAGATGCTTTAATCTCTGTATGTTGAAGTTCAAGTAATGTATGTATATTACTCCAACACTTTTCGAAATCGCCTTGACTAGTTCGCAATTGTCTCTTCAATTTTGCGTGGGCACTTTCTGCTCGGTTGCTAGTCACGTTGTCCCGATGTTGACACATATTTGTCCAATAAGCCACGAACTTCTCCTTGTGTGGATTTAACCATATTTTCATAATGTAGTCAACTGCCTCAGGTTTTCCTTGGAAATCGTTTGTTAGATTGCTTAGATTTGCATTGTATGCATCTAGAGAATCAGATAGCATTATCAGCTTCCACATTAAGAAAAATTTCTCCCACTCACTCTGTTTTTCTAGCAATTTCTTGCAGTTTGTCAACACATTCTTATTTATATGCCATCTACAAAGAAGATGCCGGCTAGGCGGGAATATCAGCTTAACTGCATTAACAAGCGATAGATCTCTATCTGTAACAATGACACTTGGATATACATCGTTCAGAAACAGTCCACGCAACTTGTCAAGTGCCCAGGAATAATTTGTTTCCCTTTCTTTTTCAAGAAAGGCAAAAGCAATGCAAAATGACATATTCGTTGAGGTTACTCCAATCATCTCTAGTAAAGGATATTTGTACCTGTTTGTTTTATAGGTACAGTCCATGATAATAACACCTGGAAATGCTCGGAGAAGATCGACGCCAACAGGATGAGCCCAGAAAAGATCCGTTACTGATTCTGTTTGATCATTGCTTCGATGCCATTCGATATACTTGAGTTCAGAAATTTTTAGTAACAACTGTTGCATCTGCGTTCGACCACCTTGTTCATTGACTCTTAACTTGTGTCGTGCATTATATATTGTTTTCATTGTCGAAACATTTTGTGGATCCTTTTGCTTCAGTGCTGTCAGTATATCTTTCGGCTTTACGTGACACTTCGACATTTCGAGCACAACATTTGTCTCGGTTTCAGACAATCTTCCCGCATATGAATGGCCTTCGAAATAATCTGCTGCTGGATGATTATGAACACCGGATAAAACCGTCAGGTTATATTCGGGGCCCGCTAATGATATCTGTTGACCCTTTAATCGAAAAGGACATCCACATTTTTTACTGCCCCTGTGGCCTTCATCATTTTTTAATTTCTTGAATCTTGGTTGTCCACCCCGTTCACATCCAAACCATATTCTCCCCTTATTCAATTGACCTCCAGTATCAGATTTTGAAACCATGATGACAAATCCTGATTTCTTTCCATTATCGCGCACCCACCGGCAAAGTTCGTCTCGATTTGTAAAAATCTATAGTCATAATAGACAAGAAACATTTTTTTAGTTGAAATATTCTAATTTCAATATGACCAGGTTCTAAACATAATATCATACCTGATTTGTTGTGAAGTCCAAACCATAATCGACAACTAATTCATTATCGACTTGCCTACTCTGCGTCGAAATATAACCCTGTGTTTCAATAATTTAACAATATTAATAATTAATAATTGATAACTCTCTTACAGAAATAAACCATCATTAAAAGTACCCTGTCCGGACTTAAAGTCCGGGCAAAAAAAATTTGTCCAGAGTTTAAGTCTGGCCAAATTCCTTTCGTCCGGACTTACAGTCTGGAAAAGATAACTTTGTCCGGACTCTAAGTCTGGACAAAAAAAATTTGTCCGGACTTAGAGTCCGAACAAATTCTCTTTGTCCAGACTCTAAGTCCGGCCCATATTATTTTGGGCGGACTGTAAGTCCGAACCGCGACGTGAACTCCCGTGTTCTCGCACCGCATCGACCAGAAAACTGATTTCTAAAACCCTAATTTCATAATACTCAACAAATAACAAAATCTAAAGGTATATTTCGAATAATTTAATACAAAGAAGATAGAATCAAACCTCAAGTGTGTTTTGATCGTCGAATGAAACCAACGATATCATTGTATTCTCCATTGACGTCTCGTTCGACACAACTCAAAAATTTCTCTTTTGTTTTGATTTATAATGAAAATACACAAAAAAATGGAAAATAATCACCTTTTAAATCTCTATTAACAAAATGTTATAAGGAGATTGAAGATTTAAATGGATTTTTTAAGCTAAAAAAAAAAAAAAATTAACTTTACCTGCTGCTGCGCGCGCGAGACGGATGGAGGAAGCGGGAGAGGGAAGAAGGGTAAGTTGGGAATTTATTTTAGATGGCACAGTTGTTATTTAAATTAAGTTTTCTAGGAAAAAACTTGTGCCCCTTTAGAAGTTCCCGCCTAATCCCCTTCACCTCTCTCATCCTTGTTCTGTCTTCTCCCTCCCCCAATACCAAATTCTCCATTTCTGGGGGGTTTTTCTCTCCTCCCACAAAACCCTAACCCTCCACCAATGGCGTCCATCAACCTTGGCTCCTTCTTCGACAACTGGTTCCCCAAACCCTCTCGACCCTCCTCACTCCCCCAACTTGGCCTTCATCAATGCCCGGAAACTTTTCTCCAGAAATCCTAAACCCCCAAAGCTCTCCACCTCCTCCGCCGCCGCCACCGACGAGCCCCAGCTCCCAACCATGTCCCAAATGCTCGACCAGTTCTTCTGGGAGTGCAAGCACCGCCCCGACTTCCGCCACACGCCGGAAGTCGACCGCCCTCTCCGAACACCCGTTCTTCGAGAACAAGCCCAATCCGACCCCTGAGGGGATCGAAAAGAACAAGAAATGGTGGGACGAATTCAACGCGTCCCCAGTTGTTCAATTTCTTAGGCGGGCGGAGGAGATTGCGGATATGGTGAACGAGATGGAGCTGAAGGAGAATGAGAGGCCATATAGGAAGGAAGATTGGAAGCTGTGGAAGAAGCTACCGCACGTGCCTGGGTTGGACGGGAGGCCGATGCCGAGGAAGGCGATAAAGACTAAGAAGCAGAGTGATGATAAGTTCTGGGATTTTGCCAGACAGTTCTTTTTTGGATTGTGGGGGTTCCGGCAGCGGCCCTACCCACCTGGGAGGCCGATTGATGTGGCGCAGGCGATCGGGTACGAGAGGCTGGAGAAGCGGTATTATGATTGTGAGTTTTAATTGCTTGTGTTATCAGTTTGGTTAATTGGGTATACTGCATTTGTCATGAAATCATGGGTTATAGTTTCTAGTTCAAGAATTAAATTATTATGATACAACCAGTAACCCTGGAGTAGGAATCATCATTAGCAATGCTGATGTTTGATAAATGAACTAGTAACTAGTTTGATGTCGAATGTCGAATTGACATTTCTATTTTGTCTATGGCGTATAGATAAACTTGGAATTTTGGATAGGAATATGGGTCTGGATTAGGGAATTAAACTAATACAAGTAATTAGATCCTTATACAAATTCGTATTCATATTTTGATGAATAAGGATATATGTATCCGCTACATTTAAAAATATGGTATGAATAGGAACAATGCTTACCATATCCCACATATTTGAAGAGATATCTTAATAGCCGAATAACATTCAAATACATAGGACTATTAATAACAATATAAATAATAAAATTGATTTAATATTTCGAAAGCATTATGAAGCATTTTTTCGATGGTAAAGAAACATTTATTGAGAATTAATATATTTTTTTTCAAAATTATTGTCGTAATAACTTCCGCTTAATATTTAGATCCTAATTTGTATTTGTTTTTGTCAAATATGGATAGTAAATTTAGTATCTGAGTAATATCCGTATTTGTATTTATATACAAAAGAAGAAAGAACTACAAATATGGTAATACTAATATTCGCTCATTTACATTCCTCATTTTGTTTCGAAACAATTGTAAGATGTCAAATAAATTTGTTAAGATTGCTAGAGTGAAGTTAGGATCACAATATGGAATAAGTGAGGTCATTGCATGTGCTTGTTACTTTTATATTGGAAGAGAACCATTATTAAGCAGGAAAATGGAAGTGGAATATGATTTGATTAACTTGCCTACATGAATATTCTTAGATAGCAAGAGTAGGATACAACATGATGATCACATACATCCTATATAGTTTTTAACTTCTTATTTGTACAACAATTAGACTTTCCAAACAAAACCTCTTCTTTGATTACATAGAAGATCAATTTCCATGATTAATCCAAAGAAATCCAAAATAAAAGGGAGTGAAAATGAATAAACATATATTATCGTTATTCATCCGATGAAAATATAAACAAGAAGGAAAAAACCACAAGGAATCCTGTTCGTCCATCCTCTTCTCCTTTTTCTAATTAAGGACTGACATTAAGTTTATCTCTTTTCATTAGTTGTGATGAAGATGTGAAGTTAGTAGGCATTCTAGATGATGCCCCAATGTGCATCTTGCTTGTTGATGCTATAGTTTAAGTTTACTTATATTAGAGAAAAGATAAATTCCATAGTAAAGCAGTGAGAAAAGTTTTTAAATCTAAAAATTTAGAATTAGTAGAGCATATACAAGCGAGTAGGGATGATTTTGTCAAGAATTACCTTGGAATAGTCATTTTCATTATTTAGGATCAAATGTTTATTAAGATGATGAGAGATCAAGGAAGATATTCATATCACCATAGTGGGAAGGTTAAAGTGGAGAAGTTCTTTTGTAGTCTTATGTGGTTGTATCATTGTAGAATATCCATGAAGGGAAACTTCTGTAGGACACCTACAAGACTGGCAATACTTATGGATAGAATATAGATATTTATGAAACATGTCCAAAAAACGAGTTTAGTCAAAATGAGAAGGCTAAGATGAGTAAGTAGAATACACTTAAAAGATACGATAAGACCTAACTACATCCATAAGAAGTTAAATTTTGCTCCTTTTGATTAAAAAATGAGCAATAGTAGATTGAGAGAGTAGACATGTCAGCAGAGGCTAATAAGTGTATCAATCAATAAAAGTGATAGGTAGTTAATGAAAAAAAGGTTTAAACAAAACTGGACAGATGTAATCAAGAAGGATATGATAGTGGTTAAGTACCCTGAGGACCTAGTCCTTAACCAATTAAATGGAAGAAAGTATCACTTATCAAGTCATAAAAGTTTAGTATAAAGGCTTTGTCTTTGTTGTGTGAAAGGGCTATGTAGCACAAACCTTCCTTTCCACGATGGAAGTTTTTTGGACAATATTTCCTTTCTGATCCTCATTAGTTTGTTTATATTGTGTTAGAATTTCCTACAAGTTGGTCTGCTATATTGCATAGCATCCATGCTTGAATTCATGCTTTTGTGTGAAGGGAGAGTGAATTTGAACAAAATTCCTCCACATGGCAATAACAATGCGAGGAATAACAAAGAATTATTTGCGAGTGAGTTCAACCAGGAAAATAAAAGAAAAGATGGAAATTTCTAGAAATACATCCTAGTAGAATTTGAAGTGGCCTGCTTTGAGGACAAAATAGTTTAAGAGGTGTCCGAAGTATCCTGATAAAGTGATAACAAACAACATCCTCCATGACAAGCTCTAGACACATTTACTAGTAGACATGAGATAATGGTTCAGGACAAGAGCAGATCTCATTAAGGCCCTTGCACCAAATTTTGGGGTGTTAACCTAAGGCCTCGACTTGGACCCTGAGTTCTAATAAAAGTCCCTGAACCTCACCTTGTAGGTCTAGGACTAGCCCTTGGGATTTTGCACTGGTTCGATACAGAAAGGTCTAAACGTGCATTTAAAAATGGTTTTGTTTCATTGAAGAAGAGATGTTTTTTTAGTTTTTACTTCACATAGTATAATTTATCAATTGATTAATATGAAAGATATTTTCAGCAATTATATAGTTTTTAAAAATAGTCTAATGATAAAAAGTTTTCAAAAATGTAAAATTCAAGTTCATCTGTAGATAAAAATAAGTAGAAAAAAATCCACTATGAAACTAGTATAAATGAAAAAAATTCAAAGAAAATGATATTACTATCAAAATGTTGAGTTTCAGTAATTGTATAATGGTATTTGATAAGTTATGTAACAAAAGTGTGTGTGTGTGTGTGTGTGTATATATATATATATATATATATATATATATATATATATATATATATATGAGATTACTATAGGTGAGCCGGTATATCAGGAAATCTTACATGAACCAGCAACAAAAACATAGTAATTTAACGAAGGAAAGTTGGAATGCCAACAGGCGTCTGTCTATTCTCTATACATCCTAAACTTCTTTAAAATCAAATTTTATGAATTTTAGAGTTCATTACCTTTTCATCAAATGCATAAAATGTTATATTCACAAAAAATCATTAATTTTGTGTTAACTTGATGGATAACCAAATCAAAAATAAAACCCAAGAAATTGGGTATGAGTGAACCCTAGGGGGTCGAGATCATAATCTCGAAAGAAATTTTTTAAAAAAAATTATTGGAGATAGTAGAAATGAACTACAACACAGATAACTTACATGAGTTGTCAGTTTATTTCCATTATTGTCATATATATATATATATATCACGTTTTGAGGTATTTGATACATTGTTTGACCCCATAATATCGGTATCGATATTGTCAATGTTGCTAATATTTTGCTGATTTGATATTGCTGATTTTAGATACTATTAACAATCATCTGATATTGAATCCTAGATTTTAACCTTGCTATTTAGTAGTTCAATTGAGGGAAAAAAAGATGGGATTTATTTTAGAGATTTGAGTACTACCTATTGGATAAGGCCTGTGTAAGGCTTCAAAGGCTCAGAGTTGGGGCTTAGCCCATGTAAGGCCCAATTCCTAGCCTGGAAATAGAACATGCATAGGTTTTCATTCTTACCCAATCTATATTTTTGTGAGGATGGGGACCGCCAGTCTATTTTGGCCTGCATAAAGGGGGTGTCGAGCTAGCTATGACTCATTACTGTCCCTATAGGCCACTTGCCTCATCTTTGTCAATATCATCTGAGTCGCAAGGGAATGTTGACTTGATATTGTACCATAGTAGGAGCTAGAACTAGTCATATAAAATATTTGAGGCAATAGATTTGAGGGATCTTTACCCTATGCTTTAAAGCATATGCTGTTTCTATTTGTCAAATAGCCTCCATGGTGTTGTATTATGGTGGCCTGGAATGAAGCACGAGCACGAACAAATGATAAATACAACAAAACACACACACACACACACACTCTTAAAAACACAACAATTCTTAGGAGGATGCAACCCCGAAATTCTGATACATGTCAAACAAGTATTATTCAAGTGTTGCATAAGTATTATTCAAGTATTGGTGTTCAATACATGTTCAAAACCGACATGATACTCACTTTGAGTATCCATACTTCATAAGTTGAGTTCCATTAATATTATGTAATATGCATTTGTTTAGCCCTAGAATGAAGTATGGACACAAACAAAAGACACAAATACAACAAAACACACACAAACATTTAAGAAAACAAACAATTCTTAGGGGAATAATACGTGTTGAACAAGTATTATTCAAGTGGTGGTGTTCAATACATGTTCAACACCGGCATGATACTCATGTTCAGTGCCATACTTCGTAAGTTGAGTTCCACTATTATTATGTAATATGCATATGTTTCACTTTGAAAGAGTAATATAAATTTTTATTGACCTTGGCTATACATTAAACGGATTGACGGATGTCAAGAATCATAGGAGGAAAGTTTTCTCCTCTGGTGCTATAACTATTTTGATTGGACCCACCTTGGCATACTCTATCACCTCTTGGCGTCAAACATACCAAAATCCATGGGTTATAGGGTTCCTTCGCCCATCCACATGTAAATTCAATGTTTTCAACAAATTAATATGTTTTGCATCCATTTGATGGGATGACAAACCTATATCCCATAATTTTTGGATGCGTGAATCCGAAGTGATGTGAAATAATCTTGGTGGGTCCGATCAATATAAGAACTAGGAGATGGTGGAGGTTTTGATGCCAAATGTGAAATTTTTTCTCCTATGCTTCCATTAATCCCATATATAAAGTTCATGTTTTTTAACTCATTCAACGCCATATATATTATATGTAAAGATCCAAACTATACACCGAAAATTTCGGCAATATATTCAATTTCTAGGTAAGACGTTATTGGCGGGTACCTCTAAAAATGGGTATAATGCCTTTTATAACAAAGATTACACAATCAGATTGCATAAACAAAAAAGATTTGATCTTGCTACAGTTCATAGTAGTATATATAATCCAAAATTCAATACCGAAAAGCAAACACAAGCATGAATATTTACAGTAATGCGTTGATTGATAAGGCTTAGATACAAATTGCCCATTTAGACAAATGAGAGCAATTCACTGCACAAAATATTACAAACTAAAAACCGAGTATAGTGGTTATGGGACAAAAGTAATTACGGAAAGAGATAAAGATTTACCCAAACTACTGGTTGTCGGCTTACTCTTGGAAGTATGGATCATCTAATAATAGATCCTCCTTGAAGTTTTTAATACTTGGGCATGTTTGGTATTTGAGAGGTTAGGTCTGGCAAGAAATAATTTGAGCACATACTACTAAAAATAAATAAAATTATAAATATAATGATAACAAAATATGAAGAAAAATGTATAAAGTTCACTAAGCCGAAATAACAAATGTCAAGTATGTGGCTTGCTATTAGATTGATATGGGTAAAATTTAATACATTACATTGAATTGTAGTGATTAACTAGGAATGGATTAGGGGTTAAACCTAGCATGAAATATAATTGAGCTTCTATCGTGAAGAAATATGTGTATGCAATTTGTGACATCGTGATTGTGATCAAATGATATAACATAATGAATGCACATGAAATATCCATGCAAGATAATAAGGTAATAATTGCATGTATCATGAGACATAGAACAATCATGTAAATTAAAGCAATTTGAGTAAAGTTATGAGTCCTATGGTTATTCACACGTATCATGAATACTCGAGCAAAACTAGAGAAAGTCCCTATTAAATAACAATATCAATCTCACCAAGCATTCAATTTCCATGTGGTACTAAGATAACATTTTAGTTTGGAAATGTATAGTGGGTTGATTCACGTATTTTAGAACTATACTGTGCTCTTGATATTATGACCACTGGTCTTTCTTGAACCCGCTGAACCACTGAGTGATGTGCCATGCATACCTAGGTCCATGGCTAAGATGCTCATCTCTTTTAAACCAGTCGCACTGGTAAGTGCTACAAGAACAATGGTTCAAACACATACTGGGACATACATCCTAAACAAGATAAGAACTCACAGAATACGTGTATGAATCCACCATCTAGTTCTCCCATACTCTAGTTGTTTTATTAATAGTCATGCAAGAGTCAGGTACAAGCGGGCAAGTGAAACCATGTATCAAACACATGGGTAATACATGTCAAGAGTAGTAGCTTCTTGCGTGAATGCAGAGTTTAGTAGTTAACATGAGTAACATAGTTAAAATATCATTTTGGATCATTTAAATTGTATCAAGGACTCAAGAAACAAGTTGTAGAAAATTGAGACCCAGAGAATTGGGACCCACTGGATCAGGTTGGGCCGTTGGGTAGCGGCTCTAGTCATTACCTAGTGGTCTAATTGGGGCCCATCGGATCTAGGTTTCGCGAGCCTTGCAGTCAATCGGCAAGCCTCAGAGTTTTATGGCAAGGCTTGTGTGAAAGCACTTGCATGCGCGGGAGCCTTGCATATGGCAAGCCTTATGCATTGGTGAGCCTTAGCCTTGGCGCGAGACTTATGGGTGTAAAGAGCAGTAACTTGGAGCCTGCTTTTGGAAAGTTTAGAGTTGAAATTAGCAAAAACATGAAAATTGTAAATCTTGAAATTATCTTTCAAATAAGACCAAGATGAATGACTGAAGTTCTGGATCAAAATTTATGACAATAATACTGATGTATAATCTACAATACCCTCATGTCTTCAAGTCCAGATTTGGCAAACTTATAGTTAGAATTATTTAAAGTAGTTAAGATAAAAATTCTAAATTTTAAAATTATCTTTCAAACAAGATTAGAATGAGAGTTTATATGAAAAACTATGCTAGTTTTATTACAAGATGCTGCGCAGGACAACAACGTTCGTCTCAGCCATACAAAAACCCTCGTGGCTAGTGGTTAAAGTTAGAATCAACGGAAATAATGTAAAGAACAGTTGTAGAATTTTCAATTATCTTTTGTAACAAAAAGGGGATGAATTTAATCGGAATTATAAAGCAAGATTTATGTTATTTCTAGTGACGGCTACTGCTTTGGTCAATAGGGTTCCTGTGATGAACAAAAGCCTTGTGGTGGGAGAAATTTGTTACTATGAAGTGATTTCTTGCTGATATGATCGAAGAAGTTCTTGGTGTCGAAAGCTTAATTCGAGCTAGAAAAATTCATAACTGTTACAGGTTAAAAGAGTTGAGGTTTGAATTAAAGCCTTGATAGGCTAAAAAGAGACGAATAATCATCTAAAGACAATGACAAGGATGACTTTTGGAAGAGGATTTATCTTTGGAGAAGCTCTGTTAGAGTTAAAGCTTTAAGCTTGAAAGGAGATAGAGGAAAAAGATGATGAAAAATGAGGAAGTAATGAGCGGGGCTTGGCTTTTGTAGCCTCATATTTGATGAGATGGAGGCATGGGAGAGGCTAATATGCATGGAATGCATATTAATGATAGAGGAGTGGGGGTGTCCTCTCTCACCCACGCCCTCTTGCATAATTGCAAGAGTGCCATTGCTTGATTATTAACTTAATTCTAAGACCTTGATGAAACAAAACCATAATCGAGGTTAAAATGCAGATATAGAGAGCGTAATGACAGGGTTATTACAATATATATACACATATATACATGTATACATATAGACACATATATTTGGGATGGTTTTTGTGGCCGACCTTCTAGCTGCCCTGACATGGGTGGTGCTGCCCTTCTGGCTGCTCCGACCAGCTAGCTTCCCTATACACACACGTGTATACATACACACACACACACATATATATGTAATATGTGTACATATATACATATATACACATATTCATGTATATACACACATATACACACATGTTTACATGTATGTATATGTTTATATACATATATATGTATATATGTATATGTCTGTACATGTATGTATTTATGTATATATATGTGTGTATATATGTATATATGTATATGTTTGTATATATATATATATATATATATATATATATATATATATATATATATATATATATATATATATATGTATATATCTGTATATATGATTATAATGGAAATGAGCTATAGCCCATGCAAATCAACTGAGCTTTAGTCCATTTCTACTATCTCCAATAAATTTTTTCAAAATATTTTTTTTTTAGATTATGATCTCAACCCCTAGGATTCACTCATATCCAATTTTTTTGGTGTTTAGTTTTATTTTGGTGTTTAGTCCATTTCTACTATCTCCAATAAATTTTTTCAAAATATTTTTTTTTTTGGATTATGATCTCAACCCCTAGGATTCACTCATATCCAATTTTTTGGTGTTTAGTTTTATTTTGCCTTTCCATCAAGTAGACACGAAAATAACTTTGGTGAGTATAACATTATGTATCTATTTAATGGAATGACAAATGAACAACAAGATCCATAAAATTTGATCCTAAAAACTTAGGTGGAAAAAAATAATGGGATCACTGTTTTTTATCACTATCTCATGCAACTTACCGGAGCTAGTAGCTCGTTTATAATAATCCATATACATATATACAAATATATACATGCATATACACACACACACACACACACACACACACAAATACATATGTATACTCAGTCTCATATACATACACACACACATATGCATATACAGACACACACATATGCATACACACACACACACAACCTATATATGCATACACACAAATACACCTATATATACATACATACATAAATATATATACCAATGTTTAAAATAGCGATAACGGTAACGTAACGTTTTGCTTTTGTTAGGTTATGTCGCAAATAGCGTAACGCATAACGTAGGTTATGCAAATTTCTATTTATTTAATAAAAATAAATATAAAATCATATAAAATAATTTTAATAAATTGAAAAATAAATTTAAAATATCTAAAAATATATAAAATTATTTTGTAATACATAATCTATTCAAATGTTATATTAAGTTTTACAATAATTTTCATATATCTTCATAAATTATATTAAGTCTGCAACTGTAATTCCAATCATCATTTAAATAAAAAAAAGTAAGATTCCAATTTTTTATTTCGATTCCAATTATTATCATTGTTGTAATTTATATTTTGTAATGTTCAATTTATCTTATTTATGATTGTTAATTTCAGTTCAATTAAAAATTCAATAAAATCAACAAGTAAAATATTTTAGCAATCGGATGAGAAATACAACAAGTGAATAAAGAAACAAACTTAAATTATCAAGTTAGAAATTCCAAAAGCAATCAAACAAGCCAACAATTAATTAAGAAAATTACAGCAATTCGCTAATAATCAAAATAATAATCAACAACAATATATGAATCACTAAAAAAAATAATTGTAAATAACGTAGCATAACGCAATTTAACATAACGTTATATAATATAACGTAAAATAACGTAAAAAACGTACTGTTACGGTGCACTGAGTTATTTCCAGTTGTTACGTAGCGTTGGGATTCCGTTAGGTTACGTAATGCAAATAACGGGTTTCATAACGCGTTATTTTCAACAATGATATATATATACATAAATATATATATATATATATATATATATATATATATATATATATATATTTATACATACATATTGTAATGACCCTTCATTTTTGATATGCATAAATAATTCAATAACAAAATTAATAATCAAATAATAAATATGAACCTTCACTTTTTATAACCTCCAAAATTTTTCACTTTCTCTTACTCTCAAAATTTTAATCTTTCTTAACCTCCAAGCCCTTTCATTTTCTCTAATCTCCCAAACCTTTCATCTTCTCCAATTCCAAACTTTTCATCTTCATTAATTCAATAATGAAACTCCCATATTTAATTCTAAAATTAAAATCTTTAAATTAAATTAAAATCTTTCGTATTCTAAACTTCCAATTCTAATCCTATATAAACCCTTAAATCAAAATACATCACACATTCTAATCCTAAAGATCATTCTCTAATATTCTCATCTCGCTCTCTCATCTCGCTAGAGCCTCCTTCAAAACCACCGAAGGAGCTGCCGTCGAAAATGCCACCACTTCACTGGAGAAGAGTATCTCCTTCCCTCTCTTTTCACATTTTTAGATTCTCACCTTTTGACAAGAGATTGCTTCGTTGATTGGTATCGAAAATCGAATTTCTAGTGAGTTCTTTTTGGACTTACCGAACATGCTAGTTTTTTTATAAAAATATTATTTTCATTATATTATTTAATTTGTAGAAATGTTATTATAAGTGAAACCATTGATATTACTATTGTTTCTTTATTCTATTAGAAATTCAATTATTCTTGTTATAGATGATCACATGTTAATTTACATAGTATAGTTAGATTTTAAAATAATCAAAATATACAATATTTGATAAAACAAATAAAAGCTATAATCATGGAACAATACCGTTTGTAATATCATTTTGTATCGGTGTTTAGAAAAGTTATTTCTTATGTTGGTTCTTTAATCAAGGAACGTGCGTCGCAAGGAAAATCTCCTAACATTCATATACTTGCGTGGCCGATATCTCTATGATGTCTCAAATCAGTAAATCTTTGATATAGCCAATTATGATTTATTTAATAAAGTATGAAATGAACATCTTTGAATTATATTGTCAACAAACTAATGTACCTGAATTGAAATACTGTACCTGATATGATCCATATATAAGTTGTGAAAACCAGAATTTAGATCTACATGAATTATATTGAATGACACTAGTTGAGAGGGAAACTAAATGATGGAAATATACTTTGTTTCGGTTGTAACATGTTAAGTTGTATAACTAAATAATTCGCACACCATAGGTGCGTGATGATTTACTGGGCAGGTCCGATTCAGCACCGGACAATTCATATAACCATTTTCTGGGTCTGTACATGAGATAATCAAAACAGTGGTATTCAATCACTTAGATTTTCTAATTGCATGACATTCTAGACAAAAATACTCCTGTTATAAAGTTGACTTCAATAAAATGGTATTAAGATAACTTAAATCAATTGACATTATTATTACAGACATCTCATTACATATTTTCTAAAACTTATATTATTATATTTGGACATAACCGTTATATTTCACATTCTTTCTGTGTATTTTATTTTGGTTGTAATATGACGACCTGAATGTGCATGCCCAGATTTACCGATGGACACATCAAAATTGATATAGGATCTGGTGTATTTTGAAGATCAGATTGAAACCAATAACGAAGTAGAGAATTCTTATTTCCTTTTGTTTAGTTTTATTATATTTTGTTTTAACTGTATCTAAACTTCATTACATTAAGTGGAAAGTCAAACTTTTGTTGAATTTTTCTATCGTAGTTACTGAGTATTATTGTGGTAAATTTATTGAGATTTTAGAATATTTAAACCAAATATGTTGCCGGTATCTGTTACACGTGCTCGTATACTGTATATTGGGAGCGGGGCATGATAGGTATTTTAGTGGTATTAGAGCTCAGCTTTCTCAAATTAGTTCATGTGACTTGAAGATTTGGATCCTGACATTAAATTTTACCATGTACAAATAATAATACTCTTTGAAATATTTAAATTCACTCCGTTGACTCTTTGATCGTCTCTTACCTTATTTCTAATTAGAGACCCATTTATTTTTGATCCATGTCCAAATTGTTCACTGGCTAAAGATTTCCATCTTAGATAAGATTTAAATATTTATCTTAAATATCTATTCTTATTTTAAAATTAATTTCTATAAACTTCCATTAATTCTAATTCTCTTCCTTTCTTGAGAAAATTTGCCTAATCTGTAGATCAAGTTTTAGCTCAAGAAGAATAATGAGTTGTCCCAACAATAAGAAGCAAAAAAAAAAAAAAATTTCCTTTGTTTTATTTAATTTCGAAAACGAAATTATTTTTCTAAGGGGGGTAGAATGTCATTTTTTGATATGCATAAATAATTCAATAACAAAATTAATAATCAAATAATAAATATAACCCAACACTTTTTATAACTTCTAGGACTTTTCACTTTCTTTAACTCTCAAAATTTTAATCTTTCTTAACCTTCAAGCCCTTTCACCTTCTCTAACCTCCCAAACCTTTCTTCTTCAACTCCAAACCTTTCATTTTCTACATTAATTCAACAATGAAACTTCCATATTTAATTCTAAAATTAAAATCTCTAAATTAAATTAAAATCTTTAATATTCTAAGCTCCTAATTTTAATCCTATATAAATCCTTAAATCAAAATATATCCCATTCATTCTAATCCTAAAGATCATTCTCTAATATTCTCATCTCTCTCTCATCTCGCCGGAGTTGCCTTCAAAACCATCGTAGGAGCCACCGCCGAACCGCCATCACTTCACTGGAGAAGAGCATCTCCTTCCCTCTCTTTCCATATTTTTAGGTTCTCACCTTTTAACAAGATATTA
This sequence comes from Dracaena cambodiana, assembly GCA_036321105.1. NCBI lineage: Eukaryota > Viridiplantae > Streptophyta > Magnoliopsida > Asparagales > Asparagaceae > Dracaena > Dracaena cambodiana. Next base: position 11,310,496 of record JAYEPQ010000001.1, on the reverse strand, counting down.
CTCCGTTGATTGACATCGGAAAATGAAATTCTGGTGAGCTCTTTTTGGACTCACTAAACATGCTAGTTTTTTTATAAAAATATTATTTCCATTATATTGTTTAATTTGTAGAAATATTATTATAAGTGAAACCATTGATATTACTATTGTTTCTTTATTGTATTATAAATTTAATTATTCTTGTTGTGGATGATCAAATGTTAATTTACATAGTATAGTTAGATTTTAGAATAATCAAAATATATAATATTTGATAAAGCAAATAAAAACTATAATCATGGAACAATACCATTTGTGATATCATTTTTGTGTTGGTGTTCAAAAAAATTAATTTTTATATTGGTTCTCTAATTAAGGAACGTGTGTCGCACGAAAAATCTCCCAGCAGCCTGCCTGGTCGATTTCTCTATGATGTCTCAAATCAGTAAATCCTTGATATAGCCAATTATGATTTATTTAATAAAGTATGAAATGAACATCTTTGAGTCATGTTGTCAACAAACGTATCTGAATTGAAATATTATACCTGATATGATCCATATATAAAATGTAAAAACCAGAATTTAGATCTACGTGAACTATATTGAATGACACTAGGTTGGGGAGAAAACTAAATGATGGAAATATACTCTGTTTTAGTTGTACATGTTAAGTTGTACAACTAAATAATTTGCACACTATAAATGCGTGATGATTTGCTGGATCATACCTTACTATTATTCCTGTTTGCTTGACGGCAGGTCCGACTCAGTACAGGACAATTAATGTGACCATTTTCTGGGTCTGTACAGGAGACAAACGAAATAGTGGCATTTCATCACTTAGTTTTTCCAATTACATGACATTCTAGATAAAAATACTCTTGTTATAAAGTCAACTTCACTAAAATGACAGTAAGTTAACCTAAATCAATTGACATTATTATTACAGATATCTCATTACATATTTTAAAACTTATGTTATTATTATATTTGGACATAATCGTTATATTTGGACATAATCATTATATCTCATGACAGTAAGTTTACCGATGGACACACCAAAACTGATGCAGAATCTGATGTTTGAAAATCAAGTTGAAGCCAATAACGAAATAGAGATTCCTTACTTCCTTTTGTTTAGTTTTATTGTATTTTGTTTCAACTGTATCTAAACTTCGTTACAATAAGTGAGAAGTCAAACTTTTATTGAAATTTTCTATCGTAGTTACTGAGTATTCTTGTGCAAATTTATTGAAGTTTTAGCATATTCAAACCGAATATGTTGCTGATATCTGTTATACGTGCTTGTATACCGTATATTGGGAGCGGGGAATGACAGGTATTTTAGTGGTATTAAAGCTCAGGTTTCTCAAATTAGTTCATGTGACTTGAATTGATTTGGATCCTGACATTAAATTTTGTCACATATAAATAATAATACTCTTTGAAATATTTAAATCTACTCTGTTGACTCTTTGATCGTCTCTTACCTTATTTCTAATTAGAGATCCGTTTGTTTTTGATCCACGTCCAAATTGTTCACTAGCTAAAGATTTCCATTTTATATAAGATTTAAATATTTATCCTTAGATATCTATTCTTATTTTAAAATTAATTTCTATAAGTTTCCATTAGTTCTAATTCTCTTCCTTTCTTGAAAAAAATCGTCTAATCTGTAGATCAAGTTTGAGCTCAAAAAGAATAATAAGGTGTTGTTCAAATAATCAGAAGTAGAAAAAAAACTTCCTTACTTTGTTTTATTTAATTTCGAAAATGAAATTATTTTTCTAAGGGTGTAAAATGTAATGACCCTTCATTTTTTGATATGCATAAATAATTCAATAACAAAATTAATAATCAAATAATAAAATGACCCTCACTTTTTATAACCTCCAAAACTTTTTACTTTCTTTAACTCTCAAAATTTTAATCTTTCTTAACCTCCAAGCCCTTTCGCCTTCTTTAACCTCCCAAACCTTTCTTCTTCAACTCCAAGCATTTCATCTTCTCCATTAATTCAACAATGAAACTTCCATATTTAATTCTAAAATTAAAATCTCTAAATTAAATTAAAATCTTTCATATTTTAAGCTCCCAATTCTAATTCTATATAACTCCTAAATCAAAAGATATCCCATTCATTCTAATTCTAAAAATCATTCTCTAACATTCTCATCTCCCTCTCTCATCTCATCGAAGCCACCTTCAAAACCACCGCAGGAGCCACCACTGGAACCGCGACCTTTTCACCGGAGAAGAGCATCTCTTTCTCTCTCTTTCCACATTTTTAGATTCTCACCTTTTGGCAAGAGATTGCTTCGTTGATTGACATCGGAAAACGAAATTCAGGTGAGTTCTTTTTGGACTCACTGAACATGCTAGTTTTTTTATAAAAATATTATTTCCATTATATTGTTTAATTTGTAGAAATATTATTATAAGTAAAATCATTGATATTACTATTGTTTCTTTATTCTATTAGAAATTTAATTATTCTTGTTATAGATGATCACATGTTAATTTACATAATATAGTTAGATTTTATAATAATCAAAATATACAATATTTGATAAAGCAAATAAAAGCTATAATCATGGAATAATACCGTTTGTGATATCATTTTGTGTCGGTGTTCAGAAAAATTATTTTTTATACTGGTTCTCTAATTAAGAAACGTTCGTCGCATGGAAAACGTCCCAGCAGCCTAACCGATAGCTTTATGATGTCTCAAATCAGTAAATTTTTGATATAGCCAATTATGATTTATTTAATAAAGTATGAAATGAACATCTTTGAATTATGTTGTTAATAAACAAACGTGCCTGAATTGAAATATTGTACCTGATATGATCTATATATAAGTTGTGAAAAATCAGAATTTAGATCTACATGAACTATATTGAATGACACTGGGTTGGGGGGAAAACTAAATGATGAAAATATACTATATTTCAGTTGTCACATGTTAAGTTATACAACTAAATAATTCGCACACCTTGGGTGCGTGATTATTTGCTGGATCATACCTTATTATTATTTTTGTTTGCCTGACGATATGTCCAACTCAACACCGGACAATTCATGTGACCATTTTCTGGGTCTGTACAGGAGACAATCGAAACAGTGGTATTCCATCACTTAGTTTTTTCAATTACATGATATTCTAGACGAAAATACTGATGTTATAAAGTTGACTTCACTAAAATGACATTAAGATAATCTAAATTAATTGACATTATTATTACAGACATCTCATTACATATTTTCTAAAACTTATGTTATTATTATATTTGGACATGACCGATATATTTTACATTCTTTCTGTGTATTTTGTTTTGGTTGCAATATGACGACCTTGATGTGCATGTCCAGATTTATCGATTGATACACCAAAACCGATGCAGGATCTGATGTATTTTGAAGATCATGTTGAAGCCAATAACGAAATAGAGATTCCTTACTTTTTTTTTTGTGTAGTTTTATTGTATTTTGTTTCAACTGTATCTAAATTTTGTTACATTAAGTGAAAAGTCAAATTTTTGTTGAATTTTTCTATCGTAATTACTTAGTATTATTGTGGCAAATTTATTGAGTTTTTAGTATATTCAAACCGAATGTGTTGTTGGTACCTGTTACACGTACTTGTATACCATATATTGGAAGCGGGGCATGACATACACACACACACACATATATATATATATGTATGTATATATATGTATGTATACATACATATATATACATACATACATACACATACATACATACATATATAAGAATAATGGAAATGATTTTATAGGTTATGCAAGTTACCTGAGCTTCACTACATTTCTACTATCTTCAATAATTTTATTTCAAATTATTTTTTTGGATTATGATCTCAACACCCGAGTATTCACTCATACCCAATTTCTTAGGTTTTAGTTTTGGTATAGCCTTCCATCAATTAGACACAAAATTAACGATTTTCTATTAATATAACATCTTGTATCCACTTGATGGAATAACAAATAAACTCCAAAGTTATGAAATTCAATCTTAAAGAAAGTTTGGGTTATAGAGATCATGATCCAAAACATAATTGGAAAGATTAATGGGATTATAATATTTTTTTTGCCGCTATCTCATGTAACTTACTTTAGTTGATGGCTCATACAGTAATTCATACATATATAGTGTATAATTTCACATGCAAAATTCCTTTGTTTTTTTAACAATTGCATGTTATTGCCATATGAATGGTGGATATGCTTGCTTATTAGGCATAAAGCATAATATACTTTGACATATGCCTTGATAAAGAGTCATAGACTTGCAAGAGTTTCAACTAACTAGTTCTGGCACTTATATGGAATGTGGTTACATATTTTTTTCCTTCTGTTTGTCATTCTTTCTATTTTTAATCATCTTTTGCTGGTTCTGCAGTTATCATGAGAAGTGGCGGCTGGTACTACAAGGATCGGTTAGGCCGTACAAGAGGGCCTCTGGATTTAATTACTCTTAAAACGGCTTGGGCTGGTGGAATAATTGATACAAATACTTTCATATGGGGTGAGGACATGGATGAATGGGCATCGATTGGAATAGTTTATGGTCTGGAAAAAGCAATTGCTACTTGGGAAGGTTTGCTTACTCATTATCATTCTTATTAGTATCTCCACCATTCACATTAAACAAGGCCATCATCGGAGCTCTTTGTCTTGCTATTAGCTTTCTTCATTCTACAAATGATGACATTTTTCCTGAATCTCTATGCTTGTATAAATAACTTTCCTGCTATGATTTAAATGCCAATCTAATATTGCCTGGAATCATCAATTTGAGAAAGTGATATAGTAACTATTCTGATAAATATTGTATACATTGTTTTTACAGTCAGACTCGGTGCTGCTGCTACTGCTTTCCTTCATAAACTACAGAAAGGCATACCTCCCTGGACTCCTACAAAGGGGCTTGAGAAGAAAACCTATCAACAATTACAAGATGAAGCAATTGAGAGCAAGAAGCGTGATTTGGCTACACTTGCAGCAAATGGGGGTGTCTGGCCAGGCGTAAGAGCTCCTAGTCATGCTTTGTTACTTTGGGCTAGTGGCTCTGAACTTACTACAATTTTGGAGGAAGATCATATGCCAAACAAATATATTCCTAAAGAACTAAGGTATTTTTACTTTCATTCCTTTCGTTTTCAGTTTTTGGACATTTTTAGTTACCTGTCCAAGTTTATGAACAAGATACGGTCCAAGTTAATTGTTTTGTTTGATATATTTTATTCATTTCTGGCTCTTCTTTCATATTTTGCATCATTTGGAGCTTTTGTACATGTAATAAGCTGCAGCTTCTTTTATATGATCTTGCACTTGATTGCAGATATATGCTTCTCTTGGAAAATATTCTTCTTCAGCATGTAGTTGACTAACTGTGGTGCTTACTTGGCATTGTTTGTTTTCCGTCTTTTTGGTCTTATGACCAGTAGTTCATTTGTTCCCTTTAGTCATCATTCTTGTGTATCAGTTACTGGCTTAACGAAGGTGGTGTGAGAATTAATTGCATTTTGGTTCAATTACCATTAGATACCTGTCTGTTTAGTCATCAGTATCATGCATTGTTTTAAATATCCTTGGTATGGTCGATGTATCCCCTCGATATATCATTTTTCGGAGTCATTACGTTATAAAAAAGGGTTATATCGTTTTGTGCGCTTATCAGCTAATATTTACAATATCACTTGATATATACCCCTAATTTATCATCCCGATATATCAGCCGATATGGTTCATTTTTTCAAATAAGTTTTTAACTTAGAAATAGATTTAGTATTCTCACACAATATTATTCGCATGTATAAGGAAAAAACCAAATTCTTTCACTTCTCCTTGAATCAACCAAAATTTTAAATTGTTTTTATAGAAACTTGAGAGATAGACATGCAAAGAGTTACAAATGCTAAAAATGTACGTTATAGGGCTTATTAAGTACTAATCAAGACTTAAAATCTTCTCTAAACATTCTCTTCTTTCTCTTCTCTTTTTATGTCTTTGCTTGCTTAAATACTGTTATTGCTTAAATACAAGTATGTCTCCCTCCACTTCTCTTTTTTTGTCTTTAGTATTGTTGTTTTTGTTATTATTATTGCTTCCAATCTTCTTCAACTATTATCCTTGTCGTGCCCGAATATTAAGTATTTTTATTTTCTATAAATAATATTTTCAACTTTACTTGTATCTATTGTATAGTTTAAATTATTATGTTATACTTGTATACATGAGCAGTGTTTGAAAACCCAGAGAACTCGGATGATTACTCGTCCGAGTACTCGGACTCGGAGGCAAAATGAGTTTTGAGTCACAAAAATCGCCCTAGAACTTGGACAAAACAAGTACTCGTTGTACTCAACTCGGTACTCGGTCGAGTATCGATTACTTGCTGAGTACGACTCTTGTCGAGTACAACTAATTGGGTTAGGTTCTTTTTTCGTTTTTTACTCGATATCCAAAACCTGATTTTGCGTTATAAACGCAGAGTCGGGCTAGGGTTTTTCCCCTCCCCGTTTTTTGCTTCCTCATCTCTCGACTCTCAGCAATTACTCCGACTCTTCGCCGGTGCTCCCCTGTCGGTGATCATTATTCTGTTAGCGACGCTTTTCTCTGGTGATCTTTTGAGTCTCTCTCATTCTCTCTCAATCTCTCCGAGCTTCTTCTTCCTCGACCTCTTTAGGTCATGGTGCTTTGTAAGTTGGAGTTTAAATTTTTTTTTTAAATTTAATTCAATTTTAATCCATTTGTGCATTGGATTTGCCTATGGCTTTCGATTGTGAATTTCGCTTGGCTATTGCTTTCGATTATGCAAGCGGTTTGGGTTCGAAGTTTCGGTTGTGGGTTTCGAATTGGCTTTGATTTTCGGTTGTGGGTTTCGATTTTGCTATGGCTTTGGGTTGTGGGTTTCACTGTCGCTTTCTTTGCTTTGGTTGTGGTTTTGGCCCACTGTGCAACTGTTGCTCTTTAGCTGGTTTTGGCTTTTTGACTGAGTTAGGGTTGTGGTTTTGGCTCTCTTCTATTATGGTTTTAACTCTGTGCTTGACTTGATGCTCGACTTTATGCTTGACCTGCGTCTGGTTTTTGGTTCTTGGCTTTTTGGTGCTCGTCTCTGTGCTTGATCTGGTCTCTATGTGACTGGTTGGTTTTGGCTTCTAGTTTTCGTGCGATATGATGATAAAAAATTAGCAAATGATTCTATGTGGGTTTTGATTGCTCTCAGTTTGGTTTTGTGTCTCTCTGTGTGACTACTTTAGTGCTGTTTTAGTGGTGGTTGTCCTTTGTGTGATTTGATGAGAGAAGAAATGGGGAGTTGGCTTGGAAAAATTAATCTCCGATCACAGTAACCCTTGGAAATTGAGGTTTTGACCTCTGCACTGTGGGCTTTGGTTTTGGCTTTCAGACATTGAGGTCTCTGACCTCTGGTTTTGGCTTCAGACTGGACTCTTGATCTTTGGTTTTTAATGGATTTTTATGTGGAATTGTGATTAGATGATGAAGTTGGCTATGGTTTTCAGTTTGGGTCTGGAGAAACTTCATTTTGAGTTGAGGAACTCGACTTTTGAAAAATAATCTCTGATCACATAGCGGCATCGAATAAGAAAAAACAAAAATTGCCTTGGCTTTGATCACATAGAAGTATCAAATAAGAAATTGGATGATGAGAAGAGGATGCATACAAAAATAGAGATATTGACAATGATGCTTCTCCAGACGAGGAATTGGATGATGAGAACATCCAACATGAGGACGATGATGTGTAGATGTGTATCATATGTTTATGATTCAAGAAACTTGCTTGAATATATTTTATAATGTTTGATTGTGAGTTCTAAAATTATATATTTCTATATTACATATTTTTTGTATGCATAAATATTAAAATATTATTATTCCGAGTTTTGAACGAGTACTTACCGATACTTTGAGTACTCACTACTCGCTCTTAGACTGAGCGATTTCTGAATTTGAGTTTTAGTACACTGTATGTGAGCACGCTTTTGGATACCTTTATATGTGTGTATGTATGTATGTATATATATGTTTGTGTATGTGTATATATATATATGTATATATATGTATATGTATGTGTGTGTGTATATATATATATACACACACACATATACACATACATACATATATATATATATATGTGTATGTATGTATGTATGTATGCATATGTATATGTATGTATGTATGCATATGTATATGTATGTATGCATATATATATATATATATATATATATATATATATATATATATATATATATATATATATATATATATATATATATAATGTCATACTAGTTAGATAGATGAAATTAAACTAGCTCTAAGATATCAAATTTATATATTTGATGTGTATATATTAGTTTTGATATGAATATCCGATGAGTTCGTATCCCCCGATATATCATCCAATGTCCGCTATCTGATTTGAAAAGAACCCATCCGAAACGATTTCGATATCCAATGTTTTAAACTACGGTATCAAGTATCTGTTACTGGCATAACCAAGATTGTTTGAACATACACTGCATCATTATCTTCTTATAAAAATCTTATATACAAGCCTCTAAAAAAAACTTGTATATACAAGAAATTTTATGCTTTTGCAAGTTCTGATCAGTGAACTTATGGGTGCCAATTGTTCTCTAGTTGAATCTGTTTGCGACTGTATTATGCATGAGCAGCATGGCTTAAAAGTTTCCAAAACATATTTGGCAACATACATAGGCAGTAATAGATAAGAATTTCCTCAATCTCTAGTGTGAGAATAACAGTACAATTTTGAGTATTTGCGTGAAAATTATGGAATAAGTGGTCCTATCAAACTGATAATTCTGGAAGATACACTGGTAGAAAGAGCCCATTTTTCTCCCCTTCAATTTTTGCTCTTCAAATGTGAAGTTGGGAATTGGTATGTATAAGAAAGGAGAGCCTATTGGAGAGAGGAATAAGGATTCAGATGAACTCCACTCTGTAGTCTGCTACTCGAGTTATGTTTTTCAGATATTGTCAAACTGTGAGTACAATATAGTCAGGGTCCTATTATCAAATAACAAGTAGTGTTTCATTTGCCACTTTCTTTTGGTGGCTGTAATGGATGTGGGTTTGACTATTTGTATGAAAGTGGAGAATGATTTTGAAGAAGAAAATTAGGGAGAAATTTTTATTAGGAGAATCTCTCCAAATTTACTAGATAGAATGCTTTGTTGATTTTAATTGCATTACAAAGCTTCACCCATGTAGGGTATTCATATATAGATGTTAAAAAAAATCTAGAGCCACCATAATTTATAATTACATAATTCTAGATTGACTTCACAACTTTGTAATATGACCACTCATTTCCTGGTCCATCCCATCTGTCTATGTAGTCAAATACAATGTATATTCTAGTTCATTATATTTAATAAATTTCTTGAGAAATGTGCATCACATTTTTCCATACTCCGCCTTGACGCATTTTTTGAAGACTCAAACTTCTTTTGAAGCTGCTGCAAGTACTTTGTGGCTCCAAAACTTCGAGTTTCATAAGTATCACTCAAATTTCTCATCTTAGTGAAGTTTCAGTGAGGAGTCTTGTTGAGTTGGGAGTACTGGATGTTGAAGAGGATGGTGGAGATGGAGTTTTGTCACTATGATTGTAAAGGTCCTTCTGACTTGGTCACTTCTGGTGGTACAGACTTATTTTAATATTATGTATTTCCCAATTCCAGGACTTTTGATTGTCAAGCTTCTTTCTTTAGAGATTATATACTCTATAGCCTTATGACTGGGATTTATAGCCAAGAAAAATACCTTTCTGAATCTTGTCTTAAAGTTTGTGTCATTTTATCGAATGAATATGGATGCAGAGATGCATCAACACCAGTGGATAGACAGAGGTATGGACTGCCTCTTCCAAGAACATCTTTGGCAATCTTTTCTCAGCAAGCATCAACCTTGTCTCCATGATCGTTCTATTTTTCATTCTGAAACTCCATTTTGCTAAGGAGAGTAAGAAAAAGTCAATTGGTGCTCCATTTTTTCGTTCTGAAACTCAATTTTGCAACATAGTATAAGCAATAGTCAATTGGTGCTTCATACCTTCATCTTCACAGAACTTGTCAAAGTCTTACTGTTATGCTCTGTGCCTCAATGACTTCATAGTATTTTGATGCTGTGGCCACTTTGTTTTCTCAACAAAATTCTTCAATTCAGAAAACCTTAGATTTTTTTTTTGGAAGAAATAAACCCTAGTCATTCTTATAAAATCATGATTAAAGAGGATGCAATATTCTGTGCCTCAATTATTTCGTGGTGGCCTCTTTGTTTCTCAACAAAATTATTTTTTCTTGGAAGAGATAAACTCAAGTCATTCTTCTAAAATCATCAATAAAGAGGCCCGTTTTGACTTGGGAAAGTGTTCGCATTAGGCGACATAAATTGGTGTGAACATGCTCTAAAATCTGTTTAGCTCTACAATCTGTTTAGCTCTCCATTATATTTCTGCTGGAAATGGTTGACGATACTGCCTCAAGCATACGGCCTTCAGAGACACCAGCTTACTGGTTTATGAGAGCAAAATCTCTCATAATATTTTTCTGATGAGCAAGCTCAAGGCATTTAGATTGAAATGCACAAATTTTGATGATATAATCTCGTGTCAACATGTTGAGCCATCATAACGTTCTTTTTAGAGTATTTCCATTGCATCAGAAAATTTCTGTTACTCCCCATTTTTTACTTTGGAAATTTCTTGATTATTTTGAAAACTAATATTCAAATTGTATAGAATATCCAGACTAGGGACAAGGATATCTTTAATAAATCTCGTATCTTTCTTAGTTTCAATAGCAAGGGTGCCTTTCCCTTTGTCGCTACCAATTCTCTTTTCCCCTTTTGTCCTTTATTTTGAAAGAGGTGTCTCAGTTGCAAAGGTGCTTTGATTGGAAGTCAAATGATTGCTGCATCCACTGTCGATGTACCCAATCATCATTCTTCTTTGCTATAGCAGATTGGCATGCAAAGAAATATGCTCCTTGTCTTCTGAATAGTTGGCCACATGAGTTTTCTTGAAGTGATAGTCTTCCTTCATGTGTCCAAACTCCTTGCTTGCATTGTACTCTCTTCGATGCGAACCCTTAAGATGGTGGTTATTCACATCTTTTCTGCTTGTCTTTTGAGCTTACTTCTTTTGAAAACTTACGCACTTCTTTCGAATTTCCTCCATCTTGTGATTTCCTGCCTTTCATTGTGTGCTTAGATTGAAAGGCCCTCTTCTGTGAGCTTTCAGGTCACCTATTTAATCTTTGATCATTTTCTTGTATTGAAATCATCTTCTCTCTAATTCTCTCTAATTTACATAGTTGAGAAGTCCTTGATTCTTCGACATAGCAACAACTAGATCATTCTTCTCTGTGCAACTTATTATCAACATCTTCTGGATAATTCTTTGGTTGGAGATGTCACCATAAGCTCGCATCGTGTTTATTGAACAATAATCTTGAGCAATCCCAGAATTTTTCATCTTATGATTGTCTAGATTTCTCCTTAGGCCTTCTAATTTGATAGCTCGAATTTTAGTGTTGCCTTTGAACTCCTCCTCAATGGCTGTAACGCCTGTTTTGCAGTAGTTCTCATAATTCTAGGAAAATTTGTTTTAGTGACAGCTTCTTGAGAACATACAGAGCCTTGACATTTTTCCTCAACTCTTTCTTCTTAGCAGCTTTAGTCACTGGAAACTCATTGGTGCTTTCTGTCAGAAGGTTAATTAGAACCAAAACTCGAGCTCTCTATCTTCATATCTATTATAAGTCAGATGATACATATATTTATAGGTGTCTCAACACCATATAAACAATCCAGCAGATGATGTGGGACTAAAACTAAACTAAATCCAAATACAAAATAGTATTCTTATCTAACACTCCCCCTCAAGTTAATCATACCCAAGTTGTTATGTAGATTAGAAAACACAATTGATGATATAGTTTTAGTTAGACTATCGGCCAATTGTTCTGACGAAAGTGTAAACGGAGTACATATTATTTTCTTCGCTAAATTATCTCGAATCAGATGACAGTCTATCTTTATATGCTTAGTACGATCATGAAACACTAGATTTTGAGCAATGTAGATGCCTGACTGATTATCACAGTACATAGGCATAGGATCTTTAGGATTGTATCTAAATTCAGTCAGCAAATTTTTTTAATTATAACAATTCGCATGTAGTGTGTTCCATTGCCCGATATTCTGCCTCAACTGAAGACCTAGACATTACATTATGTTTTTTACTCCTCTATGTGACTATATTACTTCTAATAAATGTAAGGTATCCAGTGAGGCAAATTTGTTTCTAATGCCTGTTATATGGGAGGCAAATTTGTTTCTAATGCCTGTTATATGGGAGGAAGTTTTAGAATTTATAATCCATGATTGGTTAGAGGAAGTGATGTGAGCATCATTACCTAATAAGGATGCATGAGTAGTATGCGGACTAACCACAATGGATTGAAGACGGAGAAGCTTGTCAAGTGCGCTTTGTGGAATCTGAACCATCGTTGAGCATGTCGAAATATTAGCAGAATTTATTGTCGATGCAGTATCTTTTGTTGGAGGTAAAACATTAGCAGCTTGTGCCATTTTGATTTTCTATATTTCTCCTAGCAGTATGCAGATACGTGATTGTTCCTGCCACAATAATCACATAATGGGATTCGCATCCACCACTGGAGTTTCAATCACCATTGCCATCACTATTACGGCCTCCCCCTGAATCACGACTGCAACCACGGCCATGGCCTCGTTCCCGACCTGAAAATAGAGCAAAATGATCATTGGAGGTAAGGGTTTGAGTTGTTGATATAGTAGAACCAGTAGAAACACGAAGGATTCTAGAATACGTTGCTGTTAGGGATGGAACACTATCACAAGTAAGAATTTGACTTCTCACCTGGGTCAGTAAAGAAGAATCCAATCCGGAGAGATTTTGCAACAACGAGATTTTGACGATATTGTCTTAAGGTCTTAAGATGTGTAACTAGTGGCTATTAAACATTAAGCTTATCCAATATGCCACGGAGAGAGGAATAGTACTCGGTGAGAGTAAAACAAGCGCTCATACAACTCAAAAACCCAAGATATTTTTTTTCATTGCTATATACTTTGTTAAGGGTGTTCTATTATCTCTTTTACAGTTTTCAAGAATATAACACGAGAACTTACCTTTTCTTTCTAACTATTAAGGAGCCTTGCAATTATGCAATAGTCATTAACAAACCAATCAAAATAGATAGGATCGTTCTCATCTTGTGGATCATCCAGTAAATACTTAATTTTTCTTTGAGCGCCAACAAATACTATGAACGACTGAGCCCATAAAAGATAATTATTGCTATTCAATTTAATATTAGTAGCAGTAAGATTTTTTGGATGTAGATTCCCAACCATAAAAGTAGGAGAGTTGGTAGTATTAAATGAAGTACTTGAAGTGGATGATGCCATAGAATAAATTTTGAGAACCCAACTTACAGAGAGGTAAAGTTTTAGCAAAACTCCGAAGGAAGCAGGATCTGTCTGTAACCACTTTTTTTTATGATGCATTTATTTTTTTTTACCTTCTAAAAATAATATTTGGTTAAAAGAATGATTTTTATATGATTCAAATTCTAATGGGATGAGGATTTAGAAGAAAAAGTGGTTGAATCTAAACCAAATTCTTAGATTTACCCTTATCTAGGAGTTAGTTAATTAAATTCTCAACTAAAAAGATCCTATCTTAAGTATCTAATCTTATGTAATTAAATAAAACAATAATTATATAGAAATAAATATAAACAATAGCATGTTAAAGTGAGTCAAAAGAACTCACTTGTAATGCCCCAACTTTCGTAATGTGGGTAGCTGGAACGTTCGGCGTCGAATGATAACTCGACAAATCTCAATAACATTACAGTCACATCCCAATGAGAATATGAATAGCAAATATCAATAAACGATAATTTTTTTCCAACCAAAGTAATAATAAATTTTCTTTAAATAAATCCAACAAAATATCACTACGACAAAATTATGTCTCAACAAAGGAAATATTTCAAATAAAACTAGCTAACGTGCCGTATGCACTTATTATATTTTCCTAATATGAAAGTAGTCAACTAAAAAGAGTTCATCACTACTGTAGATCTGCAAGTTTCTTAAAGTATGCCATATCCTGCTATGTTTCTGGTGGATCTACCTCTTGATAAATGTCTGCATTTGGTCATACATAACCAGGATCATTAATAAAGGATCCAATAATAAAATAGTGAAATACAAAAATAACAATAACGTCTCACTATCATGAACAGTTATATGCAAATAAAAGGTGGAACGTTTTACGTGGTTATCATTAGTTTTTTTCTCTTTTTCAGTTGACGTCTTTTAATATGTTATTTGAAAATTTAGGAAAATATGAATTTAGCTGGTCTGAACGCATTTCCGTTTACCCCGGAGAAAAAGAAACAGTAATATTGATCGGAGCCTATCCCGATCCTCCCATATGGGAAACAGTGGCAGTTTGATCGGAGCCTATCCCAATCCTCCCAAAATGGAAAACAGTGGCACATTTACGTCCAGCCATCCAATCCATATGAACCTTAATTTTTCCCCAATCCCAGTGTATATCAATTCAGTATTGATTGTTTGAGTTTAGTTCAATGGGTTGGTAGTCAATATTAAATTTCAGTATTTAGTAGCAGTAACAGTAACATTAAAAGAACAATGTACAACATAATAGTTAATAATCCATTACCAATCACATATGATAGCAATTTGTATTCAGTCAGTATCTTATCATGTCTCGTTTCATTGTTCACTTTCTCTTTTTCTATTTAATGGTTAAAGTTTTCTTATGTGGGATTAGAGCGACTACAAGAAAGGATAGTGAAAAGGTGATGCGCCTTCGTAAACAATATTACTAAGATGTGCGATATATACATTGAATCAACAAGTAAGCATGCTAAAGCTATTTATGCAAAAAAATGCAAAAAGAAAAAAAAAAGAAATTATATTGTTGAAAAGAAGTGTGATTGATAATAATATAAATGTGTGGACATCTCTTAATTTTAATTCACAAGTAGCTAATAAACAAAGTATTATTAATAACACATCTATAGCATTTTTTTCTTAAATCTTAAATCATGAATATCCCAATGCATCACTGCCTAAGGAGTTAGCAGACATTTGAAAGTGAAGACTCAAAAGGTATGCTAGTCATATATCAAAACCTTAGTAACTATTTAACAGTTGTTTGAGATTCTTGATTGACAATATAATGAATTTTCTTTTGGTAATTGTGCCTGATCTGTGCTATTGGTTTATGCATTTCCATGCATCCCTGGCATAAGCAAAACACAAATAGTAATAATTTCAGTGGTAAACTTATGGTGATCCTAAAAACACAGGAAAACATAACAAACGAAATCTTATTATGAGCTCAGATAGTGGTACACATGCACAGAGATTTATGATGGAACCTGCCCAATAGCACCAACAAGAACACAAGGGTTAATATCGGAAATTCCTTTCTAATGCAATATATTCCTGGAGGTCAGATTCATAGTTCTTGGGATTATGACTAACTAGCAAGCTTTCTTCTGTTTTCATGGAGTTATATTTATTCTCATTTTCAACATCTTTTAAGCAACATGGTTATTCTATAGGCTACTCACTAGGGCTACATTATTATGCTGAAAAAGTTATTTCACAAGTACACGTCTAGCTTCTATAGGCTACACACTAGGGCTACATCATTATGCATTTATAGTTACTTCCCTAGGGCTACATCATTATGCTGAAAAACTAATTATAATAGTTTATTTTGACTATAGCCTTACCATTCACATGGTTAAGCTGACACATTGGTTTGTTTGTGGTATAACTTGCAGATATTGTCAAATCCAAATCTTGTAAGATTAGCATATAAAAGTATGAAGAATATGAGACATCTAAATTACCACTTCAAGGCTAAAGAGAAGAAGGAACTGTTGCTGCTGCTGCTGCTTCGTCCCTTTTTTTTTGTTTTTTTTAATCACTTCAATTCACAATATATATATATATATATATATATATATATATATATATATATATATATATATATATATATATATATATATATATATATATATATATATTCACATTTGCATACCTACCTGACCTACTTTTTTAGGATGTATTTCACTCAGATCTTAAGAGACATGACACTGACAATTGGCCACTAACTATGATAGATATGTTAGCTAGGTGTAGGAATTCAATTTTAATAATAGCCTTAAGGAGTAGGTGGTATACTAACTATGATAAATAGGTTAGCTATGACATAGGACTTGTACTATGTGGTTATGGCTTCATGCTTTTAGCCATCATGATGGGACCACTCATGGAGCAAAACTAAAAAGTTCTAGTGACCAAATGTCAACTTTTCTTTTTGTATTGTGGTTTACAGTGGTCCTTGCAGGACAAGGAAACAAACTATGAATCCTTTGTAGGGCAGCCCCTTCTGTTACTCCCAAATTCCTAAAATTGGAGTCTTTTAAATCATTTTTATGGTAATGAATTATTTGTATATATATATTAAGCAACAAATTCATTATTATTATTATTATTATTATTTTTATTTCCCATTTTAGAAATGGAGAAAGAAAATAAAAAAAATAAATTTATATAAATCTGAACTCCTATTTCTCAACTCTTATAAGAAAATTTGAAGCTGCTGCACACTATAACAAATTGATATAATTCATCGGTGTTAAGAAATATCTATCTAAGGTTATAACTTTAATTAAATAAAACAGAAAGTATATAGAAATAAACATAAACAATAGCATGTTAAAGTGAGTCAAAAGAACTCACTTTTGCCTGAATTTCCTTCTTTCCTCTTTTTTTCTTCTTCCTTCATGTCTCCCTTCCTCACATACGTTCTGTATTACTCTGCGTTTGAGAAGAGAGGAGAGGGCTTCATTTTTTTTTAATTACAGGAGATTAGATACTTAAGATAGGATTTTTTTAGTTGGGTATTTAATTAACTAACTCCTAGATAAGGGTAAATCTAAGAATTTGGTTTAGATTCAACCACTTTTTTTTTTCTAAATCCTCATCCCATTTGAATTTGAATCATATAAAAATATTTCTTTTAACCATATATTATTTTTAGAAGAAGGTAAAAAAAATAAATGCTCAATAAAAAAAGTGGTTATTACATTCTACCCCTATTAAATAAAAATTTCATCCTCAAAATTTCTTTAAAATCAAGTAATGTAAAATGGTTATACTTTTACTTAAATAAATGTCTTCCTCTCGTTCCCAAGTCGTCTCCCGGCTTGAATGTCGATTCCAAAAAACTAACACAAGCGGAATTACTTTATTCTTCAAAGTCTTCTCTATACAGTCAACTATGGTGACCGGTTCTTCTGGATATGAGAGGTCTGGTCCGATCTCCAGTTCTGAATACTCCACGTTGTGCCTCTCATCATGTACATATCGTTTTAGTTGTGAGATGTGGAAAACGTTATGTACTTGTTCCAATATGGGCGGTAATGCTAGGCGATATGAGACTTTGCCTATTCATTCCAAGATTTCAAAGGGTCCGATGAATCTCGAGCTTAATTTTCCACGGTTGCCAAAACAAATAACTCCACGCGTGGGTGAAACCTTCAAGAAAATTGTCTCCTACTTGAAATTCTAGAAACCGCCGTCGATTATCTGTCCATTTCTTCTATCGATCTTGAGCTGCTTTAAAGTGTTGCCGTATTAAGTTAATCTTGTCCACTGTCTGAGTAATCATCTCTGGCCCAAGTAGCTTTTTTTTCTCCAATGTCATCCCAATATAATGGTGATCTATATTTTCTCTCATATAGGCCTCGAATGGTGTCATCTTGATGCTTGCTTGGTAGCTATTATTGTAGGCGAGTTCGACCAAATGTACGTAATCCTCCCATGATCTTCCGAAGTCAAGTATACAAACTCTCAACATATCTTCTAATGTCTGGATGGTTCTTTCTGACAGTCTATCTGTTTCTGGATGATATGCTGTGCTGAACTCTAATTTTGATCCCAGACTATTTTGAAGTTTCTTCCAAAACTGGGATGTGAAACGAGCATCTCGATCTGATACAATACTAACCGGCACACCATGTAATTTTACTATTTCGCGCATATACTTTTCTGCCAAAATTTCAGTAGACTGTCCTACACGAAATGGTATAAAATGCGCTACTTTAGTGAGGCGGTCCACAATTATCCAAATTGCATTATTATTCTTGGGACTGCATGGCAATGCGGTAAAAATTCTATAGTAACTCTTTCCCATTTTTACTCGGGTATGGGTAAAGGTTGAAGAAGTCCTGACATTTTTTGATGTTCTTCTTTAACTTGTTGACAAACCAAGCACTTGGATACAAACTTGGTAATTTCACGCTTTATTCCATGCCACCAAAAATATTGTTTCAAATCTTGATACATCTTTATTCCTCCAGGATGAATAGAATAAACTGAATTATGAGCCTCTGATAGTACTTCTTGCCGAATTTCTTCTTTGGCCACACACAACCTATTGCCAAATCGAAGAGGTCCATCTGTGTGGATACATAAATCTGTCCTCTGAATTTCTTCTACTTGTCTTCTGAACCTTTGCAACTTAGGATCATTTTTCTGGGCTTTTTTAATTTTCTCTATCAATGGAGCTTGGAGTTGCAACAGCACCAGTATGATTTTCTCAAATAGCTTTCTCTGCTAAGTTAGAAACATTGCCATGGGCTTCCTTCTCATGGTATCTGGAACCACATTAATTTTATCAGGATGGTATTGTAAATTGATATCATAATCTGCTATCAATTCGAGCCAGAGAATTGATAATTTCTAACCCTTATCTGCCATAAATTGATATCATATCTCGATTATGATATCAATTTACAATAGTATCCTGGTAAGATTAATGTGGTTTTAGATGCCTTGAACAGGAAGCCAATGGCAATGTTTCTAACTCAGTAGAGGAAGTTACTTGAGGAAATCATACAGTTAGAAATTATCTTACCTGGTGCTGAGCTGCAAATGCTAGCCTTGCAACTCCAAGCTCCATTGGTAGAGAAAATAAAAAAATCCAAGAAAATGATCCTAAGTTGCAAAGGTTCTGAAGATAAGTAAAAGGATAGAGGACAAATTTATGTATCTACACAAATGGATCTTTTCGATTTGGCAATAGGTTGTGTGTGCCCGAAGGAGAAATTCGGCAGGAAGTACTATCAGAGGCTCATAATTCAGTTTATTCTATTCATCCTGGAGGAACAAAAATGTATGAAGATTTGAAACAACATTTTTGGTAGTATGGAATGAAGCGTGAAATTGCCAAGTTTGTATCCAAGTGCTTGGTTCGTCTACAAGTTAAAAGAAGAATATCAAAAAATGCCAGGACTTCTTCAACCTTTAACTATACCCGAGTTGAAATGAGAAAGAGTTACTAGGGAATTTGTTACCGAATTGCCACGCAGTCCCAAGGGTAATAATGCAATTTGGATAATTGTGGACCGTCTCACTAAAATAGCACATTTCATACTATTTCGTGTAGGACAGTCTACCGAAATTTTGGCAGAAAAGTATATGTGCGAAGTAGTAAAGTTACGTGGTGTACGGGTTAGTATTGTATCAGATCGAGATGCCCGTTTCACATCCTAGTTTTGGAAGAAACTTCAACATAGTCTGGGATCAAAATTAGAGTTCAGCACAACATATCATCCAGAAACAGATGGCCAGTCAGAAAGAACCATCAAGACATTGGAAGATATGTTGAGGGCTTGTATGCTTGACTTCGGAGGATCGTGGGAGGATTACGTATATTTGGAGAAATTCGCATACAATAATAATTACCAATCAAGCATCAAGATGACACCATTCGAGACTCTATATGGGAGAAGATGTAGATCACCATATATTTGGATGACATTGGAGAAAGAAAGTTACTTGGGCTAGAGATGATTACTCAGAAAGTGGACAATGTTAACTTAATACGGCAACACTTTAAAGCAACTCAAGATCGACAGAAGAAATTGGCAGACAACTGACGGCGATTTCTAGAATTTCAAGTAAGAGACAAAGTTTTCTTGAAGGTTTTGTCTGGAAATGGGCAGACAACTGGCGATTTCTGGAAGTTACTTGGGCTAGAGATGATTACTCAGATAGTGGACAATGTTAACTTAATACGGCAACACTTTAAAGCAACTCAAGATCGACAGAAGAAATGGGCAGACAATTGACGGCGATTTCTGGAATTTCAAACTCTCTTCTCAAATGCAGAGAAATACAGAACGTTCGTGAGGAAGAGATAGGAAGGAAGAAGAAAAAAAGAGCAAAGAAGGAAATTCAAAGTGAGTTGTTTTGACTCACTTTAACATGCTATTGTTTATATTTATTTCTATATACTTCCTATTTTATTTAATTAAAGTTATAACCTTAGATAGATATTTCTTAGTACTGATGAATTATATCAATTTGTTATAGTGTGCAACAGTTTCAAATTTTCTAATAAGAGCTAAGGAATAGGAGTTCAAAATTATATAAATTTATTTTTTTATTTTCTTTCTAATTTCTAAAACTGGAAATAATAATAATAATAATAATAATGAATTTGTTGCCTGATATATATATATATACAAATAATTCATTGTCATAAGAACGATTTAAAAGATTTCAATTTTAGGAATTTGAGAGTGGTAGAAAGGGCTGCCCTACAAAAGATTCATAGTTTGTTTTATTATCCTGCAAGGTGCAAGGACCACCGTAAACCACAATACAAAAAGAAAGGTTGACATTTGGTTACTAGAACTTTTTAGTTTTGCTCCATGATTGGTCCCATCATGATGGCTAAAAGCATGAAGCCATAATCTCCTAGTACAAGTCCTATGTCATAGCTAACCTATTTATCATAGTTAGTACACCACCTACTCCTTAAGGCTATTATTAAAGTTGAATTCCTGCACCTAGCTAACCTATCTATCATAGTTAGTGGCCAATTGTTAGTGTCATGTCTCTTAAGATTTTAGTGAAATACATCTTAAGAAAGTAGGTCAGGTAGGTATGAAAATATGTATGTATATATATATATATATATATATATATATATATATATATATATATATATATATATATATATATATATAGACACACACATACTGTGAATTGAAGTGATTAAAAAAAAAAAAAAAAAAGGGACGGAGCAGCAGCAACAGTTCCTTCTTCTCTTTAGCCTTGAAGTGGTAATTTAGATGTCTCATATTCTTCATACTTTTATATGCTAATCTTACAAGATTTGGATTTGACAATATCTGCAAGTTATACCACAAACAAACCAATGTGTCAGCTTAACCATGTGAATGGTAAGGCCATTGTCAAAAATAAACTATTATAATTAGTTTTTCAGCATAATGATGTAGTCCTAGGGAAGTAACTATAAACGCATAATGATGTAGCCCTAGTGTGTAGCCTATAGAAGCTAGACCTGTACTTGTGAAATAACTTTTTCAACATAATAATGTAGCCCTAGTGAGTAGCCTATAGAATAACTATGTTGCTTAAAAGATGTTGAAAATGAGAATAAATATAACTCCATGAAAACAGAAGAAAGCTTGCTAGTTAGTCATAATCCCAAGAACGATGAATCTGACCTCCAGGAATATATTGCATTAGAAAGGAATTTCCGATATTAACCCTTGTGTTCTTGTTGGTGCTGGTGGGCAGGTTCCCATCATAAATCTCTGTGCATCTGTATCACCATCTGAGCTCGTAATAAGATTTCATTTGTTATATTTTCCTGTGTTTATCTATTTTCAGTGTTCTAAATATCGGATACCGGTGATATACCGGTCAACTAAATTACATACCGGATACCGGGCGGGATATCGTGATATGACCCTAAATACCGGAGTGTCATATCAGTGTCATACCAGTACAAGAATAATTATATAAATGGCTATATAAAATATATTAAAACACATAAATGAATTATATGGTACTTACCTTGGCTTATTTGCATTAAACTTACGAATTTACAAATACCGTTTAGAACGTCCGCATATCCACAAAGCGACAGATAATCATAAAATTAAGAAACATAAGTTTTCAAAAAAAAGAGAAGTGTACATATTTTGGTTTAAAAACTATATAAACCAAAATTTAAAAATCTAAGAAGTTAAGAGACTAATATGTATTTTGGTTTAAAACCATATAAACCAATGTATTATCTATTATGTTAATTTGCCTATAACTACAAAATTTAAACCCTAACATGTTCAACAAATACTACAAATTTTTAGTATCAATTGAACAATGTTATAATGTCCTATAATTAAAAATTGACAATTGCTCAATGTCCTACAATTAAAATGTCCTATATTGGCCAATTGTCACAACGTCCTATAAATAAAAATTTTAAACTACATATTACTTCAACAAATTCTCAATCATTACTTTAAACTGCATATTACTTCAACTACATATTACAACATATTTTAAACTACAATTAAAATATCCTACTTCACTTTCAAATGTCTTCTCAATCAATAAAAATTTTAAACTACATATTACTTCAACAAATCCTACAATTAAAATGTCCTACATTTTAATTCAATAAAAAATTTATATTACATATTACTTCAATACTCTAATAACTCATTACTCAACAAATTCTCAATCAAATTCACTTCAAAATCCCAATATACTCATTACTTCACTTCAAAATCCCAAATATATTTCACTTTTCGCACACTGATCCATTGAATCAGTGGGTCGAACACTGATTCAGCTAATCAGTGTTCGACCCACTGATTCAGTGGGCCAAATTCCATAATTCGCCATAAATTGCACAAAAAATTGAAGAAAATTGTAATTTTAATTAAAATTAACATGAAATTAACAAAAAATGACATACCAGTGGTCGAATCGGCCGACGAAGGTGAAAGTTGGTGGAGGAATCGGCCGGTGACTGGTCGGATGGGGAGAAGAGTCGGCGACTGATGACTGGTCGGCGACTAGTTGGAGGATTAGGGAGTGGGAGAAGAGTCGGTGATTGGTGACTAGTTGGATGGGGATCGACCGTTCGCAGGGAGAAGAGTCGGCGACTGGTTAGTGTTGGGCTTGATCGCTTGATCGATCGTTCGTGAAGAGAGAAAAAGAAAGAGAGTCGGAGAAAGGGAGATTGAGTTTCGGAGAGTGAGAGAAAGAGAGAATCGATTGATTTGGGAAATTAGAGTTAGGGTTCGCTTGATCGCTCGAGTTCGTGGGAAGAGAAAGAGAGAGAGAACGAGCGAGTGTTTGCGATTTTTTCTCCCCCTTCTGACCCGTTAAGAGGGTTTTATTTCTTAACGGGTCGGATTTTTAACGGGTTTAACCCGCAACCAAAACCATTCACTGCGAAACCGATATTGACTAATACCGGGCAGCATTTTTTATCTCGTTACCGGCCAATATATCGCCACGTGGCCAATATATCGGCCCATACCGGTCCAAAATGAGAAACGATAAAAAATTCACTTTACCGTCTCGTTTCTTTGTATTTTCCGATATATCGGCCGATATACCGGTATATCGGCCGATATTTAAAACACTGCATGCTCTTAGGATCACCATAAGTTTACCACTGAAATTATTACTATTTGTGTTTCGCTTATGCGAGGGATGCATGGAAATGCATAAACCAATAGCACATATATGACACAATTACTAATAGAAAATTCATTATGTTGTCAATCAAGAATCTCAAACAACTATTAAACAGTTACTAAGGTTTTGATATATGACTAACATACCTTTTGAGTCTGCACTTTCAAACGTCTGCTAACTTTGCAGGCAGTAATGCATTGGGATATTTATGATTTAAGATTTAAGCAAAAAATGCTATAGATGTGCTGTTAAGAATACTTTGTCTATTAGCTACTTGTGAATTTAAATTAAGGGATGTCCATACATTTATATTATTATCAATCACACT
This sequence comes from Dracaena cambodiana, assembly GCA_036321105.1. NCBI lineage: Eukaryota > Viridiplantae > Streptophyta > Magnoliopsida > Asparagales > Asparagaceae > Dracaena > Dracaena cambodiana. The sequence continues at coordinate 11,286,479 of JAYEPQ010000001.1, read as the reverse complement.
TTTATCAACAATATAATTTTTTTTTTTGCATTTTTGTGCATAAATAGCTTTAGCATGCTTACTTGTTGATTCAATGTATATATTGCACATCTTAGTAATATTGTTTACGAAGACTTATCACCTTTTCACTATCCTTTCTTGTAGTCGCTCTAATCCAACATAAGAAAACTTTAACCATTAAAGAGAAAAAGGGAAAGTCTATAATGAAACGAGACATGATAAGATACTGACTGAATACAAATTGCTATCATCATTATTGACTATTGCGTTGTACATTGTTATTTTAATATTACTGTTACTGCTACTGAATACTGAAATTTAATATTGACTACCAACCTATTGAATTAAACTCAAACAATCAATGCTGAATTGATATACACTGGGATTGGGAAAAAATTAAGGTTCATATGGATTGGATGGCTGGACGTAACTGTGCCACTGTTTTTCATTTTGGGAGGATCGAGATAGGCTCCGATCAAACTGTCACTGTTTCCCATACGGGAGATCGGGATAGATTCCGATCAAAATTGCATCACTGTTTTCTTTTTTGAGAGGATCGAGATAGATTCCAATCAATATTACTGTTCCTTTTTCTCGGGGGTAAACGGGAATACGTTCAGACCAGCCAAGTTTATATTTTCAAATACCATAATTAAAAGACGTCAACTGAAAAAGAGAAAAAAATAATTAATGATAACCACGTAAAACGTTCTACCTTTTATTTGCATATGACTGTTAATGATATTGAGACATTATTGTTATTTTTGTGTTTTACTATTTTATCACTGGATCGTTTTACTAACGATCCTGGTTATGCATGACCAGATGCAAACATTTATCAAGAGGTAGATTCACCAGAAACAGAGCAGGATATGACATACTTTAAGAACTTGCAGATTTACAAGAGTGATGAATTCTTTTTAGTTGACTACTTTCATATTAAGAAAATGTAATAAGTATATATGGCACATTAGCTAGTTTTATTTGAAATATTTCCTTTGTTGAGATATAATTTTATCGTAGTGATATTTTATTTGATTTATTTAAAGAAAACTTATTATTACTTTTGTTGGAAAAAAATATCGTTTATTGATATTTGCTATTCATATTTTCATTGGGATGTAACTGTAATGTTATTGAGGCTTGTCGAGTTATATCCATATTACGGAAGTTGGGGCGTTATGCTGTTCCTTAGAATCTTCTTCTTACTGTTCGACAGAGGGGCTGTTCACTAGAATTGGACAGGGAAGCGAGCGAACATGAACTTGAGAGCGAATAGAACCTGCGTTTCACGTCAGGTTCACCAAATAGGGTATAGGATTGGTGCGCTTTGTTCTCTGAGAGCGAACAGAATCTTCTACGTAGCCCTGGGTTCACCAAATAGGACTTGGCCCTAGGTGTGCTCTATCTGGCTTTCACCTAGACAACTTGGGTTGTGCTCTGTCTGGCTTTCACCCAACGGAACTAGAGTGCGATCAAGGGCTGGAGTTGAGGGCTCTATGCGCCTTGGGAGTCGGAACAAGGAAGCAGTCAAGTTCTAGTTGGTTCCAAGTTCACCCTTGCTAATTCCGTACCATGGGGATTTCCACAATTGAATCCGTTGACAAGAGGAGGCAGCCGAAACGAGGGCTAGGGTTTTCCTTTTTTTTTTTTTTTTTTTTTTGAGTTGAGGGTTGAGATTGATAGGTAATTGGACCGCACTGTTGAGATCTATTTTTCAAACCTGCTCTAATATCATGTCATAATGTTAATCAGAATCAAAACTCAACCCCTCTATCTTCATATCTATTATAAGTCAGAGAATACATATATTTATAGGCGTCTCAATATTCATATAAACAATCCAGCAGGCGATGTGGGATTAAAACTAAACTAAATCCAAATACAAAATAGTGCTCTAATCTAACACTTTCATTAGAAATTGTAACTCCACTTCTATGACAAGATCTCATAGATCTTGTGTCTCAAAATATGTCTTCATCTTGACAATCCAATACACGTAGCTTTCACTATTTTACTTTGAAATTGAAAGAAAGTGTCCAAAGGTAGCTATAATGCCCATCATGGACCAACAAGATCAGAAAATTAGAGAGAAATATAGGGAGCACTTATCTCCATATTCACTAGTTTGATTGTTCGGTTGTATTTTTGATTGCATTATAAAGCTTCACCCATGTAAGGTATTTATAAATGGATGATTGAAAGATCTAGAGCCACCATAATGAATAATTACTTCTTTTGAAATTCCTCCATCTTGTGATTTCCTGCCTTCCATAGTGTGCTTAGATTGACGGGCGCTCTCCTGTGAGCTTTCGTGTCACCTATTCAATCTTTGATCATTTTCTTTTATTGAAATCATCTCTCTAATTGACAGTTGAGAAGTCCTTGATTCTTCGACAGCTGTAGCAACTGGATCATACTTCTCTGTGTGACTTATCATCAACATCTTCTCGATAATTCTTTGGTTGGAGATGTCACCATATGCTCGCATTATGATTATTGAATAATAATCTATAGCAATCTCAGAATGTTTCATCTTATAATTCTCTAGATCTCACCTTAGGCCTTCTAATTTGTTAGCTCGAATTTCAGTGTTGCCTTTGAACTCCTCCTGCAATGGCTGTCATGCTTGTTCTGCAGTAGAAGCTCTCATTAATTCTCGGAAAAATTATTTTAGTGACTACCTCTTTGAGAACATACAGAGCCTTGGCATTTTTACTCAGCTCTTCCATCGTAGCAGCTTCAGTCGCTGGAATCTCATTGGTGCTTTCATTAGAAATTGTAACTCCACTTCTGTGACAAGATCTCATAGATCTTGTGTCTCAAGATATGTCTTCATCTTGACAATCCAATACTCATAGCTTCCACTATTCAATTTTGAAATTGAAAGAGAGGATCCAAAGGGAGCTATGATGCCTATCATGGACCGATCAGATTAAAAAATTAGAGAGAAATTGTAGGGAGCACTTATCTCCAAATTCACTAGATTGATTGTTCGGTTTGATTTTTGATTGCATTATAAAGCTTCACCCATGTAGGGTATTTATAAATGGATGATAGAAAGATCTAGAGCCACCATTATGAATAATTACATCATTCTAGATTGACTAAATAACTTTCTAATATGACCACTCACCTTTCTAGATCGACCATGTCTTTCTATGTTGTCAAATACAATTTATATTCTAGTTCATTATACTTAATAAACTTTTTGAGAAATATGCATCACATTTTTCTATAGTTCTGATATTGACGCTTTGCATCACCTCTACTTGATCAGGCATTTGGATGTAATTATTTAACCTTCTGGTTTCTTTAGTTTCCTATCTGCCACTGTCTTTATTCTAGTTTCAATGTAGACTGTTCTGTGTGATTTTTGAATCTAGCATATAACTATAGTGGAGACTCGTGTGACCTTATAAGATGATGTTGTTTGGATGTGACTTTCTTCTTTCTTTCTTTTTTCCTCCTTTTCTTTGTTTGTTGCGTTATTTATTTATCTGTTAACATTGTGGACCTTTCAATATGTTATTGTTTCTGCTCCTAATTTTTCTTGAGCACCTTGGAGAAAAACACAGAAGAGACGAGCCAAATGCTTGGTCAGGGACCTGTGTAATGTTGTTTTAAACCAATGGAATCAATTCATAACTTGCTGCCCAGTGGCAATAACATACAAATGTTTATCTTGAATTGTCAAGGTAATTGTACAACGGTAAAAACATAGATAGAAAGCAAGATATCAAAGTTGTCTTTATTAATTATAATATTGAATTGCCTTTTTGAGCTGATTAGGTTCAATTTCTTCTCTTCAGCATATTTCCTTGTATTGTGCTGTTCAATTCCTTTGTAACAGTTGCATCTTTCTGGACATTCTAGTATACTTTTCCAGTGACTTCAGTATACTACTTGTACATTTGGTAGATATTACTCAATAATAGATAAATGATCTTTCAACTGACTACTGATATTGGGCTCTATTACTTGTATTTGGAAGGTATCGGCTTGCAAAAATTATTCCTGGTTTAAGGCCATGGGAGGTTTTAAGTATTGAACAAGCTATGGATCAAATAACATATGATGGGGAGTGGTACCGTGAGCCTTTAGGTTCTTACGCTACTGGTCCCCCATATATCAGAAATTGGAACAGGGATGTCAAGGTGCATTCTTCTCTCCATGTTCCTCAATAGAGTTATAACTGATCTTCTTTCTTGCTTAGCTTAGTAGTCGAAAAATTATTTACATGGAACTCTTCTATTCTCGTCTTTTCTACTTTTCAATTTACAATAGTATTCCAAGTTTCAAACAAAAAATGATGATGAAAATTATGTTTTTTGGAATTTGGTCTAATGTACTAAATAATGATAAATTCATAAAAGATAGCAAGACAAAATCACCTGGAAAGACCAATTTTCATACTGGGGAGTCATTCTGGCAGAAATTGTTTTATTATTTTGCTTTGCCTTTCGCAAAGCCAAGTTATTGCTAACATAAACATTTATGAACTATTTGTGCAGAGGATGTTTAGAATTTTCCACAATCTGAGCTATAGAGTGTATAACAAGTTGGACAGGACAATTCCTGGTTTCAGTAAAGTGATGGAGAAAGTGCAGGCTGATATAGATGCGAAGGATGCAAGACGGAAGGAAAAGAGGGCTGCAAAGAAAAAGGCCGAGGCTGAGGCTGCTATCTATGGTCGCAGAGTGTCACCTGACTCTCCTAAACCATAGAAAAGGTACAAAAAAGGAACCCTTAAGAAGAATTCTTAATTGTTCTTTTGTCGTGTTTTATAATCATGTGAAATTTTGTCGTGTTTATTGTGTAATTTTTGGCACTTTGTATTGTTTACCAGCCATCATTCAGCACTACAGAGGGCTTTTTTGATGACTCTGTAATGCTGCATTCATATGTTATTTTTTCTCATTTTGAATTTCAACAACTAAAGCCCATTTCATTTCCTTTCTTTAGCATTTTAGTTAGTCGAAGTTAGTGAGCCATTAAGTATCTAGTTCTTTTAATTCTCACTTGGCATTTTACATTTATACATTTGTTTCTTATCAGTGTCAACTAGGACCGTATTCTTGTATATTATCTATTATCATATGCAAATCCTCGTAAAAGTAAAATTTTCCACTGTTTCTTTCCGCCATCTCCATTCAAAGCATTTTGTGTTTGCACATCTTTTTCATGAGCATGTTGCTTGCCAATTTTGTTAGGTATTGGTTTCCATGAGATAATGGAGAGTCCGTGTCATGCCAAATTTGTAGTATCTGGCTGAAGGCCCTCAACTATGCAAATGGATTGTTGCTTGTGGGTGCTCCACTGGGTGAAGCTCCAGGCTCACATGTTTTGGCGGAAAATATGTATTCGAACATTTGTCAGGTGGAAAAGTTGTAATTTAAACATTTGTCACTTGTCAACCATTCAAATCATGTTTTGCAAAAAGTGAGAGTTTAGGAAAATTCCTGTACCTCAATATTATGTGCTCGTCAAAGCAAACTACAATCTCATTCAGGTTATACTTGTTTCTGGACTGGAACACTTTCGTTATCTTGATGAGAATTATCAGTCACAGCTCCTGGAGTGGAGAGGTGGCATGAAGCAGCTGAGAATTTGAGTGACCATTATATTCTGCATACTGGAAACTAACTTTGCTGAAAATTGATGAAGTATTTACCAAGTTCCTTATACGACCACTGCTAAAAGTTGAAAGCTGAAACAGAAAGTGTATCAGGTGTCGGCTTTAATTTTACAGCTTTCCATTTTGAAAACTAGTTTGTGATTGATGGCTAATTTGTCATGCTAGGTAACATGAAAGCCATATCATTAGATTGCAACTATTTCTAGCTTGATTCAAGATGGAAACTTGTTTCAGGCACTTGTTGCCGATCATGTCATCCTGCATGTCATCCTGCATGGTGCACGTAACCTTAATAGCGCTAGCTGTGCAGAATGTTTAAGATGAGTCTGCAGAGACATTTCGGATCCAGATTGTCTTCAAAGCGCAAAACTATGAGGATATTCAAGGCCCAATCTTAGCTCTCTTCAAGTTTGGTGGATGGTTAAGTGTAATGTACATGCTGGTGCAAGTCACTGCAGGTATCGTTTGTGATAGTTTGAAAAAGATCTTAACCACTAGCTAACGGTCCTAGAAATATTGCACTTTGGAGCTAGTGAATCATGGCAACTCAGGCTAAACCCGAGTTTTGTTATAATATTGCACTTTGGAGCTAGTGAATCATGGCAACTCAGGCTAAACCCGAGTTTTGTTATATAAAGAGCAACAAAAATAAAAAAATTGCATGCAGCACAAACTTTGTGAAAAATGTCTAAACTAACAGTCGCATGCTACCAAATTTTAATACAAATTAACCATGCCAATGAGCAAACCCATAATTCCCAACTCTAGTACAAGGTCAAGCGGCCAGTGATGCCACATTATTATCATCCGCGTTTTGCGGTACAAGCGCAACAGCTTAACACAGATCTCATATATACAGACATCAGGCTGAATGCATCAAAAGGTGATTCCCAATAGACATAGTTTTGATGAGCTCACATACATAACCGCAGGCAAAGGTCTAGTAATGATATTTGATTCAACTCCACTACTTTTTTCTTATGTTGCCCCCTGCTCTTTAAGCTCTAAGCCGAGTCCTTGATGATTTCCTCAATGGAGATGAAGCTCATAACCAAATCAATGAAATTCGACACATTTTTGGTCCTCAATAAACCAGGCTGAGTATTTTTTTGAGAGAGAGATCCCCCGAAGAGTTTGTCTCCCCCAAAGAGAGAGAGAGGTAAGTATCCTTCTTCTCCGGTAGAGGTCCCCATCTCCGATCATCTTCGAACCTGAAAAAAAAAAAAAAAAAAAAAAGAATGGGGGAGAGCAAAACGCCTCCGTTGAAGGGGAGTTTTTCTCTTTTGCCTCAGGGTATCATCATCGGCAATATTCATAGGGAGCAAGTTGGGAAGCCGTTCTCTCGACCTACGACCACTCACTTCTCCAATGGATAGAGCCTGGAGTTGGCTAGGTAAAGCCAAAAGCAAAGAGGAAACCACTAGCGATGAGGACATGAACCCAAAACACAGAAGAAAGAGTTGGTCCGAAGTGGTGAGGGAATCGCCGGTCAAGGGGACTCAGCCCCCCTCATCCTCGGTGTTCCGTCCCACTAAGACCACTTACTCTGGTGAAGAGGTTCTCGCCCTCCTTGCTACGGCCAGAGGTAGTGATTATACTACCCCGGTTAAGGGGAAGGAGAAAGCATGGACAATTGTCAAGTCAAAAACCTCAATGAAGAAAGAACGTGCCGATACATTGGCATCAACTGTCCGTGGAGGTCAAAAAAGAAAACTTTCTCCGGTGAGGAAAATGACCCTGGGGAACCCAGAGGCCTGCTGGATTTGTGGAAATTATGGTCACTTCAAGGACGAATGTCCCTTTGTTAGATGCAGGTTCTGCAAGACTCTAGGACATTGTATTGGAGAGTGCCCGATTGCCCCAACAAGGAAGGAGCACACAACAAAAAACATCAACCATGTCAATAAAACACACCACCAAGCTGGGAGACTGAGTCCCCCTATAGAATCATCACTGGGACAGACTAGGCAAATCCCAAAGAACAAACCAGTAGCCTTCATTTCTGCCTCCGAGTTGGCATTCATGGAGCAGCAATGACTTGCCAGAGTAGTAGCAGTTATCTACCCAACTCATGGCAAGCCGTCAGCAAAGGAGATTGAGAATTCCCTAAAAACACTTTCTGCCATAGCTGAAAATCATAACGGGAGGATAGACAAGGTCGGAGATAAATTTCTTTCCCAATTCCCCTTGATGGAAACTCTGGTTAGTGCAATAAGCAGATCTTCGTTTGTATGTCTCGGGAGCAATTCTGGGTTCACGGTCTGTGCATGGAGAGGGGATGAGGACTCTCACACATACCCTTTCCCAGTAACGGCATGGATTGCCGTCCACGGTGTTCCGAACCATCATTGGAACTTGACTGACATTAGCAAATTGCTAATTAAATTTGTGCATGTAATTGATATCAGTGAACAAACAAGCAAAAAATTAAGCTTGGATTGTGCTAGAGTTTTTGTGGGGTGCGAAAACTTATCGGTGATCCCCCGTCAGTTCCATGCCGTTATCAGTGATTAGCTGTGCTCTATCATAATAGAGTTTACCTGTAAGATAGACGCCTCAGAAAAGACGGGTTTCTCGTCGGAGCTCACAGCGCCCTCATCCAGAGTAGACACCTCGGCCTCGATGGGAGAGGGGAAGACAACTGGGTCAGCCAGAGTCGGTGGTTCCGATCGGCCATCCCAAGGTGTCGTCCTCCTCCCCGCCGGTCCCCGGAGGAGCTACACGTGGCGAAGGGTCGAGGAACAGCAAAAGTCCAATGGTCAAGAGGGGGTTTCCAACCCTGTCAACACAAAAACACACCCAGATCTGAGCGTTTTGCTATGGACCGGTCTCAGAACCGATAGTAGGAAAAAGACAAATTTATCTTCGGGGGAGACCACAAAAACAACCCAATTGGGGAAGGATAGAGGTGGATCAACCGAAGACTTACCATTTTCCCTTTCGCAAACATCACCAAAATCACTTTTATTTGAAGGAAGAGGCAAATCACCCGAACGGGTAAACCTAGGAGAAGGAGCAACACATACCTACAGCTTAGATCAACGAGGCTCCAACCTCGGTTCCATTTACCGGCACGAGAAGGGTCATCTGACCCTCGACCTTTCGAAATGGGACAGAACAGAGGTCAGTCTCGGAGACGAAAGAGGAAAAGGCCGACCTTGGGAGGAAGATGAGCGGCAGGGAGCGCAAGAACCAAAAGGAAAATCTCAGAGGCACTTAATGAGCACATCAGTCGAGGGGGCACCCTCGTTTGGGACGCTCACCCACCACACCCCTTTTGAGGGTCACCGGGAGGAGAGAGAACCCGAGAGAGAAGCTTCCCCTTTTTCAAGTGGCCCCCGTTCTGATTTGAAGAATAATTGCACAACTGGTTCATTGGGCTTGCCTAGGTGCCCAACTCAGAAGCCCGTCTCCTTAAGGAAAATTTGGAGGCCCAGCTTATATCTGATCCACCTTACTCTAAATCTGTTGATTTTGGAGATGACTGTTCTAAGCAACAGCCTATTGATTTTATGGGTCTGTTTACGACCTAAAAAAATTTTGATCAGGAGTTTGCTCGGGATACTGTAGCAAAATTATTGGAGAATGTTATGAGAGGAGAGCAGACCAAAGTACCCAACAGAGCCCGCAAGAGACAGGCTTCCCGTTTACCGAAGCGTATCCGGGACAAAAAAAAGCACTGATAAAATCACCAGACAACAAATCACATGGTGACGAACAGGTTGCATGTGGAATCCCAAACACAGTGATACCCGAGGCACAACCTACTTCATTCATGGAGGATGGAAAAGCTCTAGAGCTTACCCCTAGGGATCACAGTGTCGAAACTGATTCACAATTGATCAGCTCAATTGCGGAAGTGGTGGAACCGGAAAATTTGTAGATCATCCCTGCTATTACTCCTAGTAGGCGCAGTAAAAGACTGGAAGAAAAGAGAGGTGGTCAACACTATCTTACTAGCCAAATCACTGTTTCAGCTATGAGACGCAAGGCCCTCCTTGTAGATCCGATTCCAGGTACCTCACAAACTGGTTTTAATATTCTTAATTCAGTTCCCGATGATGTGTTACTTTCCGTAGCACAAATATGTGATATTGATATGAGTTTAAATGCGACTAAACTTAATAACAACTCTCACATCTAAAAGAAATAGATTCCCTAAAGGGGGAGAAGTCCTATAAGACGGTGAATTGAATATCACCTCCTATAGATCTGGAGAAGTATTTAGATTGAGTTTTTATAAATTATTTATTTTGGAATATTCGAGGACTGGGTAACCCAACCAAGCGGCGCATGGTTGCTGAGGTCATTCGCACCAACAAGATTGATATAGTTTGTCTAGCAGAAACCAAACTCACAAATCCACATCACAGAGTACTTAGAAACATTGGCTCCAATAATTCTTTCTCCTTTAAAATTAAGAACGCCAAGGGGGCTTCGGAGGATCATAATTGGAGTTAGTAAAAAGTTTGATATTATGGACGTTTGAGAAGGGGAGTTTTCCCTTTCAATCAAACTGAAGAGACTATCCGATGGGTGGATTCAATCTGTCACAGCTTTATATGGCCCTAATAACTCCCAGTTGCGTCCTGGATTTTGGAATGAACTTAGGAGTCTAAAAAACAAATGGGATACCCCATGGATCATAGGAGGGGATTTTAATATCACAAGGTTTGCCTACGAGAGAACAGGGTCAGACCGCAACCCTCAAGATCGAAAGGAGTTCAATGAAGTTATCTCACAACTCCAACTTATAGACTTACCTCTGTGTAACCGACACTTTACTTGGTCAGATATGAGAGAAGACCCCAGATTAGCAAAACTAGACAGAGTGCTAGTTTGTGATAAATGGGACAGGAAATTCCCATTAGCGGAACTCAAACTGCTACAAAGACCAACATCAGATCATGTCCCGATTTGTTTGGAATCAAAGGAAAAATATAAATTCCATAGGCGATTCCGGTTCGAAAAATGGTGGTTGGAGCACGACGAAGTCCACAACTTGATTAAAGAAAGTTGGTCTCAACCGACTTCAGCAGTAGACGACACAGGTATCATGTGTGCCAAACTATGCTGCCTAAGAAAAAGTCTATGGAGATGGGAATATAGACATCGCTTTCAATCGCGGGAGCAGAAGACTGAGATCTGAAGACAAATGGAGATGTTGGAGAAACAGGAAGAGATGAGGCCACTTGATTTGGAGGAGAATGCCAGACTTATGGGGATGAGGAAATCTATAGAAGAAATCTATAAGAAGGAGGAATTGTTTTGGAAACAAAGAGCCCGCTGCAAATGGTTAAAGGAAGGAGATGCCAATACGGTCTTTTTCCACAGATCCGCTTGCATGAGATACAAGATCAACAAGATACATAACTTACAGATAGAGGATGGAGTTATACAGGGCCCCTTGATTAAAGAACTTATCTACCAACATTTTAAACAATTATTCAGAAAAAAGACTCCAGTCAGACTCAATATGAAGGAGGATGCCTGGACGGCCAACACAAATTTAGCTGAAATAGAAGAGGAATTCCGAGACGAAGAGATTAGGAAAGCTATTTGGGGGCTAGGTCCCGATAAGGCACCGGGTCCGGATGGATTCCCTATTTTGTTCTATAGAACTTTCTGGACGGAAGTAAAGGATGATCTAAAACGGATGCTCGATGAGGTTTATTTGGGCGTGGCTAGATTGGATAGGATCAACTACTCGATGGTCACGCTTATCCCCAAGAAGAAGCATGCGGAACACATTGGAGACTATAGGCCAATTGCTTTACTTAATTGCTCACTCAAAATCGTTGCCAAGATGTTAGCCAACCGTACAGCACCTAAACTGCAGGAGCTGATAGGTGACTACCAGACAGGCTTTATTGTGGGTAGGAATATTTTGGAGGGCGTGGCGACGGCCTATGAAGTTATCCATCAGGTCAAGAAGACCGGATCGGGAGGTTACCTATTGAAACTGGACTTTGAAAAAGCATATGACATGGTAGATTGGGACTGCTTATTGAAAATTTTACGCCTACGCGGCTTTGGTGAAAGGTGGATTCTGTGGGTAGAAAAATGGCTTTCTTCAGCCAAAACACAAGTTTTAGTCAATGGCGAAGCCACTAAAGAAATACTAATAAGACGGGGCCTTCGACAGGGAGATCCTCTTTCCCCACTACTCTTTGTTCTGGTTGCCGACGACTTGAATACTATGTACAGAAAGTTACAGGGAGCAAATCTTATTCATGGTCTACTAGGGTCCCCATCCTTCAATGTCACTAACCTGCAATATGCTAATGATACACTCATCTTTGGTAGGGAAAATATAAGAGAGGCCATACATGTCAAGTAGCTACTCTGTTGCTTTCAGGCTTGGTCTGGATTGAGGATTAATTTCTCCAAAAGCTCTCTTATCTGTTTAGGACCAAAAAATTTCTCTCTTAGCCTTATTCTAGACATTTTCCAATGTAAAGAGGCTACGTTCCCGATTAAATACCTAGGCATCCCTATTAAACCAGGTAAACTCTCCAGACATGATTGGAACCCCTTACTTGACTCCTTCGAAAAGAAACTAGAAGGATAGAGAAGTAATTTACTTTCTCTAGGAGGAAGGGTTGTGTTGCTGAATTCAGTCTTATCTTCTCTACCCCTGTATTATATGTCGTTTTTTATATTACTCTATTGGGTGAGAAACAGAATAGATCGTATCAGGAGAAATTTTCTATGGAATGGCGTGTCTGATTCTAAAAAGTAGCACTTGATCTCTTGGGGACATATATGTAGACCAAAAAAGGCTGGAGGATATGGAGTTCTTGATTTTAAAACCTTCAATCTTTCTCTAATGGAAAAATGGTGGTGGCATGTATTCTCACGCCCCCATGGCTCTTTTCAGAAACTTGTGACCACGAAATATTGTTCTCGGAACGGTATCTGGCTCACAGGACCCCGAAACATCTCGTCTAGATTCTGGAAAGGTATGATTTTGGCCAGATGCATCGCCTGGCTGAGTCTGGAGTTTAAATTGGGCAATGGACACAATATTGAATTCTAGCATGATAGATGGTGCACACAAATTTAAAAATTTTATTTCCCCAAGCATACCATTTATCCAGGAATAAGGAGGCTAAGGTATATAAAGTTTGGGGTCGCTCCAGATGGAACTTGAATCTACGCCATGCTATTTCTACTCAGGAAAGAACACAACTTTGGGAGTTGAGACAACTCCTTGATAACGTCAGGCCTAATCACGTGTTAGACGACCAAACCTACTGGAGATGGTCCAGAGATGGGAATTTCTCTGTCAAGTCTACATATAATTAGTTTGTGGATAGTGGAGTTGTTTTCCCTGACACATTTTGGATTTGGAAGATTGCTTGCCCACCCAAAGTACTGGTATTTCTATGGTTAGCCATGAAGGAAGCCCTACTCACGTGGCCACTCTTACAAAAAAGGGGATGGATATGTCCGAATATTTGTGTACTCTGTAATAGAGATGGAGAATCTACCTCTCATCTACTATTGAACTGCCACTTTACTAGGGATCTATGGACTAGCTGTGCCAAAAAATTTAGGGTTATCATTAACACAGACATCTGCATCAACTTGAGAAGTAAAATTGATATTAATGGCAAGCCGACACAGTTAGCTAGGACATTATTAGCGGCTCTGTGCTGGAATGTATGGAGAGAAAGAAATAATAGAATATTTAATTCTACAGCACGTTCTCCACTTACTTGTATTCGTATGATTACTCATGATGTTATTCTTTGGACAGAAATATCTTCGGATGAGGAGCACGTTCAAATTTCAGGAGTGACATCAGGAGAAGACTCGGGAGATCCTCTTCCAGGGGCGAGGGCAAGCGAGGGGCGGGGGTGGGGGCGAGGGCGAGTGGGGCAGGGGGCGAGGGCGAGGGGGGCGGGGGTGGGGGCGAGGGCGGGGGCGAGGGCGAGGGCGAGAGAAGTGAGAGAGAGAAGATGGAGAAGACGAGGGTAAAGGTGGTATTTAGGTGTGCTCACTAGAAAAAAACAAGAGATTTTCAAAGGAGGGTGTGCATACTAGGAAAAGTGGGCTCACTAGGATAAAATCTGTGCCCATCTAGAAATTCCCAATAATTGGTTTCTAAACCTGAACTAGGAGAGTCTTTGAAATACTTGGAACAAGAAATGATCATGTAAACAAGAAACATTGTGACCGAACTAGTCGGATATGTATTAAGTCCGTCATGAGATGCATACTGATATTGCTAACCGTACTCACATATTAAACATATCATATGTTGTTAAAACAATAAGCCGAAAATCCAAAACAAGACTAATGCAAAGTTTTATTTCTCATAGAAATATTATCTTCCCTACGAAGCAGTACTACTAGATCAAGCATTGTGGCAGAAGCAACTAAGCCTTCGTTCCCTGTGTGCAGGATTAGGCATGCAGAAACCGCTGTGTGCAGGATTAGGCACGCAGAAATAGCCATCGCCATGACCCTCACACTGTATGACACAGTCCAGGTCGGTTTTGCATTTTCCTAAAAAGAAACAATCGTTTTCGTCTGGGAGAGAGTAACCTGAATCGGAGTGCGAAATAAAACATCACAGGAGGAGTAAAAGAAATGCTAGTAGTTATTAGGATTGATTTTGTTACTCACCAGCGAGAACCAAGTGGGGAGGGTGATGATCACCATGGAATTCTTGTATGCCATCTTAAGTAGTAATAAGAGAGTAAATGTTAATCTGTATGATTCTTTTTCTTTTTTGGTTTGTGGGTAAATAATGATTAAATTCTATGGAGTTTATCTTTATATGGAGAACAAACTTAGTGCTGGAGATATTCGTAAATATGGTCTATATATCGGCATGTTTCTTTTGCATTATGCACATGACTATTCTGGTTAATTTATAACATGGTCTAAAAGGGTGGTATATCATCACTGATTCAGTGTAACGCCCCATATCCCAAGATACGGGGAGCATTCAGTAACGTATCAAAAATACGCCAAGTCTAAATTACTTTTAATAAATTGAATGTTACTGCCATAAATTTTTACACATACACACTGAGAGAATAATGAGAAAACTATAAACAATCTTTTTATTTTGCTCCAACAAACTATTACTATGTTTATGAAAGAATCCAAACAGGGACAATATTTATTACAACTTTAAATTTTGAGTTTTGGAAATAGTTAATCAAAGTGGAAGGGAAAGTCTGAAAGAATAAAATAAATAAAAAATCTTCTAAATGACGCCTCATAATGGAAACATTACTAATTCCACGAAATGCTGCTCCAGTTATGGTGGATCCTCCCTTCAGTATCCTGCAAAGTATCTAGGCGTGCCAAATTAGGGTCGTTAGAACGACCTAACAAATACTACAAAGAGAACATAATAATACACAGGCACACTATGTGCATATATAAATAAAATATAAAACTGAATGGAATCATAAAACCATGATAGTATCAAAATTTTAACTAACTGTTGAAAATAATGTAAAGCATAGATTTAAATTATATTTGTCTAAAAATAATAATAAATCAACCAGTAATCGTGAAACATATCTTGAGTAGTGTTGGAATTTAATGTGATAATAAAGTTTATATGAAGCTGTAAAATTATGATTGCAATAAAATGTAAATACATAAGAAAAGTGAACATGAGTTGCTTTATAGTTGTCTTGAGAATGATAATGGTCAGGGGTACATTTGTATATATCTGTCATGGATAACCTTTTAGCAGATATATATATAACAAAATGAACATACATGTGAAATATGACATCATATTATGTTATTATTATTTTTTTAATATTATTTGGAACTGTTAGAAGTTGTGTGCCATATGTTTTATGAGTATCTTGTGTATACTCGGGACCATGACCATAATTCCTGATACTACCCTAAGACGTACCGCTAAGTACTAATGAACATGAACTCTGATAAGCCTAAAATCCAGGTGTGCAGCCCTATATAACGATGGTCATCCAGTAATCACCCAGAACCTTATGGTTGTGTTCTAAGTTTGGTTGTACAATCTCAAAAATATAAAACTCCTAAAACATGTGTACAGTTCTTTCTTCGAGTTTCCCCATAGCCCCAATTAATTTTATGAATTTAAGAATGGAATATCACTTACATATTTTTTTTTATCTTAATTGTAATCAAGTCAACGAGTCATATATGTATTAAATAAAGTGTCCATCTAAATGTTACTAATAACTATGTTGTACGGGTGAGTATAAAAAAGTTGCCAGTTGTAAGACTTTCAAGAACTAATCAAAAGCCCCTTTTTTTAATTTAAGATTGGAAATAATAATAAAAAAAGAAGATAATACCATAAATTAAGTAAATGAATAAATAAATAAACTTATAAGTATAAAGGATAGGGATTTGCTATTGCCAATGTAAATGAACATAATAATGACTTAATCTGTTTGTGGAAAATGAAATTACAAGCTTATAAATAAAGTGAAATATAATATTTCCATGTTATACACAGACTCAAGAATAACATTTGTTTGTCTGGGACTTTCATGAATTATTTTGGCATAATGTGAATAATACATCATCCAATTCACCGTCTTAAAGATCCTGTCATCATGGACTCTCTTTAGCATGAATATCTCGTTCACTATAGTACTTTTAACTTTGCATGCATTCTCAAAATTTTAGTATTTTGCTGTTCAATCAGGATGGTGATTTTTTTTTCAGTTTTGTCAATAGAACAAAACAGGTCTTTGTCCAGAACAGGAACCAGAGCAGTTCCTGTTCTATCTGGACAGAGCAGTTTTGTTCTGTGAACAAAACCGAACATAGAACAGAACTGTTCCTGTTCTATTCTGGACTCTGTTCAGTCCAGAGCAGAACATATTCTGTTCTGTCCAGTGTTCTATTTCTGTTCTGTCCAGAACAGAACAACTCTATATTTATTTTATAGAAATTACATTAAGTCTAGTCTAACTCAAACATTGGGTATAATTAAATGTTTATGAATATCTCCTAAGTCTATAGCATCATAAAATTTATTAATAACAAGAAAATTAATAAATGTATTCCTCTATTACATATAGAAAAGTAAAAAGACAAAATTAAAAATAGTACTTGCAATTATATTCACATCAAGAATCAATCAATTTTCTAAGATTCAAATAAGGGAGCAAGATACTTGAAGACCATGACTAACATTAAAAAAAAATGTTCTTAGACCGATGAAATGCTCTACAAAAGAACTTTAAACTATCATATTATTTTAATCAAATGTAACCAAACTTCTGTAATTAAGAGATTTGTTAAATTATTATTTCAAAAAAATATTAATGTTAAGATATTAATCAAAAGAATATAAAAAATCATAACATAGTAAAGTACTTGCCTCAAAATCCCGCTCTGAAAATTGACTGTGAGATCCTCTTTTTCTTCATCTTTCTTTCTCCTCTCTCTCTCTCTCTCTCTCTCTCTCTCTCTCTCTCTCTCCCCCCCCCTTTCTGCGTTCAACCTAGAAAATCTTCCTCCTCTACCCTTATTATTCTTTGTTGGCAGTGAAAATTTCTAAGTAAATGGGATTTTCCACGACAGAATGCGGAGCTAATCTATAACTCCGCGTCTCGCTATTCTTAGCCTCGCGTTGAGTAAAACGCGGAGATGATCAATAGCTCCGCATTCTGGTTATTTAGCGCCGCGTTTTGATGCGATTAAAGCTCCGCGTGAACAGATAACCAGAATCTCAAATTGATTGAGATTATGATTTGGGCTTATCTGAATACCAAATCAAGTCCAATCAGAATTCCTAAATCAAGAGATTTAAATCAAAATTAAGATATTTGATTGGAATCCTTGATGAGAGCAAATTCTATTTAGATAGAAACTCTCAAATCATCCTAGGGCTATAAATACCTTCTTGGTGAAACCCTAGGGGTCTTCTTTTTGGCATCTGAAATCTTCTTTTTGATCCTTTGGCAATTCAAGTACGCGAGAGAGCCTTGAAACCTTTTAGTGATCATCTTCTTTTCAGCATCTTAGAGAATTCAAGTTACGCACAGAGCCTTGAGTTCGGGAAAGATCAGAGAAGACCGTCTACAGTTAGACGATATCTTCAAGAGAGAAGAGTTCGACGTTTGATCGTCCGAAGGAGCTGCTTGACAGATCTCATCGCCACAGATCCCACAACATACTGTAAAAGAGAGCGATTGAAATATAAAATCCTCTCATTTGTTCTCTTTATCTCTTGTTCACTTCCATTGTAATCCAAGTTGTATTCAATGGGAGGAAGCAAAGAAACTTTTGCGGCGAACAAACTGGTGACCACAGTGGGAGCCATCTCTTTCACTGATGAAGAGATTGTGGCGCAATCGGACGTAGACATGATCGGATCCGAAGTAGACACGCTGGTCGTTGAAATCGACCAGCAGAAGTATGAGGAGTTCCTCTCCTCTGAATCAGGTGACTTGGATGAGACACGACACTATCGTCACATGTACTCCAATACCCGAGCAACGGGTAGAAAGGTATCTACCGAGATACGGGGATCCTTGGAGACTGCGGCTATAGGGCCGGAGTTCGCACAAGAAATCCTAGTAGAGGATGAGCCTACTGCCGAAGAAGACCTGGGGACTGGATTGACCAGAACCCAACTCCAAAACAGGAATCGGAGAGCGAGGCGTAAAGCCCTCATAGCCCGCCTTAGACGTGGAGCTAACACCAGAAGACGCGAGGCTATGGTCCCTCGCAAACTGGCTCGCGCTAATCGCGAGACCAGTCTCTACCGCGTTAAACGTGAAGTTACAACTTGCCTTAAAAGCAAGGAAATGTCAGCGTGTGATATTCCGCGCGAGACTACTGCTGAGCTTAGCGAGAGACGCGAAGCCAGCGAAATTTGAACTAGTCACAAAACTTCTGACACTCGCAAGAAACGCGAGTATAAAAACTCTTTAAAGCCAGCGTGTGATTCTCCAAGCGAGGCTGATGCTAAGCCAAGCGAAATACGCGAGGCTACTTGCGAGAAACGCAAGACTTCTGACACTCACGAGAAACGCGAGTATAAAAATTCTTTAAAGCCAGCGTATGACTCTCTGTGCGAGGCTGATACTGAGCCATGCAAGAAACGCGAGGCCAGTAATACTTGCGAGAAATGCAAGATATCTAATACTTGCGAGAAATGCGAAGATGATTGGCAAATTGTTGTCAGTCGTAGAAATCGCGCGAGACGCGAAATTATGACTTGTGATAACCACAAGAGTAAGCCAGCGTATAGGAATTTTATTCCACGTGAGGCTAAGATTACAGAAGAGAAAACATGCTAAGCCAGCGTAAAACACGAGGCTAGCGTAGAGAAATGCGGAGCTATTCTTCAGCCCCGCGAGACAAAATGCGAGGCTACTTCTAAACTTCGCGTGGATCAACCTGACTACAGAATCAAGGCTGATCGTTCAAAGAAGCTGTAGTGGGTTCCTAAACCCTCTCAAAAGTCGGATGGACCTCATGACTCCATGGTTAAAGGCGCTTATTTCAGGGAATATCTGTCCAAGAAGAGAGGCATAGACCAACTTCAAGCTGAACCTGTTTGTCACTGCCAGCAGCTTATGACAGCGGTGTCCGTTGTAATGGATAACTGCGGCTGCAGCAAGAACATGGTATCTGTGTTTGATCGATTAACCGAGTCGAACAAGAACCCTACTAAGAAGCCAATGACTGCTTTCCTAAAACAATGGAGAGCTGTAACCTCCAAATTGTAGAGACGGGAAAAGGGAAGAAAATTGTACGGGTGATGAAAAGGGAAGAAAATTGTAGAGACGGATGATGATTCAGAATCGAGTGATGAAGAACCTCCTCATATCACTCGGCTTAAATCAGGAGCCGTCCCGCCTCGAAATTATAAGAGGCTTGCAAGGGGTTATTACGACGAGGACAATGATAATTCAACTATAGCTTCGACTCCATCCTCTACATCATCTCGATTACAAAAGTCAGCATCGCACATGGTGGATAAGTCTGACGACATCAATCTGAGATTTGAAGCTCAAGAAAGAATGATTTGCGAGCAACAAAAGACGATTGAAGACCTTAAAGTCATGCTATCGAGATTTGTTGAGGATAATGCCAAGAAGGGCAAGGAGACTCCGAATGAAGAAGAACAGGAGGAGAAAGCCCACTCGATGCACGAGGACGAGGATATATTCTCTTTTCATGATCCACATGGAGAGAAAATAGAGAAATTACAAAGTCAACTCGAAGCGCTGATGCGTAAAAAGGAGTTGAAAGATGCAGGGGTCTCAAGACCGTATCCTCCTGAATGGGATACAGTACCATACCCTCAGAAGTATAAGCCGCTCAAGTTAGAGCCATATGACGGGAAGGGATCGCCCAGTCAACATATATATTACTTCTTGTCCCAAGCGGGACATTTGATGGGTAATGACCCGATTATGACTAAAGTATTCGCAAGTACTTTGCGAGGGCCTGCTTTTACTTGGTTCATGCAGCTGCCCCCAGGTACTATTAATACCTGGTTGGATGTAGAGAAATTATTTCTCTCACGTTTCTTCGAGGATGATACCGAGATCACGGTTCATTCCCTTCTTGTAACTAGACAAGGGGAACAGGAAACGGTAAAAGAATTTATAGAAAGGTTCCGGGAGAAGTCCATGCATTGTAAACACGGAATGGTCCAGGAAACTCTAGTCGAGACTTGTCGACACAATTTTAAGACCAATGTGCTCCTAAAAATGAGGGCCGTAGAGTCTAAGACATGGAAGGATTTGCTCAAGCAAGGAGA
The DNA here is from genome assembly GCA_036321105.1 of Dracaena cambodiana. Taxonomy (NCBI): domain Eukaryota; kingdom Viridiplantae; phylum Streptophyta; class Magnoliopsida; order Asparagales; family Asparagaceae; genus Dracaena; species Dracaena cambodiana. The sequence goes on along the minus strand of JAYEPQ010000001.1, from coordinate 11,266,086 downwards.
GCAAGCTGAGGACTTGATTCGTCGAGTTGAAGAATCTCGTGGATCAAGAAATGCTGGGGGTAGTAAGTCATATAACCAAAATAGCAGCAATAAGAATAAAGGAAAAGCGGTGATGGCATCAGAAGCTGCTCCTCAGAAGTCAAATTCTCTACCAAAGCCGAAGCCCCAAAATCAGCAGGGCTCAAGGCAAAATAGACCTCAGCAGGAGAGAAATTATACTTTCAAGGCAGAACAGACGCCTATCCTCTTTCACCTGCTCCAGAAGAAGGGAATGTTAAAACTTCCGGAGAATAAGAAGCCAGAAGACGCTGGCAAGACCAAAGATCCCAATTACTGTCTCTATCACCGGAATGTGGGGCACCCTACTAGGGATTGTTTTCCCCTTAAGAACAGAATCCAAGCACTAATAGAAGCTGGAGTTCTGACGCTTAAGGAAGAGCAGAAGAATGTCACTGCCAATATGGCAACTATAGTGGTTGGAACCCATGAGTTCCCCGTAGGAGTGACCCCAATCCCAAAGGGTAAGATGGTTACAAAGAACCTTGATCCTCACAATAAAGCCCAAGAAGGACTTGTGCCTGTGACAACCCAAAAGGGGAAAGTTATGTGGGTTCACCCCGATTTACTAGAGGACGAGCAGTGGACTTACTGCAGGGGGTCAAGGGAAGAAGCGGACTGTTAATGCCATTTTTGCAGAGATAAAGGAAGAATATATAGCTTCGAGAGCTTTTACAGATTCTGAAGAAGAGCCCGAAACTATGGCCACTCATCAAGATGGGGCAGGCCCTTCCGGTACTAGGTCTGGGAAGACATATCTCAAGGACTACACCAGAGTAGATCCGAAAGACATATATGCGGAACTTGCAAAACCCGCGAAGCAGAAAGGACTTCGTTTTCAGAAGAATCCTATTAGAGATGAAGGAAACAACGAGTCTACCTTCAAATTTGACATAATTGCTCAGCTGGCCAATATTCCAGTACGAGTAACGCTTTATGAATTGTTGAGATTATCAAAATCAACACGTGAAGTATTAAGAGAGGCCTTGGCAGACTCTGAGTCATTCTTAACTCAGATAGTCGAGCCGGCCAATGAAGTAAAGGACTCTTGCCCCGCTGTCACCAAGTGAGGAGGCAAGTCCCACAAATCGTCTTCTCTCCAGAAGACATGCAGGTGAGGAATATAAAGCATAACAGGCCTTTATATTTCACCGGATATGTCGGATCCACGAAGGTGGACCGAATTCAGATTGATCCAGGTTCTGCGCTAAGTGTTGTACCCAGAAGGTTGATGCAGCTATTAGGGATTTCCCTCTATCGTCTGACACCAACCAATACAATGATATACGAGTTTAATGCCAATAATAGCCGTCCCCTCGGAAAAATTCGACTCCGATGTCAGATCGGGGATTTGAGGATGGAGGCTACATGCTATGTTATTGATGCAGATACCTCCTACAACATTTTATTGGGGCGGCCTTGGATCCACGCTCATATGATAGTCCCGTCGACTCTTCACCAATGCATGAAATATTGCGATGAGGAAGGAGAAGTCCGGACACTAATTGCCGATAAGCAACCATTCAAAGGGCTGGAGAATTACTTCGCGGATGCTGCACTCTATAAGCCATCCCATAAAGTCTCCAATGATGATTGCGGCAAGCTTCAAGAGCCTGATGACAGTGGCAATGAAGCAGATACTGAATATGAGCTTTCTGAAGAAGACGATGGGGGTGACTATGAAATCAACCCTCACTTAGATTTTAGTTTGAGTCTTAATAATATAGCGGATGTAATAGAGAGTGATTGGGTTATTAATGAAGATATAAAGATAGTCTACGAGGAAGCTGTAGCTACTGAGTCTGAACCCTCTTGTACTTCTACTGAAGTGGATGGCCTATCCAAACTTGAAGTTCTGGCGGCACATCATTTGCCACTTAGGTCATCCCTCCTCTCCCGGTCTAAAATAGTTGAGGAAAAAGGTCACTACTTCGAGGTGCCTCCTCGGCGAGGATCCCAAAGGCCGATTATGTTCGGCAGGCTAATTACGTCACCCCGGCAAAAACAAAGCAGTGAAAGTGATGAACAAACATCACCTCAATTTCACTTGTATGAACAGAAATCCCGGCAAATGATGGAGAAGATTGGTTATAATTTTACCCAGAAACTGGGATTAAACTTTGGAAAAGGGTGACGGAATCTTATACCCTCGTTCAGACCGAGAGGAAAGACCCCGGATTATTATCAAAAGACCCTCAGGGGGTTGGGCTATGTATCTACTCCACCCTCATCACCACTAAAAGATGAAGAGAGTTCTTCAGCCAAGGAAGATACATCTTCACCCGTCCATGATTCGGATATAAGCACTGGTGCTTGGTTTCAATCACTGACAACCAATATGGTTTCAGCCGCATTAGAAAGCGACGAGGAACCAATTGATGTTCAAGATGATTCCTGGGCTAAGCGCATGGACACTCTCTGGGATGTCCGCTTTGAACAGCGTGATCCGCCTACAGAAGACAAATTGGTACAAATCAATATGGGAACGGAAGATAATCCGAAACCTATCTTCATAAGCGACACACTAACTCCGTTGGAAAAGGAGGAACTTATAACTCTCATCAAAGAGTATATAGAAGTGTTCGCATGGAATCATGAAGACTTGCCTGGGCTTGACCCTCAAATTGCCACACACCGGTTAAATATTAAAGAAGATGCCAAACCTGTTAAACAACAGCAAAGGTGTTTTCGACCGGAATTGATGGAGGCAATAGTTGCTGAGGTCAACAAACTTATAAAATCGGGATTTATCCGTGAAGAATAGCATCCTGATTGGGTGGCCAACATAGTGTCAGTCCGTAAAAAGAACGGCAAAATCCGGATATGCATCGATTTTAGAGATCTGAACGCTGCATGTCCTAAGGATGAATTTCCACTTCCCATCACCGACGTGATGATAGACAATACTTGTGGTTATGAGAGGATGTCCTTTATGGATGGCTTCTCAGGATATAACCAGATCAAGATGCACCCAGATGATTGAAAGCATACAGCTTTCAGAACACCGCTGGGGATATATTGCTACACGGTGATGCCATTCGGGCTGAAGAATGCCGGCGCCACTTATCAACGTGCGATGAGCACTATATTCAAAGAACACCTACACAAGGTAGTAGAGTGTTATGTGGATGACTTGGCGGTCAAAAGTAAAAATAATGAGGACCACCTTCAAGACTTAAGAATGGTCTTCGATCTCATGAGGAAACATCATTTAAAGATGAATCCCACTAAATCATTTATGGGGGTGTCGAGTGGAAAATTCCTTGGATTTATAATAACTTCGAAAGGAATTTTTCTCGACCGTGAAAAGGTAAAAGCAATTAGCGAGATGCTGCCTCCCTGCAATCTTAAAAAATTAAGGGGGTTACAAGGAAATCTCGCCTATATTCGGCGCTTCATTTCCAACCTAGCTGGACAATACCAGCCGTTCTCTCGACTTATGAAGAAGGGGGTCTCTTTTGTATGGGATGAGGCATGTCAACAAGCATTCGACGACCTCAAAGAATACCTCACCAAACCTCCCGTTCTTATGGCACCGGTTCCTGGACAGTCCTTCCTTATATATGTAAGGGCCATGGATAATGCTTTAGGAGCGTTACTTGCTCAATATAATGAGCACGACCATGAACATGCCCTCTATTATTTAAGCAGGACAATAATCGGGGCCGAACAGCGGTATACCCCGATTGAAAAGGAATGTTTAGCCCTAGTGTTCGCTGTTCAGAAAATGCGACACTATCTTTCTGGGCAAACAATTCATGTCATATCACGGGTTAATCCCCTGAAAATTCTGATGACAAAACTAGGATCCTAAATGGCCGGTTAGCAAAATGGGCCCTGCTACTGTCGCCCTATGACATACATTTTGTTCCTCAAAAAGCAATGAAGGGACAGGCAATTGCCGATTTCTTAGCAGACCATCCAATCTGGTCTAATTCCAAACAGACGTCAGAGGTTAACACAGTTAGCAAGGAGCAACCATGGCAAATGTTCTTTGATGGTGCTGCCAGACTATCTGCTGCTGGAGTGGGGGTTGTGCTTATATCCCCACATAAACATATATTGCCCAACAGTTACTCATTGACAGAACCGTGCACGAATAATGTGGCGGAATATAATGCGCTCATTATCGGCTTGAAAATGGCTCCGCAACTGGGGGTGAACTATCTAGAGGCATATGGAGACTCTAAACTCATAGTCAACCAGATGACGGGCGAGTATGAAGTCAGACATGAAGCCCTCATCCCCTATCATCAGCTAGCCATCGAGCTAACAGGGTATTTTGAATAATTCTACATTTATCATATATCTCAGAATGAGAACATATATGCAGATGCCCTTGCCGCATTAGCTGCAACATTGGCGATACCGCCAGGTGAAGCTAAAAGCATCACCATTGGAAGCCGAGAGCTCCTCCACCCAGATACGGTTTTTCAAACCAAAGAGGTGTGCCAGACAGGCTTGACCCTGGAGCCCCGTGATTGGATTTCCCGTTTGTGGATTATGCTTTACATCGGATATTACCAGAAGATCCAAAGGAAGCCACCTCGATAAAGAGGAAGGCCCAGAGATTTTATTATGACCATAAGCTTCAGACTTTATATATAAAGTCAAGAGATGGTCTGCTGCTACGCTGCATATCAAAAGCAGAAGCAGATGAAGTGCTGAGAGAAACACGTGATGGAGTATGTGGAGCTCATCAGCCCGGTCCAAAACTCGGAGACCGCATAAGAAGGCTGGGATACTACTGGCCGAACATGGTTACGGAAGCAATGGCATACACTAAAAGATGCCATGCATGCCAAATACATGCCAATTTTATTCATCAACCCCCAGAATACTTGCACAATACCGTTGCTAGTTGGCCATTTGAGGCATGGGGAATGGATATCGTGGGGCCTATAACTCCCCCGTCGTCCAGAGGACATCGGTTTATTCTTGCCATAACCGACTATTTTTCAAAATGGGCCGAAGCCGTGCCCATGAAAGAGGTAAAAACGACAGATGTGGTCAAGTTCATCAAGCATCATGTCATTTACCGTTTTAGCGTCCCCCGACGGATCATTCATGATAATGGTCCGCAATTTATCAGTCAGGGATTCTCAAGATTCTGTGATAAATTCAGAATCAAAGATATTTCTTCAACGCCATATAACCCCGCGGCTAATGGGTTGGCCGAAGCCTTCAACAAGACAATCATTAAACTCCTTCGGAAGTTCGTCTCTTCCAATAAACAAGAATGGGATGAAAAGCTGAGAGAATGCTTGTGGGCTTATCGCACCACTGTTCGCACCCCTACAAAAGCTACCCCATTCTCTTTGGTCTATGGAAGCGAGGCCGTCTTGCCTCTCGAAATCTAGATACCTTCATTAAGAGTGGCTTTAGCCACAAAGATGACGACAAAAGAGCGCCATCATCAACGATTGAAAGAATTAGAGGCGTTGAATGAAAAGTGTCTCAGGGCTCAACAACAAATTGAGTTGTATCAAGCCCGAATCTCACAAACGTTCAATAAAAACGTTAAACCAAGGACCTTTAAACAAGGAGACTTGGTCCTGGCTGTTAAAAGGCCAATGGTTCTAACTCACAAGACTAAGGGTAAATTTGAACCCAAGTGGGAAGGACCGTTTGTTGTGGAGACAGTATACTCCAGTGGAGCCTATCGCTTAATGAACCAAAATGGCGACAGGATGATGATGCCGATCAATGGCAAATTTCTGAAGAAATACTATTCTTAATATCCCTGGAGGTACGCGTCTCCTTTTTCTTAGGCATGGGCAGTTGAGCGCCTCTGACCTAAACCTGGTGTGCTCGGTTCTCAAGTTTGAACCGCCTCCAGTCTTTTCTTAGGCATGCGCAGTTGAGCGCCTCTGACATAAACCTGGTGTGTCCGGTTCTCAAGTTTGAACCGCCTCGAGTCTTTTCTTAGGCATGCACAATTGAGCACCTCTGACCTAAACCTGGTGTGTCCGGTTCTCAAGTTTGAACCGCCCCCAGTCTTTTCTTAGGCATGCGCAATTGAGCGCCTCTAACCTAAACCTGGTGTGTCCGGTTCTCAAGTTTGAACCGCCTCCAGTCTTTTCTTAGGCATGCGCAATTGAGCGCCTTTGACCTAAACCTGGTGTGCTCGGTTCACAAGTTTGAACCGCCTCAAGTCTTTTCTTAGGCATTCGCAATTGAGCGCCTCTGACCTAAACCTGGTGTGCTCGGTTCTCAAGTTTGAACCACCTCCGGTCCTTTCTTAGGCATGCGCAATTGAGCGCCTCTGACCTAAACCTGGTGTGCTCGGTTCTCAAGTTTGAACCGCCTCCAGTCTTTTCTTAGGCCTGCGCAGTTGAGCGCCTTTGACCTAAACCTGGTGTGCTCGGTTCTCAAGTTTGAACCACCTCCAGTCTTTTCTTAGGCATACGCAATTGAGCGCCTCTGACCTAAACCTGGTGTGCTCAATTCTCAAGTTTGAACCGCCTCCAGTCTTTTCTTAGGCATGCGCAGTTCAGCGCCTCTGACCTAAACCCGGTGTGCTCGGTTCTCAAGTTTGAACGGCCTCCAGCCTCTTCTTAGGCATGCGCAGTCTAGCGCCTTTGACCTAAACCTGGTGTGCTCGGTTCTCAAGTTTGAACCGCCTCCAGTCTTTTCTTAGGCATGCGCAGTTGAGTGCCTCTGACCTAAACCTGGTGTGTCCGGTTCTCAAGTTTGAACCGCCTCCAGTCTTTTCTTAAGCATGCGCAATTGAGCGCCTCTGACCTAAACCAGGTGTGCTCGGTTCTCAAGTTTGAACCGCCTCCAGTCTTTTCTTAGGCATGCGCAATTGAGCGCCTCTGACCTAAAGCTGGTATGTCCGGTTCTCAAGTTTGAACCGCCTCCAGTCTTTTCTTAGGCATGCGCAATTGAGCGCCTCTGACCTAAAGATGGTGTGTCCGGTTCTCAAGTTTGAACCGCCTCCAGTCTTTTCTTAGGCATGCGCAATTGAGCGCCTCTGACCTAAACTTGGTGTGTCCGGTTCTCAAGTTTGAACCACCTCCAGTCTTTTCTTAGGCATGCGCAATTGAGCGCCTCTGACCTAAACCTGGTGTGTCCGGTTCTCAAGTTTGAACCGCCTCCAGTATTTTCATAGGCATGCGCAATTGAGCGCCTCTGACCTAAACTTGGTGTGCCCAGTTCAAGTTACGCGGGAGAGCCTTGAACCGCCTCCAATCTTCTTCTTAGGCATGCGCAATTGAGCGCCTCTGACCTAAACCTGGTGTGCCCAGTTCAAGTTACGCGAGAGAGCCTTGAACTGCCTTCAGTCTTTTTTTTAGGCAGGCGCAACTGAGCACCTCTGACCTAAAATCTGATGAATTACCCAGTGCTGACTAGGCAATGGGAAGAGAACCAGTTTCTCGCCAACCCCTTCATGCTGGGGGTAAAAGTATGAATTACCCAACGCCGATAAGGCAAAGCCAAGAGGAAAAGTTTGGCATTTAAGTCCAAACAAAATTCTCGACAACTCACCATGTTGAGAGGAATAACATGGCTAGCCCAACTCAAACGGTAGTTGGTAAAGGCTAATCAAATCCGTTGATAGCTGGGGGTTTGCTAAAAATCACATAAACTCTGTCATGTTAAACTCTTACCTTTGACAGTATGATTCGGAAAAACTGCACCTAAACAACTAAATCATTTTGATGACAAGTTATCTGTTGTGCTAACAAATTTTGTAGCCAACATGTAAAAGAATCAAAATGATTATCCTTATTTCATCAACAAAAGAACAAAGTTACGAAAGTTCTTTCTTTTATTACAAGTTCTTATTACAAAATAGAATGAAGAATAAAAGAATAGAAGAAAACTATGTATCTCCTAGATGCTTCAGCTTATTCATCGCCTCGTCAATCACCTGACGACGAGTTGCCTCTATGGAGTGTTGAGCCTGCCGGAGTAAGACATCGTCATCCATTGCCAATTGCTGAGTTAGACGCTGACGAGAGTCTTCTATGGCGCGGTTTCTTATTCCCTCCTCCTGCTTGACCTGCCCCCGTTGGAGGATTAGCGCTTCCCGCTTTTTAACGGATTCTCCTAATTTTCGTTGGCCACTATGACCGCCCGAGCTTTAGCAATGGTCTCCTGGTTTCTGAGGATTTCGGCCTGACTTCCCCCAATCTCAGAGTCCACCGCCTCCAAGCTCTTAAGAATGGACTCCCGACTAGCCTGAAGCTCTGCCAACTCCCGAGACCATGCTTCTTCTTGTCGTATCAGTTCTTCTCGACACGCCGTTAATTCCACTTGAAGCCGCGCCAACTCTATTGCGGTAATCGCTTCCACGTCCGCGTGGCGAATTGTGTTTAGCGTGTTCACTTGCTCATCTAAGGCATAAAAGCGGGCCCGGTAGAGAGCTGCTCGGTCCTATCTCCTGATTCTTTCAGTATTGTCTAAATAGCTGGATAACATCTGACGGCCGAGACTGAAGAAGTCCGTTCCGTCAGAGATCATCTAGACGCATCTTCTGAGCAACTGCATAAAGTCATTGACGCTATAATTGAAGAGCTCCTCAAAAGGATTCATGGCGCCTGTATTTAAAATAGGCAGCGCTAAAGAAGATGTCGCCGGAGGAAGAGCGGTACCCACTGGAATTGAAGAAGAGGAAGCCTGTCTCTGCACCAGGTTCATAACATGCGGAGCCAGTAAAACCAATGCAGATCTAGCTGAATTGGGAACCTGAGGAGAAGCGGTGCTAGTACCAATCGCCTGGGTAGCGCCACCAACAGGAGAAGATGAGGGAGTATTTCCACCAGAAGCTCCTCCAGTAGTAGAAATAGCTTCAAATGAGAACCTCAAGTTTTCCTCATCCCCTGCTGGAAGGCTTGGAGCTGGAGGAGTTGCAGATGTCTCAGCAGCCACAATAAAAGATGATGTTAAAATTGCTGGCTGAGGAACAGAAGGTGCACCAGAGACCACTGGGAAGGTCTCTGTGGAGCAGAATGGTGGCATTGGAGAAGGCATGCTTGGGGACGGTGTAGCCTCGTTTGCAGCGGCTGCAATGACGACTTCTGTTCTCTCATCGCTCCCTAGTTCATCAATCAGGGGAACTGAAGAAGGAACAGAGGCAGGAGCGGGCGTAAAGTAGTCTGCGTCAAAATCGCTGGCAGAGCTATCCAAACCACCTACTGAGCCAGTAGAGCCCGAATAGTCCACCCTATCATCGGACTCCACCTGAGTAGTTGAGTGCATTGGCAAGAGGAGATGACCACCTGCATTTCAGGAAACAAGAAAAGTGGTGTTACAGTAAAATAACAGACAAAAGACAGAATATTAAGAGCCATACCTGAAGATACAAGTCCAGTTGTCGGACTTGAAGGGAGAGCTACCGTAGTTTCCAACAGCGTACCTATCTCGCTACCCAGCGGTTGCGCCACAGGGTGTACAACAGGTTCTACGGTTGAAGGAGCCGGAACCTCGGGAACACTTGGAGCTCCAGCTGGTCCACTCTCCCCTGCCGGCACTGGAGGTAGAGTTGAGGCCAGCAGATCTGAAGCAAGCTTGATAGCCACTTCTTGGGGGCTATTAAAGTTCCTGGAGTCAACTTCTGCTTCTTGGCAGGCCTTTTCTTTAAGGTACCGTGGCTCCAGGGGCGAATGATGATAGGTTGGGGAGCACCTCCAACATCGGGGTGGTTGTCGTCATTGTTATCATCATCATCGCCAGACTCACTGACGTCTGACGGTTCGGCCGGTGCGCCAAGAAATTCCTCCATTCCTTTTATTCTCACTCTTGAAGCACCCTGGCGGCTAATGTAAAAAGCTTCAATCTCCTTGCAACAACTGCGGTTGATGGAGAAGCGAGGCACATCAGCATTTGCAGCGCGATACCATGTGCAAAAGCTGAGAGTCATGGCCAATTCTGACGACTTCTGTGGAAGAACAAATTCAGCTTCGGTCCCACCAGCTGTAAAATAAAACCAACCCCGGGCACCCTCGTACAAGTTTCCCTCAAAGGCAAGACTCTTGCTTGGATTACCCACATAAAGTTGGGAATATCCAAATTGTCAAGCAAAACGACTCGGGATGTACGGTTCGATAAGACATTTATCGTCTTGACGGTACACCAGATGCCCGGGCCGGATATTGAGAAGCCACCAGAATGCTCCGGAGGATAAGGCAGTAAAATTGTTTGCTCCTGCAGTATCCTTCAACTTCAATCCGTATCCTCCACCAGGAAAGTCGGGGAAGCACCTGAAAATCTCATAATTCTGGTGTTGCCGGAGAGTCTTACGAATTTGGGACATATTGTGCTTCTTCCATGTGGAGCGCTCGTATAGCTCCACAAAGTAACACTTATCACCTGAGCGGCGTGAGGCAGCACTCATCAGAGATGGACAGTGTAAAACGAGCCACGCCATCAGATAAGTGTAAGGAAGCTCCACCCTAGGGTTCAGAGTCTTCACTTGAGCGATCTCCTTCGACTTGCCTTTCCCTTTTCCCATGCCCTTATCGACAGGGATGAAGTCATTGCAGAGTGTTCGCAATCCATGCTGTAGATTGCACACCATGGCGGGAAGAAGTCCGAAAGGACGACCGAATGCAAGAAGGACTGCTGGATAGACCACAGTCATTGCAGTTGCTTCTTTTGGCAGCGACGGCATGACACATCTTTTCAGCCACAGCATCAAGAATCCAGCAATAAGGCCTCTGTTGGATACTGGGGACTAAGCCTGATAATGGTAACTCTTGAAAGAGACACCAGGACCAAATCCACCTTCATTGGAATCAGTGGTATAAAACATTAGCCGGGACTTGGCAATGCGGCGGTCGATCTCTGTGATGTAGACGGGAGTATGGCCATGGACAGTTGTTGAACTATCCTTAGAATTCAAGTTGGCGAATAGGTAATCAGCCCATTTCTTATGGCCGATTCCTTAATTACGTACACCCGCTAAGTCAGCACAGATGTGGTAGTGGCACATCATCTCCCAGTATGTGGCATAGATGCGCTCGTCTTTCGCCAGTGGCATGTTCAATTCCTCGGTGGTGGGGATGTACTCCTCGTAGGGAACTTCGCCCATTGAGAGCCCAGATGCTTCAAACATCTCATGGAGAGCAAACCCTAGCTCATCCACTGGCGTAAAAAGAGTGCAGGTCTCGGGATTATACATTTCTAGATAGCAGAAGAAATGATAGGCACGCTGAGGGAACCCGAATTGAACGTTTCTGATGGCCTTATACAAGCCAATCTCCTTCAGAATAGGTTCATGAGAATCCAACATGTACTGAACAAGACGGGCCCACCACATGTTGCCAGAAGAATAGACCCAGCCAGGCATCCTAAAGTCACTAGCCGGGTATTGACCATCTTTCGCCAGGAACTCCCTTAAGAAAGTTCTTGCGTGGATTGGAACTTCTCCTACTGGGAGCTCCTTGCCAAAACAGCCTGGAAGCAAACCAGTGATGCATCTGGGGGAACCATCTTGATAAACACTTTGTGCACCAAATTTGCCCGTTGGGATGCCATCTTGTTCTTGAGTTAGTCCACACTTTAACTCCCGAGGCATCGCCAGCCTCTGAAGATAGATTAGGGGATAGCTACGATCCATCCCAGGCAGAAACATTAAAGCTTCGCCAGAGTTATATAGCCACATGCGATCCTCTTCAGATAGGATCTCGTCTGATTGCTCCATCTGATCCCCAAAGAGAAATGCGGGTTTCTCTAGCGCTTCTCTGTTCACATCTTCAAAGGCTGCATCAGTAATGATTTCACGAGCAGTAGTGGGATGATATTTGATCAATTTCTCCCTGCGCCCTCTCGAGTCTGGCCTGTATGCGGCCAGGATAGTGGTGAAGCGAAATTGAGCTAATGGATCAAGACCACCAGCAAAGCCAAAGTAGTGTTTATGGGGAAGAGCTTCTGCTGAATACCCTACTGCAAAAAGAAGAAGCACCAGGGTTAGAGAAGTTTCTATAAGACAGAAAGTTTTCTAAGTATGGATGCACGAAGCTAAAAATTAGACCGCGCGAAGCTAAAAGTAACTCCGCGCGAAGCTAAAAATTAGACCGCGCAGAAGTCAAAAAGAGCCTCGCGTTTCAACGCGACTGTTACTTAAAAGAGCCTCGCATTTCAACGTGATTGCTACTTAAAAGAGCCTCGCGTTTCAACGCGACTGCTATTTAAAAGAACCTCGCGTTTCAACGCGACTGCTAAGTCAAATAGCCCTGCACTTCAAAACGCGAGGATGACGCGATAACTTCGCGTAAGAAGAAAGCCAGAGACTTTTTTTCTTCTCCAAGCCTTACGGCCGGAGTACGGCCGGAGTACGGCGATCTCGCCGATAAAAGAGGTGATCGATCGGTTAGAATCAAGCCAAATCACTCTAAAAACGTTCTAAAGAGTCTCGATAGAGGGATTCTTACCCCCAATAGGCGAAGTGTGGGCCGGCGCGTCGCTGCCATGGCCGCTACCACCATTACTTGCGCCAGTCGCCGATGATGGAGCTGCGCGAGAAGTAGCACGGGTTTTGGGTGCCATTGTTCGAAACTTGAGGAAAATTGATGGGAAATTGGGAGAAAATCAGTCGGAGAACACTCGGGTCGCCTGAGCTCTAATCGCTTGAATCTCTAGGGTTTCTGGAAAATTCTCAAGTGAAGTGAGAAGAAAAGAAATAGGGATTTCATTTTAAACAAAGGAAACCGCCTCTTGGAGTTCGGCGCGAATTTCGGAAAAAATGACTGATCAGTTACTCTCCAGAAACGCGGAGCTATTAGGCTCGCGTGACGATGGAAAACGCAAAATTATTAACCCTGCGCAACTCCACGAAACGCGAGGATAACTTGGTATTTTAGCTTCGCGTTCTCATGAAGAACTTGGATTTTTGGCTAAGGATCTAAGTTACGCAAGAGAGCCTTAGATTATTTTGCCAAAATTATGAACCATCTATTTGAGCAAGCAAGATTTTTGAAGCCAACAGATAGAGAGGAAAATAATTTGCCTTTATTCATAAAGAAAGAGATTACAAAGATGGAGTTATAGCTCTCCCAAAAAGCTTCTACATATTCATCGACTCATCAATAACCTAATGGCGAGATTCCTCCGTGGGGTGTTGAAGTTCAATTCCAGGATTCAAATACAAGAGATCTCCTCTGCAAATGTCAACTATGATCTGTCATCTGAAATGAAGCACAAGTTGAATTTGAAGCGCTGCAAGCCCTTACATGATCATCTAACAGAAATGGTCCTCAAGAAAACTTAATGGGCTGCCGCAGAGTTCTTGTAACTCCTTCAAAAGGAGCCAGAGGCTTGAAAACTGAAAGGCATATGTTTCTGGCTTCCTTAGGGTTACTTTTACTAAGGAAGATGGGTGCACGCTAGATTTTGAAGACATATCAGGGAAAAGCTATACTCCACGTTGACGGGAGATGTCAGCGAGTCATTAGACTGAGTCTGGTTCACTGCAAAAGAAGAATCACGAGTTCCACAAAACTTGGAAAATCTTCTAGGTATAAAAACGCTGAGCTAAGCTAACTTCGTGTGCAGATGAAATAGCCTCGCGTTTTAAAACGAAGAGGATGACGCGATAACTTCGCGTAACAGAGTTTCTCTCTGCCTTTTTCCTTCTCTTTAATAGCCTCGCGATTAAAACGCGACTGCTAATTAAGATAGCCCCGCGTTTAAAGCGCGAGGATGACGCGACAACTTCGCGTAGAGAGAGATCAGAGTTTCTCTCTGACTTCTCCTTCTCCTTCAAGCCGTACGGCTGAAGAACGGCGATCTCGCCGGTGAAATAACAATTGGCCTGTTTAAACCAAGCTAAAACATCTCAGAATGATTCTCAGAAGATCAAAAGTCATGGTTTTTACCTTCAAGAGACGCTGCATTGACTGGTTCACCACTGCGTCTACTTCCATGGCCGCTGCCATTAACGCCGGCCAACGTGCATAAAGCCAAACTCTTCTGGAGAGACATCCTAATGATGAAAATTTATGGAGAGTTGAACGAAGATCAATTGAAGATCGCTCATTTACATCACTCACTCGGTTGCAGGTGTTGAGGATTCTTCAAATCTCCGAATGAAGATGAAGATGAGCCGAGAGCTCTATTTAAACAGGATTTCCGTCGCTTGGTATTCGGCGTAGAAATTCAGGAGTAATTAATGAAATAATTACTCATTTCACTGAAAATAAAGTGAAGCTGATTAGCTCCGCGTAAGCGAGCATAACGCGAAGGAGACTTGGTATTCTAACTCTGCATTTCAGTTTAAGTATCCAAAGTATTTCAAAATTTGCTAAGTTCTAAGCCATTTTGAAAACTTTGGAGGAGATTCTGTTGGCAGTAAAAATTTCTAAGTAAATGGGATTTTCCACGACAGAACGCGGAGCTAATCTATAACTCCGCGTCTCGCTATTTTTAGCCTCGCGTTGAGTAAAACGCGGAGATGATCAATAGCTCCGCATTCTGGTTATTTAGCGCCGCATTTTGATGCGATTAAAGCTCCGCGTGAACAGATAACCAGAATCTCAAATTGATTGAGATTATGATTTGGGCTTATCTGAATACCAAATCAAGTCCAATCAGAATTCCTAAATCAAGAGATTTAAATCAAAATTAAGATATTTGATTGGAATACTTGATGAGAGCAAATTCTATTTAGATAGAAACTCTCAAATCATCCTAGGGCTATAAATACCTTCTTGGTGAAACCCTAGGGGTCTTCTTTTTGGCGTCTGAAATCTTCTTTTTGATCCTTTGGCAATTCAAGTATGCGAGAGAGCCTTGAAGCCTTTTAGTGATCATCTTCTTTTTGGCATCTTGGAGAATTCAAGTACGCACAGAGCCTTGAGTTCGGAAAAGATCAGAGAAGACCATCTACAGTCAGCCGATATCTTCGAGAGAGAAAAGTTCGACGTTCGATCGTCCAAAGGAGCTGCTTGACAGATCCCATCGCCACAGATCCCACAACATACTGTAAAAGAGAGCGATTGAAATATAAAATCCTCTCGTTTGTTCTCTTTATCTCTTGTTCACTTCCGTTGTAATCCAAGTTGTATTCAATGGGAGGAAGCAAAGAAACTTTTGTGGCGAACATTCTTTTGTTTAGATTTTTAGTTTTTGTTAGATATTTAAGTTAAGATAATTTTTCATAGGATCAAATCTAAACCAACTAAATTTGTCATTATCTAGTTAGGTAGTATAACAAATCAGATTTGTTAGACACATATCATGTTTATTTATTATTATTTTTAAGGATAATAATTTATTTATTATTTATTTTGGATTTTATAACTTTGGGTTGTTACAATCTACCCACCTTAGAAGAAAATTTCATCCTCAAAATTTAATTTAATGCAAAACAGGGATGTTGATATTAATAAGAAAATATATAACATTAAAAAGAGCCGACAAGTTTCGTTGTGCTTTTTTATTTAAAAGGATAAGGTTGAGATGATTAGTCAACTCTCAACAAATAGAAGGACTCTATATTTAGTGAGAAGTTAAGGAAATAATTGAATAAAGCAAATAAGGGGGTACGAAACCAGATCAAATGTAGTATAGTTTAAATCAAATAGTACCTATTATCACATCGCTGCTTTCACCGGCTTGTTTTGTTGTTAGTGTGAGTGCATGTCCTTGTCTTTGGTTCTCCCCTGTCTGAGCCATTTGGAAAGCCTGTTGTTGAGTGACGAGTGCGGAACTTCTCGGGTTAGGTCCCGTAGGTCTCTGCTGAGGCGGCACGGGTAACCTTTGCTTTTGAGGGGGTACTAGAAGTCTCTGCTATTGTTCCTGTTGTGCTAGTGCTTTCATAATGTCACCTGTCTCTCGTCATCATGGACAACCTCCAATCTAATGATTCAACGAGCCACATACCAGGCACAAGTTGTGGGCTCGTCTGCAGTCTTTTTGAGCATGTCAAGGTTGGAAACAATAGTTGCAGATGACATTGTGATCCTGTTGGGTAAGCTACACTTTTGTGGTGCTGCTAGAGTACCCTTGTCAGAACTTCTTGTCATCTGATCCATACTCCTCTTCTTGGATCCCATATGAATTCTTTTCTTTCTATTCGCTATCTGTTCTTGCACTTTAGCAGCATTCAAAACCTGGGCAAAGGTTTCAAATAGTGGAGTGGCTATGCGTTCCTGAATTTCAAAGTATAACCCATGCTAGAACCTTTGGGCCCTATATGTTTCTTGAGCCACCAACAATGAGGAAAATCAGCTCAATCTGACAAATTCTGTCGCGTAATCATCTACCGTTTGATTTTCTTGCTTCAAATGGATAAATTGCTGCTCTAGATCCCACTGTGCCTTCTGAGGAAAGAATCTCGTATAGAAGCTCTCCTTAAAGGCCTCCCATGTTATTGGTTTTGCCAACCAATTCTCCTTGCCAACCACCATGTGCGAGCAATATCCATGAATTGTATTTTGATCACCTCTACACGGTCTTCATCCACCACTTGTGCTGCACCCAGCAGGTTCTCAGTATCCACCAACCACTGTTGTGCCTTCATAAATTCTTCAGTTCCATAAAACTGTGACGGGTTCAACTTTCTAAAGTCCGAAACATTGTCTGTCTTCTATTTTCAAGCCAACATCTCCTGTTGCAACATCTCAGTTTATTATTGTTGGTTCTCAATAAGCCCCCTAAGCAATTCCATTATGTTGGAATCTTCTGCTTGGGGAGTGGTACTTGAGAAAGTGATGCGACAACTAGTCACTTCTCTGAAAGATGAAGGATTTGGATTAGATCAGAAACAAAGGATAAAATGAATGACAGGATATAAGGAACCAAAGAAATAGGACAAGTATAAGAATCAAAGGTAACTTGCAATTTAAGCATGTGCATATGTGGCAGTAATACTAATTTGAGTCTTCTAGCTAGAAGCTAATGTCGAACCTAGGCTCTGATACTAATTGTAACGCCCCACATCCCAAGATACGGGTAGCGTTCGGTGACGTATTATAAATACACCAAGCCTAAAGTACTTTAATAAATTGAAAGTTACTAAAACAAATTTTTACACATATACACTGAGAGAATATTGAGAAGACTATAAAAAATCTTTTTTTTTGCTCCAACAAACTATTACTATGTTTATGAAAGAATCCAAATAGGGACAATATTTATTATAACTTTAAATTTTGAGTTTTGAAAATAGTAAACCAAAGTGGAAGGGAAAGTCTTAAAGAATAAAATAAATAAAGGATCTCCTAAATGACACCTCATAATGGAAACATTGCTAACTGTCTACTAACTCCACGAAATGCTGCTCCAACTGTAGTGGATCCTTCCCTTTAGTATTCTGCAAATTATCTAGGCGTGCCAAACAAGGATCGTTAGAACGACCTAGCAAGTAATACAAAGAGAACATAATAATACATAGGCACACTATGTATATATATAAATAAAATATAAAACTGAATGAAATCATAAAACCATGATAGTATCAAAATTTTAATTAACTATTGAAAAAATTGTGAAACATAGATTTAAATTATATTTGTCTAAAAATAATAATAAATCAATCAGTAATCGTGAAAACATATCTTGAGTGGTGTTGGAATTTAACTTGATGATAAAGTTTCTATGAAACTGTAAAATTATGAATGCATGTAAAATATAAATATATAAGAAAAGTGAACATGAGTTGCTTTGCACTTGTCTTGAGGATGATAATGGTCAGGGGTACATTTGTATATGTATGTCATGGATAACCTTGTAGCAGATATATATATATATATATATATATAACAAAATGAACATGCATGTGAAATATGATGTCATATTATGTTATTATTTTTTTTCTTTTTTTATATTATTTGGAACTGTTAGAATAGTATACCATATATATTTCAAATATCCCGTATATACACGGGACCACGACCATGATTCCTGGTACTGTCCTAGGACGTATCGCTAAGTACTAATGAATATGAACTCTGATAAGCCTAAACTCTAGGTACGCAGCCCTATATAACAATGGTGATCCAATAATTATGCAGAACCCTATGGTTGGTTCCTAAGTTTGGTTGTACAGCCTCAAAAATATTAAACTCCTAAAATATGTGTACAGTTTTTTCTTCGAGTTTTCCCATAAGCCCAATTCATTTTATGATTTTAAGAACAGTAAATCACTTACATATTTTTTTTATCTTAATTGTAATCAAGTCAATGAGTTATATATGTATTAAATAAAGTGTCCATCTAAATGTTACTAACAACTATGTTGTACGGGTGGGCATAAAAAAAAATTTGGCAGTTGCAAGACTTTCATGAACTAATCAAAAGCCCTTTTTTTAATTTAAGATTTAGAAATAATAAAAAATAAGAAAATAATACCATGAATTAAGTAAATGAATAAATAAATAAATAAACTTATAAGTATAAAGGATAGGAGTTTGCTATTGCCAATGCAGATGAACATAATAATGACTTAATCTGTTCGTGGAAAATAAAATTACAAGCTTCCAAATAAAGCGAAGTATAATATTTCCATGTTATACTTAGACTCAAGAATAACATTTGTTCGTGTGGGACTTTCATAAATTATTTTGGCATAATTTGAATAATACATCATCCAATTCATGGTCTTAAAGGTCCTGTCACTATGGATTCTCTCTAGTATGAATATCCCGTTCACTACAATACTTTAAACTTTGAATGCATTCTAATAATTTTGGTATTTTGCTGTTCAATAAGTATGGTGATTTTTTTTCTTTCAATTCTGTTCAATAGAACAAAACAGAACCTGTTATGTTCTGTCCAAAACATAATAGTTCCTGTTCTGTCTAGAACAAGAACTATAATAGTTCATGTCTGGTTCTATCCACAACAGAACAGTTCTGGACAAAATAGTTCCTATTCTGTTCTATTCACAGAATAGAACTATTCTTGTTTTGTTCTAGACTCTGTTCTGTCCAGAACAGAACAGGTCCAGTGTTTTATTTCTGTTCTGTCCAGAACAGAATAGCTTTGTATTTTTTTTGTGTAGAAATTACATTTAGTCTAGACTAACTCAAACATTGGGTATAATTAAATGTTTATGAATACCTCCTAAGTCTATAGCATTATAAAATCAATTAATGACAGGAAAATTAATAAATTTATTCCTCTATTACATATAGAAAAGTAAAAGAAAAAATTAAAAATAGTACTTGCAATTATATTCACATCAAAAATCAATCAATTTTTTAAGACTTAAATAAGAGAGCAAGATACTTGAAGACCGTGACTAAAATTGAAAAAAATATGTCCTTAGACCGATGAAATGCTCTACAAAAGAACTTTAAACTATCAGATTATTTTAATCAAATGTAACCAAACTTATGTAATTAAGAGATTCGTTAAATTATTATTTCAAAAAAATATTTATGTTAAGATGTTAATCAAAAGAATATAAAAAAAATCATAACATAGTAAAATACTTGCCTCAAAATCCAGCTCCGAAAAATTAACTGCGAGATCCTCTTTTTCTTCTTCTTTCTTTCTCCTTCCTCTCTCTCTCTCTCTCTCTCCCCCCTTCTGCGTTCAATCCAGAAAATCTTCCTCCTCTATCCTTTTTATTATTATTATTATTTATTTTTGTTTAGATTTTTATTTTGTTGTTAGATATTTAAGTGAAGGTAATATTTTATAGGATCAAATCTAAACCAACTAAATCTGTCATTATCTAGTTAGGTAGTAAAACAAATTAGATTTGTTAGACACATATCATGTTTATTTATTATTATTTTCTTAAGGATAATAATTTATTTATTATTTCTTTTGGATTTTATTATTTTGGGTTGTTACATTCAGTGACTATTTCCTTGTTGTTTGGTTCGGTTCAGCACAATTTGTGCCATCGATGGGCACACTGCCATCGATGGTAGTAAGGCTCCTGCAACAATGGCAAAGCGCACGGAACCCTTGGAATCGATGGTGGAGTCAAGCCCATCGATGGCGGGATGCTCTGTTTGGATTTTAGAGATGATTTTGGACATGGAATTGGACTAAACAACCTCTATCAATCCTAATCTATGTAAAGGGGTTTTAGGTTTAGAGGGAATCTCTTCTACATCCCCTTGAGATTTTGAGAACTCTCTTTTGCAAACTCTTTGGGAGTTTTGTAACCGTCTTTTTCTTGAATGATCCATTTGTATTTTTAAGAGATTTAAGACACTCAAGATTTGTAATTACAAATAATCGAAAATGAAATTTGATTCGACACATGGACATAGGACTTGCTCTATATCACATAATCCTTCTTATTTTTTGGTTTGATTTATTTCCTCTCTAAAGTTCCTATTTTTGTCGATTTATCTATTTAATCTCAATAACCCATATTATGTATGTGGATTATTACTCGCGCTTCCACAAAGCAAGTTGTGCCAAAGTATCCAAATTTTATTCCTTCGATTTTGGGAGATTAGGATTATTGGAGTTTGTAAAGGTGAGACATTTTCTAAAACCATGCCAGGAGATTCAAGTTTAGGTTCATTTGCACGGAAATCGACTCCAAGAGAGTCTTTGAAGTCTTCAATGCCTTCAAGATTCATAGTGACAAATGCCAAGTTCAAGGTGGAGAAGTTCAATAGCACAAACAACTTCGATATGTGGCAATTGGAAATTATAAATGTCTTGTTTGAATAATTTCTGTAGATGATGTTGGAGAGGGATAAAATCGATGACATGGTGAAAGCTGAATAGTTGAAAGTAAATCTTCTAACTTATAGAATGACTAGGCTTTGTTTGGCAAATGAATGTAAGACTAGGCTTTGTATGGCAAATGAATGTAAGTATTTTTTGATAAGTGAAACTATAACAAGCAACCGTTGGCTGAAAATGAAAGACAAGTATACGATAAAGAGCATAGAAAACTATCTCTATTTGTAGAAGAAGCTTTATTAGTTCCAACATAAATCATGTACTTCTATTCAGATACCTCAATGAATCAATAAGATACTTGCTGATTTGTAGAATTTAGATGTAGAAATTTTGGATGAAAACAAAGCCATATTAAACTCACTACCTGATTTGTTTGACTATCTTACTACCACCCTACTTTGCAGAAGTTTGAGATTAGATTTGAAGATTTGTCTAATGCTTTGATGAACAATGATTATCGATAGTTTGAAAAGAAGGTCCATCAGGATTCTAGTTTATATGCATTGATGGTATAGAATGGATCTGAAAACAAGAATCAAGATAGCCATGGAAGATTTTGTTCTAAGTCCAAGAAGAAGAACCCTACAAAGGATGAGTGTTCCATTAGAGAAAGGATCATTAGAAGAAAGATTATTCCCAGTTGTTCAACGATAAAGAGAAGTAGGATTCAACTATAAATGTTGCATATAGAGTTGAAGATTCAGACATTGCCCTAATATGTTCATCTGTGACTGGCCACATAGATGAATGGATATTGTATTCGGGCTGTACCTATCACATCTGTACCATCATGAATTTTTTTTTCTAGGTTGGAAGAGTTAAAAGTGGAGTTATCTACATTACATCTTGTAGAATCAAGGGTATAGGGGAAATGCAATTGCAAATGCATGATGGGATATTATTGATTTGATAGATGTTCGGTACGTTCCGAAAATGAAGAAGAATATGATTTCATTGGGAGTTCTGGTCGGAAAGGGTCTATCGATTACTTTGATAGACTCAAATTTGAAGGCTACTAAAGGTGCTTTAGTAGTGATGAAGGATATCCGGAAGATTTGTTCTATCTATAGGATAGCATATTTATTGGTAGAGTTGTAGTGGCTTCATCTTGGATATTGATGATGCCGCCTCATGGTTTTAACACAAGAGGTTATAACCTATGGGAGATGGAACTGGTAAAGCAATGCCTGTTGAATAGAGCATAAATAGGGAAATTGGAGTTTTTTAGTATTGCATATTTAGATGCAGACTAGAGTCAAGTTTGACATTGTGGTATATCATACAAAGGCACTTCTGGATTATGTGCACACAAATACTTAGGAGTCATCTGCTAAGTATGTGCACATAAATACTTAGGAGTCATTTGCTAAGGAGTCATCTGCTAGGTATGTCCACGTAAATACTTAGGAGTCATCATACTTAAGGTTCACTGATGTGGAGTCATCTGCTAACTGTAAAAGAGCCATGTCTTCGTGTGCAGGTTCATGAATTCTAGGTCTTATAATTGTTAAACATTTTTCTATTCATATTTTGTTAGTTTTGATTGCGCTTCTTGCAATGTAATTTGATAGAGGACATCTATTAGACTCAGCCAGATGGATTTAAGATTGCTGGTAAGGAAGATATAGTTAGTAAGTTAAAAAGTTTCTATACAGTTTGAAGTAGTCTCCGAAGCAATGGTATAAAAAGTTTTATAAATTTTTGACTAAGAATAATATCTAGAAGTCATTTTGATCATTGTGTCTATGTGAAGAAACTCAAATATGGATCCTTTATCTATTTGCTCCTGTATGTTTATGATACTTTGATTGCATCAAAGAGCAAAGTGGAGATACAGGGAATGATGGCATAGGTGAGAAGCCATGTTCAGATGAAAGATTTTTGAGAGACAAAGAAGATTCTAGGTATAGAGATCAAAAGGGATAGAATGAAGAAAATGTATTGTTTGTCACTGAAACAATATTTGTTGAAGGTATTGAATAGTGATGGGTATCTTATATTGCATATTTATAGCCTCCATATTGTCTATTTTTATATATAAATAATGCTACTCGGGTATTTTTAGTATGTTTTTCAAGTGAAATATTTTTCTAAAGAAGATGACATAAATTTAGAGCCGGATTAGGAAACCAAGTAAAAAAAAAAAAACTAAAAGTAAACAAAGGTACAAGAACATTAAGTTGCAAAGAGCCTAAGTCAATTACAATCATCCAAATTAACGGAACAAGGCCAAAACTTCAAGCAGAAGAGAGTTGAAGCCCAGAATACCTTTTTTCCCGCAAATTAGCGGCAATTGCCATGAATTGGTGGCATAGTGGGACCCACGTGTGATAAAATTTTAACAGGGTCTTTGATGTAATTTTTTAGCTACCCAGTTAAACTCATATTAGGGTTAGATTCTCTGAAGCCTATATATTAGTCGTATCCTTGTAACATAGGATTTTTTATGCAATCTTGTACTCTTGATTATTAATAAAAATTAGGATTTTGCTGAAGGGGTGATAATCACCATACCGCACTCCAGATATGACTCCATTATTCAGAAGTTCTTTCTAGTAAGTAGAAATATTTTATTTATTTTTAAATATATTTAATTGCTTTCTACTTTAGATCTTTATTGGCTTTCATAGAAACAAATAGGATGTTTAATTAGTAACATGAGTAGCTAACTTTATTTAGCCCTACGATATAGATTAAATTAGGAATCAACCATGTAATTACTTTTTTATTATTTTCTTTCTAAAATAAAATAATAAAGTCATGATTTTTTCATGAAAAGTTTAAAATACAACAACTCGTAGATTAATACTTTGATAGACTATACTTGAGTTAAATTTCTTGATAGCCTATACTTAGTTAGAATTTGGAGTTGTTGATTTTTATCTTTTTCATAGAAATATCTAATGATTTAGTTTATTTTTATGCAAAGTAGTATCTTTGATGAGTTATGCTTGCACACCATTTGATAGCTCACGCTTAGAATAGTTTAAATAAACATTAAAACTAAAAGATCAGTTTTTATGATAAGAAGAAAATAATAAAAGTAATACTTGATTGTGAACTTGTGCATTCTATATCCTAGGTTAATTAGAATAACTCAAAATCAACTTAAAACGCTTAGTTAGCTCGTTGGAATAATAGGATTAGTAAGAACACAAATCATTCTAGATCCTTATGGAAATGATCTGTAAAGCGCTACAACCGACACTGTGCGCTTACAGTAAATTTATCACATCATATTTTTGGCGCCGTTGCCAGGGATCGATGGTGTTTTCTTGCATTTTCTAAATATTTTACGGATTAATAGTGTGTGTTAAATATGTAGGGACTAGAAAGTGCAGTTATAGGAGGGCAAAAGAGATCAGAAGAGGTTCAGAGTTGCATAGTAGAAACTAGAGAGACAATCTCTCTGGTTATGCCACTAATTGATGGCAAGAACCACCAAATCAATTTTTCTCTAGTTCTACATTTTGGTCTTTGGTTCTGTAAAAAAATAAAAAAAAATTAGAAACAATAGGATATCATGTTTTTTTTTGCTCATTTTCTTCCACCGTTTCATCTTCACCACACCCAACTTCTTGCATTAGTTTAGGAAACTCACACATCCATTCACGGTTGCTGGTTCATACCACATTGGACCCGTGATCAATTTGGTTGACTAGTGAGATCAGATTTGTTTATGTGAGACAAGATGGAACAACTGATCCCGATCCTTCAGGATCGATGTTATCTGTTGCGCACATCACTACTGTCATACATCAAACTTCCACACGTAGTATGATGTAATAAATTACTGCAAGTGTACAGTGTCGGTGTAGCGCTATACAGGTTGTCCCACAGAGATCTCAGGTGTTTTCCATTTCATACTAATTCTATAGTTTATAGACTAACCAAAGATTCTAGTTTGAAGTTGAGTTGATCTAATTAGCCTAGAATCTAGAATTCACTAGTTTCCAACCATATATTTACTTCTATTATCTTCTTCTATCATAAAAAAGGTGATCTTTTAGTTTTAATCTTTATTTAAAATAATCTAAGCATGTGTTATCAAGTGGTGTGCAAGCATAACGCATCAAAGAAACTACTTTTCATAAAAACAAACTAAATATTTAGATAATTCAATGAAGAAGATGAAAACCAACAACTCCAAACCCTAACTAAGTATAGGCTATCAAGAAACTTAACTCAAGTATAACCTATCAAAGTATTAATCTACGAGTTCTTGTATTTTAATCTTTTCATGGAAAAATTATATCTTTATTTATTTTAATTAAGAAGAAAATATTAGAGAGCAATTACATGAAGGATCATAGTTTCATCTACATCCTAGAGCTAAACTAAATTAGCTATACATGATTCTAGTAGTTTATGAAAGCAATTAAATCTAATCTAGAAAACAATAAATCTATACTAGAAAGCAATTAACTCTATCTAAAAAGTAAATAAAGAATTAAAAGCAATTGCTTACCTCTGGAGTATGGTATTGTGGCTGTCACCCCTTTAGCAAAACTCTAATTTTATTAATTTTAAACGAGTACAAAACTTACAGGATTATCTTAGAAGGATAGGGCCAATATATGGGCCTCAAAAATCAAACCCTAATTCTAACAGAACTAAAACACTACAAAATTACAACGAAACCACTAACGAAATCTCAGTGTGTGGGCCCACTTTTAGGCCACCATTTAGCGGTAAAAACCGCCATTTTGCGGCCAAATAATAGCCACTGGTCTTGGGTTTTTTTCTGCATAAGGTTATGGTCTTGTAGACTTGATATTCCTGACTGTATTTGGTTTTGACTCTCTGCAGCATTGTGGTCTCGAAGTTTTGCTCACTTTAGAAAATTTTCGGACTTGATTTTCTACTCCAACTCTGATTTCATGCCATCTCCTTGTACGAATAAAATTTTAGAAAACACACTAACAATATCCGAGTAGCATTATTTATATAATAGGTAATATAAAGGCTATAAATATGCAACATATGGCACTCATCACTCCCCCACACCTATCTTTTGCTAGTTCTCGAGCAAAATCTAAACCTAAAAAGAAAAATAAAAATCCTAACTCATTTTCACAGGAATCGCGATTGCACTTTGTATGTGCAACAAGCCTTTAAACCCCTAGGTTACTCGAGTGGACGAGTTGTGTCTCGTGAGGGTTTGCAGTGAATATACCCATAAAATTCATGAAGGAAATAGATTAAGAAATAAAGAAAAGAAAAATAAAGATAACCAAAAATCAAGAAAAATAAAAAGTTTTATACAAAAGAAAGAAAAATCTTTTTTTAATGATATTTTCATCAATTAATCTCACTAATATACAAACTCAATAACGCATTTAGATTATCAATTTTTAAATCGAGCATCATATCAGATACACTTATCATTTTAATAAAAAATTTAAATCTTATCTTTCAATTCCTACTAACGGATAATCTATTGGCTAGTATACATCTACGTGCAGATGTGATAGTCTACTTTGACTTTGGACAACAACTCTAACTCATGATTCATCTCCTCTCTCATAACAATTTTTTTTCCTTTTTTTAAATAATATTTCATCTTTCATGCGAATATTCACGCTTTCTTAGGTGCAATGTACCCGATTACTCGGTTCATACTCGTTTCTTTTTTTTAGAATATTTCACCTTTCATGTGAATATTCACGCTTACTTAGGCGCAAAGTACCCGATTACTTTGATCATACTCTTTTTTTCACTCTTGAGGCTATTGCCTTAATACTAGTGCACCGCATTATTTCATCACTTTTTTTTCTTTTTTTCTCTTTTTTTTTCTTTTTTTTTAGAGAGAGAAGACTTACTCAATCGTTATCATCTTTGTTCTCAACCTAATAAACTATTGTGAAGTGAAAAATAGATGTATACTTGCCTCAAAACTACTATTAGCGGTATTTATTTTTCGGATTTTAATCTTTTTCATAAAATTCAAAGTGTATCATCCAATCTACTCTCCTATCCAATTTCAAATCTAAATTTGTCCCTTTATCTGTAATTAGGTTGATCTACCGATGAAAATATATAAATAAATTATTTTTTCAGTATTTTTATTATTTTTTCAGTTTTTTAAAAATTTTTTTAGTTAGTTACGCTAAAAACTATCCAAAGTGTAAAATAACGAAACCCAAAAGTCAACTAAAAATAAAATAAAAACTCTAAAAAAAACTAAAATCTTTGAAAAATACAAAAAAAAAAATATCCTAACCCACTCCCCCACACCTAAACTCGTGTATGCTTTCATACATGAATCAAGTGGTGGTAAAATAAATAAGAAAATTATTATAAAAATATTATACACTTACTAGAAAATTCAAACCGGTTACGACCTCGCTATCGCTTTCCACTCTCATAATGTGTCCTTTTATGTTTTGATATGGATGAACTTAGCCTTTTTATCAGTTTTGCATTTAATCTCTCCATCTTATTTTTTATTTTTCTTTATTTATATCTACCCTTATTTCTTTTATTCAATAGTAAAATTTTAAGGTCGGAAAGCGTACCTTTATTATCTTCCATATTCCATCCACGAGCATATTTCATATCAGTAAGTATTTTGATTTTCTCAACATGTGAAATAATATACTCACTTTGATGTGGCTGAATCATGAGCTCGATTTTGGATCGCTCTTTCAAATCATTAGGTACCATAATCTCTTCTTTTTGCAGTTCCTTCCAATTTTCTAGTATGCTGGTCTCGTCATGCAAATTTTCTTCAAACCTGTCATCAAAATTCTCAAAAGAAAATACAATACTAGTAAACTTATCATTACTCAAGTTATTATGAAGAGATAAAAATTCTTCTTCACAAATTTCTTTACAAATTTAATCAAAAGAACAATTGATAATGTGTCACTAGCAAGCTCTTCATGAGGCAAATCACTACGATAAATATTTTCTTTATCACCAGTTCCATCATAATTATTGTCACAATGGTCTAAAATAGGTTGATCATAATGTTGAATTATAGACTCATCCTGCACAAAACTATTTAATTTATTTTGAGTCATATCTACTTCAAAAGATGACTGAAGTGGTTGCTCGCTAGAGTAAGATATATTCAAACTATTAGATGGTTGATCTCCAAGAAGTTTAGTTTGAGAAATTACTTTGAGAAGATCATCCATACAAGCTGCAGTTTTAGAGGATGAATTTTGAGAGGATGATTTTAGCAAACCTTCAATACCTTCCTCAATTCTACGTCTTCGTTCCTCAGACTCATGATTGCAATTTTTCTTATTTTCTTCAAATGATTGCATCTCGAGATCATGAGTGAAATTTGCTGGTGGATATGATAGATCTGTGTACATATTTGATGACAGATATGAAGTGGTTGAAGGTAGATTCTCATGACATGTATAGTTTGCTTCTAATCCTTTTAATCTTTCATCTAACATGTTCAATTGAATATCTTGTTCATGATTGAATGTAGAATATGAAGATGAATAGCCCATAAAGAAAGGATTAGATGGAGGACTCTCTTGGTATGGCTGTTGATTATATGGAAAATTAGAATTATTCATCCATTCATAATTGTAATTTTGTGTATAAGAAGTGCTCGTGGGTTCATTATATGTGTTGTGAATTTGATTATGACCTAGTCCTAGCGAACTTCCTATCCATGGACACTGATAATAATTATGATATGGATCTCGACAATGAGAGCAACCAGTTTGATTTTGAAATATTTTTTTAAAGGTGGAGGGTGAAAGAGATGGAAAAGAAAAAATAAAAAGAAATTGAATTTGTTTTTTTTTGTATTTATTTACAGAGCCAAAGACCCAGAACACAGAAACATAGAAACTTTTGGGGAAAAATGCACCTGAAAGGCTGCCAATTGGTGGTTTATGACGCCAAATAGCGGCCAAACTAGAGAGTTTGACTCTCTGATTTCTGCTACGCAGTTTTTTGGCTCCTCTGATCCCTTTTGGTTTTCAATATCTATACTTTCTAGTCCCTGCAGACTCAACACATACTGTTAACCTGTAAAACGTTAGAAAAAGCAAGAAAAACACCGTCGATCCCTGGCAGCGGTGCCAAAAATTTGATGTGATAAATTACTGCAAGCGTATAGTGTCGGTGTAGCGCTATACAGGTCGTTCCACATAGATCTCAGGCGTTTTGCATTTCTTACTAATTCTATTGTCTAACGGACTAAGCAAAGATTCTAGTTTGAAGTTGAGTTGATCTAAGTAGCCTAGGATTTAGAATCCACTAGTTTCCAACTATGTATTTACTTCTATTATCTTCTTCTATCATAAAAAGGTGATCTTTTAGTTTTAATCTTTATTTAAACTAATCTAAACATGTGTTATCAAGTGGTGTGCAAGCATAACGCATCAAAGAAATTATTTTTCATAAAAACAAACTAAATCTTTAGATAATTCAATGAAGAAGATGAAAACCAACAACTCCAAACCCTAACTAAGTATAGGCTATCAAGAAACTTAATTAAAGTATAATCTATCAAAGTATTAATCTACGAGTTCTAGTATTTTAATCTTTTCATGGAAAAATCATATCTTTATTTATTTTAATTAAGAAGAAAATATTAGAGAGCAATTAAATGATAGATCCTAGCTTCATATACATCCTTGAGCTAAGCTAAATTAGTTATACATGATTCTAGTAGGTTATGTAAGCAATTAAATCTAATCTAGAACGCAATAAATCTATACTAGAAAGCAATTAACTCTATCTAAAAAGGAAATAAAGAATTAAAAGTAATGGCTTACCTCTGAAGCACGGTATTATGGCCGTCACCCCTTCAGCAAAACCCTAATTTTATTAATTTCAAACGAGTACAAAACTTACAGGATTCTCTTAGAATATAAGGATACGACCAATATATAGGCATCGAAAATCAAACCCTAATTATAACAGAACTAAAACACTACAAAGTTACAGCGAAGCCACCTATGAAATCGCAGCGTGTGGGCCTACTTTTAGGCCGCCAATTAGCGGTAAAAACCATGATTTGGTGGCAAATAATAGCCACTGGTCTTGGGTTTTTTCCTGCACGAGGTTCTGGTCTTATAGACTTGATATTCCTGACTGTCTTTGACTTTTACTTTCTGTAGCATCGTGGTCTCGTAGTTTTGCTCACTTTTGAAACTTTTCGGACTTGATTTCCTACTCTAACTCTGATTTCATGCCATCTCCTTGTACGAATAAAACTTCTGAAAACACACTAACAATACGCAAGTAGCATTATTTATATACAAAAATAGGTAATATGAAGGCTATAAATATACAATATATGGCACTTATCATAGTGGGTAATCACTATGAACTAAAATCACAGTATATCCACATGCTTTCTAAATTTACTAGTTCTGATTCTGAGGATGCATATATCTTTATCAGTGAATTTCAGGAAGTGTATAATGATTAAACTGCAACACATGTCAAAGGAGGCAACTAAGCTTCGCTTCATTCTATTTGCTCTCAAAGATAATGCCAAAACGTGGTTGTATAGTATGCATACTGATTCAATCACTATTTTGGATGAATTTGTTACAGTTTTTCTTAAGAAGTATTATCCCACGCACAAGACCACAAAAATTTGAAATCAAATTAATCAATTCCATCAAGTTCCAGGAGAACCCTTCAGGAAATATTTGGAACAATTCAAAAATTTGTTAGCTCAGTGCCCCCACCATGCGATAGAAAAGTGGCAATTATATCAAATCGTGTATGAAGAAATCGATTACGCATCCAAAACTCTTTTTGAGTCCATGTGTCAAGGAGAGTTTATAAGAAAGAATGAGGATGAAACATGGGACTTTCTTGAGGACCTATCATGGAAAACTATATAGTGAGAGAGTCCCGTTGAGAAACCCAATGTATCAACTTCTTACACAAAAGGGTGAGATTCATAGCATCAACAAGTCGATAGCTGCCGAAGCTAAGATTGTAGCCCTTATACGGAGAATTGAGGCGTTGGAGACTCCTAGTGCTCTACCAACGGTTCAAGTCAATCAAATACAAAGTCACACTTGTTTTGATTGCTGAACTCCAAATCATGTTATGGAGGATGTCTACTATTAGTGAATTTCATGAGTTTGATACTTGAGCAAACAAACGCCTTATATTCAAGGCCCATGAATAATCCATACGCTTCTACATACAATCATGGTTTAAGGAACTATCCAAATCTCTCTTGAGGTCAGGGGCAATATGAGGGAGCCCCCAACCCTAACATGCAGCCTCCAACCAATGGTCAGTTTCTAAAACCAAATGTAGGTACTTATCAACACCCAAATGTTTCAAATCAAGGGAATAACCAGAACATACCACCTACACACAATCAATCACATCCACAACAGGGGTCGAACAACGATCAAGAAAAGTAACTCCAGTCACTTAAGAAGAGTGTTGAAAATCTTCTCAAGTTCTCGTCTAATTTTGACACACATATGCAAAATCTCAAGAAAGTATTAACTAATTTTATTCAAAAAACAGATCAACACTTGCTTGTGAACTCTCAGGCTATTAAGAACTTAGAGCAGCAAGTTGGACAATTAGCGAGTCGATGAGTGAATGTTACAAGGGTATTTTTCCAAGTCAACTCTTAACAAATTCTAATGCCAGTTCTTCTAACTCCAATCAGTAACATATCAACTAAGTTAATTCTATTCACACGCTTCGCTCTGGCAAGCTGGTTGACAATCATGTAGCCATGCTACCTGATTCTACTCTTAGTGCATGACAGACTACACTTCCAAAGTCTACAATTCCATCATTATCTTATAATTCACCATCATCATCATCACGATCATCCCTTAATCCACTCACTAGCATGATAGAGGAGTCTGACCCCTCTGAATCTTATCCTCCTGTCGACCATACTTATAAACTGAAGGCTCCCTATCCAAATTAACTAAAGAAAAATTCTCCTTAGATTTAGTACATTTGTGAGTTATTCAAGCAAGTTAAGGTCAATGTTCCTCTACTTGATTGCAATCTAGCAAGTACCTGCTTATGCAAAATTCTTAAAAGATTTATGCACAAAGAAGAGAACAACAAATATTCCAAAGAAAGTCTTCCTACCTACTAACATCTCTAGTATCCTCACTCAGTCAGTACCTGTGAAGTACAAAGACCCTAAAAGTCCTGCTGCCTCTTGTACCATAGGAACTACAGTGATTGAAAGGGTTCTACTAGATTTAGAAGAAAGTGTTAACTTGCTGGCTTATTCAGTTTACCAGCAGTTAGGACTAGGAGAGTTGAGACCTACAAGAATTATATTATATCTAGCCGATAGATCTGTGAAGAAGCCTATGGAAGAGATTGAGGACATTTTGATTAAGATTGAGAGTTTACTTTTCTAGTCAATTTTATAGTTCTCGAGACTCAACCTATGGTGGATCCACAGCATTGTATCTCAGTTATTTTGGGATATCTATTCCTAGCCACTTCTAATGCTATTATTAATTGCCGGAGTGGATCGATGAGACTTTCCTTTGAAAACATGACAATTGACTTGAATATATTCAATCTAGGGTGCCAACCGAGTGATTCACATGATGAGCCCCTAGAGGTGAATATGATCCAAGGGCTGTCCAGTGAGTACTAAGAGAAAGAATTCTTTGATGAGCTGGATGGTTTAGTTGATGAGAGTTTATTTTTGAATACGCTCGATGAGTCATCTAATTATGTATCTTCCACGTGATGGGAACTTCCACCTGAGCCATTGATAACTGAACCATGAGTTCAGTCACAACCATCCATTGAGTGTCGACATGAGTTTGAGATGAAGACTCTTCCGAGTCATCTCAAGTACGCTGTTTTGGGTGAACACGATACACTATCAGTTATTATCTCTGCATATTTGACTGAAGCTCAAGATATAGCACTAATATAATTGTTGAAAGCATATAGGGAATCTATAAGCTAGGGTCTGGCCGATATAAAGGGGATTAGTTCATTAGCATATAATTCATTTACTAGATAATGTACGACCTACAAGAAATCCTCAACGTAGATTGAATCCAGTAATGAAAGAAGTTGTGTAGACGGATATTCTTAAATTCTTTGACAACAGGATCTTCTATCTAACTCTGATAGTGCATGGGTGAGTCTAGTTCAAGGAGTGCCTAAGAAGTCCGGAATCACTGTAATCAAGAGCGATGAAAATGAGCATATCTCGATGCACTCCCAGATGGAATGGCGAGTTTGTATTGATTATAAAAAGCTGAATGCTGAAACTAGGAAGGACCACTTCCCCTTACCTTTTACTAATTAGATGTTTGAACGGTTGGCCAGACATAAGTTCTATTGTCCCTTAGATGGATACTCTGACTGCAACCAAATTTCTATTGCTCTGGAGGATTAGCAAAAGGTCACGTTCACATGTCCATTTGGCACATTTGCATATAGATGCATGCCATTTGGGTTATGTAATGCGCCCTTCACATTCCAAAGGTACATGGTGAGTATTTTCTCCGACATGGTTGAATTATTTCTCGAAATCTTCATGGATGACTTCTCCATCTTCGGAGATTCATTTCAACAGTGTCTGCATCACTTAGAATTAGTTCTCACTCATTGTCATGAGAAACACTTGACACTCAATTGGGAGAAATGTCATTTCATGGTAAAAAATGTCATAGTGTTAGGGCATATCATCTTGAAGGATGGTATTGAGGTTGATAAAGCCAAGGTGGACCTAATCATGAATCTTTCACCTCTGCGATCAATGAAAGATATATGGTCTTTCCTTGGCCATGCTGGTTTCTACAGAAGATTTATCAAAAACTTTAGCAAAATTGCTATGCCTTTGATACATCTACGGGCCAAGGATATGACATTCAATTTCACACCTGACTATCTTAGAGAATTTGAGTAGCTCACGAAGGCACTTGCCACCACATCTATCATTCATGCACCAGATTGGAGTCTACTCTTTGAGCTTTTGTGTGACGCATCTAATTATATTATTGGTGCTGCCTTTGGGCAACGTATTAATAAGCAGCCACATGTGATTTACTATGATAAGGTTCCACGAGAGATACTTTGGTGGACACTGATGAAGAAAAGAGTTCCCATCAAGTATATCGACATAATTAAGGACATGAATGTATCGGCGAAAAATTCTGGAGTAATCTGTCAAAATAAACAGACCCACGAATTTAGAGCTGGAGATCCGCAACTCAGCAGATCGGCTAATCTGAAGATCGAGGTTCGCGACCCAGCTACGACAGAGCAGGTTCGCGTATCTAAGTTTGAGATTCGTGATACTACTCGGGGAGGGGTTTAATACAAAGTCACCCAACCCGAACAAAGAAGTTGCCACCTCGGATCATGAAACCAACAGGCAAACGAATGCAGTGGCATTATTTCGCTCGTGGGAGTAACTACCTATAAAATATGCCGACACTTCTCGAGTAGTGGGGCTAACGGTCGAACGAATGAGACGAGGACATTATCCTAGAACCCATATAAAAGGTGGGAAGACAGAAAGAGAAGGGGTCGATCATCTTCTTCTAAAATTACCCTTGTGATCAGAAGTCCAGAGCCTTAATTTTCTTTTCTTCTAATTGAAAGAGTTTGTGCGAAGTATCAACGGAGAGCAGGATCGTCCTCCATAGCTATCTCAGAACCCAGTTTTAAACAAAGAGGGAATCTATTTTCCTCATCTTCTGTAAACGGAAAACCGTTAAATTGTAATCCTTTATTGAAAAATCTCAATAGAGAGTCGTTTACGGCGAACAGAAGATTGATGACTCCGCTGGGGAATGCCATTACCTCCGGTAATCTGGTAGTAGCTCAATCCGATAACATTCCAGTTGGTAGGCTGGTCAACTCACTCACCATCCAGATTGACCAAGAAAGGTATGAAAAATTTCTCTTTCAGGCTCCAAGAGCCCTACTTCCTTACGGGGGTGTCATAAAGTCTCCAAAGGGTCAATCTCCATGGAGACTCCAAGGGTAACAACTCAACTGGGGGAATCAGTGGACCAAACTGGTCCGAAATCCTCTTCTTCACCAACAATGGACTCTAAGCTAGTTTCGGCTAAGACTCCTGATCTCTCAAGCAAAGTGGATCAAGGTACCCAATTCAACAAGGGGAAACGATCACTACCTACTCCGCAGATCTATGATGTGGAGAAGGAGGTTCCTTTCACTCGTACAATGAGGAGGAACCTAAGAAGAAGGAAAGCTCGTGCCCTTCGCAGGACCGCACAGCAAAAGGAAATCGCCAACTCATCATTGCAAAGGCCTACTGTATAAGTTTGGAGGCCAAAATACGAGGTTACAAAAGATCAAGACGCGGAAGAATTTACTCACGTTTCCTACGGAAAACGGAGTAAATCCACCAAAGTTATCTATGACTACAAACGCGGAGCCTACATCCGCGTCCCTCGTGTTCCAGGGGTAAAGCATGATCGCGCAATTGAAGGAGCCTACAAACCTCAAGTTCGCGGAAGACGTGCACCTATCTCAAAGGCTAAGACTATCTCACTCACTGTCCCAGCAAGGGTGAGACCTACTCCAAGAGCCTTTGATGAAAGAGGGAGGCCAATCCCAAGGCCATCTTTCAATGATGACGCCGTTGCCAAGAGTTCCAATGTAGGAGATCTTCGGGAACTTTTAAACAGAAAGAGGAAAGAATCCCACGCATCTCACTGCCATTGCGAACGACTGATCAATGTAGTACTATCTCATTGTCATTGTTCAGCCCATACTAGACCATCGGTGTTCCATCGACTGTCAACTCCATCAACATCCTCATCCCAATCGGCGAAGAGGAGACGACAAAATAGACTCGAGTTTTCTGAGCCCGAATACCCCGAAGTGTCATCTAATATGATAAGTGTCGGGGAAAAGAAAAAGAAAAAGAAGGCGAAGAAAGTCTTCGAAGCAGTTGCTTCCGACTCAGAGCTTTCTTTAGACCTGAAGGACATACTCAATGAAGAGCGAGGGATTTTCCAAATTACTCAACTCAAAAGTGGGATGACAATCCCAATGAATTATAGACAAATGGCGGGAGTCTCCTCCGATGAGGAAGACACGATCAAGTCTGTTATGGCCGAGTCGCAAACGTCTGATTTATTCCTGGAAGACTCCACTTCTCATATATGGCTCAAAACAATACGCCGGAGGAATTCATGCGGAGGATGGATGAACAAGACAAAAATATCCAGCAACAATAGAATGCTATCAGCGAACTTAAAGACATGCTGCATGTTCTGTTTGAATTGGAAAAGACTAGGTTGAAGAATGCATCTTCACAGACGCCACCTTATGACCCAAAAACCGGCAAGGAAAATAAGACGGAAGAAGAAGGTCATGGTCCTCACAACAATGAAGAAGAAACAGAACATCATGAAGACGATGACAATCGCTCCATGCATCAGGAAGGAAATACGAGTACTGTCTGGATGAAAAGCTTGCAAAATCAGCTAAATGCCCTCATGCATAAGAGTGATTTACAAGAGTAGCGCGTTGTAAGGCCATATCCCGTAGAATGGAAAAGCATGCCATTCCCTGAAAGCTACAAGCCATTGAAGCTCAAACCTTTTGATGGTAAAGGATCGCCAAATCAGCACGTTTACTATTTTAAGTCGCAGATCGGGCATTTAGCTGGAAACGATCCCATCATTATGTGGGTGTTTGTTAGTACTTTGACAGGACTAGCATTTGAATGGTTGTGGAGGCTAGAACTAGGAACCATCAATTCATGGAATGACATGGAAAAAGACTTCCTGACTAGGTTCTATAAAGACGATATGGAGATGTCAATACCAACGCTTCTAGCTACTAAGTAGAAGAAAAGGGAATTGGCCTGGGACTTCATTAAAAAGTTCCGGAATGATTCTGTCAGATACCCGCACGGGATGTCAGAAAATACCTTAGTGGAAACCTGTCAACATAATCTCTCGACTAAGATTTTAGCCAGGATGGGAGCAGTGAAATCCTCAACTTGGAAAGATCTCGCCCTACAAGCTGAGGAGACTGAAGAGATCGCGCAAAGGCTTGAAGAATATGGAGGCGAAGAGAAACAAAGGTGAAATAATGACAACAACTATAGGTCCCGATCCCGAGGATATAAGTGGAAAGAGATAATGGTGGCTGATACTCCGCAACCCGAAAGTCTTCTCCAAAGCTCCCTTCTCAGGCACGTATGCCTCAAAAATAATATTCTTTTAAGGACGAGCACACGAAAACCATCTTCAACCTCCTCATGAGTAAGAAGATACTGAAGTTGCCAGAATCTAAATGTCCGGAAGAAGCAGAGAAAGTTAATGATTCTAATTACTGTAT
The DNA here is from genome assembly GCA_036321105.1 of Dracaena cambodiana. Lineage (NCBI taxonomy): Eukaryota > Viridiplantae > Streptophyta > Magnoliopsida > Asparagales > Asparagaceae > Dracaena > Dracaena cambodiana. The sequence continues at coordinate 11,229,141 of JAYEPQ010000001.1, read as the reverse complement.
CTATCATAGAATTATTAATCATCCTACCCAAAATTGTTACATCCTTAAGGATAAGATTTAAGCCTTAGTCGATGCCAAGGTCATAAAGCTCCAAGAGCACCAGAAAAAGGTGACCGCGAACATGGTGATTGTCAAGTTCGGTAAAGCGCCCGACTGGGTAGAGTCAACAATTCAAGATGGCGTGCAACCCATTTCTAGAGGCACGATGCAGTTCGTGAATTTTGATCCGCATCAACAGCAAGAGAAAGGATTGTCCCCCTTCGAAACTGATAGAGGGGAGATAATGTGGGTGCATCCAGATCTCCTTAATGATGAACAATGGTCTTTCAATTCATCTAGAAGGAGGCGAAAAGGGAAGATCCTTACTTCTAATATCGTCTCCATAATTCCTAAAGATGACGGAGGTATTCATACTCTAACAGATTCGGAAGAAGAAATTGGAGACTCTCTGGTGGCTGACGCGGATCCTACTCCCTCGAGTAGCTGTTCAGGAAAAGATTCCTTGAAGAACTATGGTCAAGCTGCAGATTCTTGGCCGTCTCCAGAGAAGGTCAAACAAAAAGAGCTCAAGTTTGATAAAGTTTTGAAGAAGAAGGGAAAAGAGCCTGCGGAAGATTTACAGAAATCGTTTCAATTCGACATCTTAACGCAGTTAGCCAATATTCCCACAAGGATAACCTTGTACGAGCACCTAAAGCTTTCTAAATCTACTAGAGAAGTTTTAAGAAAAGCTCTGCAATATTTGGAGGTATTCTTGGCACATATACCAGAAATGATTGAGAAGGAAGAATCTCTTTGCACGACGTGTCACCAGGTTTCTGGTAAGAACGTCCCTTGCATCACTTTCTCTCCAAAAGACATGCAAGTTATAAGTAATAAGCATCACCACCCTTTGTACTACAAAGGATACATAGGGTATGCGGAGATCGATCGCATTCAAGTTGATCCAGGCTCGGCCTTAAGCATCATGCCACAGAGGATGCTATGGTACCTTGGAGTTTCGATTAACAGATTAGCAGCAACCAACACTATTATCTTCGGATTCAGTGCTAATGGTAGTAGACCGTTGGGTAAGATAAACCTTAAGTGTCAAATCGGCAACCTGAAAACGGAAGTTATGTGCTATGTGATAGATGTGGACATGTTTACAACTTGCTACTAGGGAGACCTTGGATCCATAATAACCTCGTTGTGCCGTCCACGTTACATCAATGCATGAAGTATGTGAATAAAGACATGAACGTAAGAACGTTGGTCGTGGAAAATCAATCCTTTAAAAGAGTTGAAAACTATTTTACTGACGCATTGCTATATCAAGGTACATTTTGTGTCTCAGATCAGCCTGCTCCAGAAGACTCTGATAGCGGTGAAGAGGTCGACACAGAATCAGGATCCGAAGATTCGGAATCCAATGATGTAATTTGGTATGGTGAGCCCATTGTGATAAGCCTTGAAGGCCTCGATGTAAATAATACCATTCACTCTGATGGTGAATGGGTGATAAATGAATGTTTAGAGTTTGCTTATTTTTCTGGTGTTGATTTTGAAGCTTCAAGTACCAGCACTGATGCATTCAGCAATTGTTTAGGTAAAATATGCTCTTTGGCTTCTTTCCAAGAACCTATCCAATCATCCTTTCACGAACTAAGTGATGTCGTCGAAAATGCTAACAAGGTCATTTTTGAGGTTCCTCCAGAAGACGGAACCCAGAAAACCATAGTATTTGGAAGAGAGTCACAAGAACAAAAAGAAATGCTTAGATTCTGAGAAAGAATAGGAAAATCCCGAGTTCTTCAATTACGATGAAAATTCTCATAGATTAATAAAGAAAATGGGATATAATCTGGCCAAAGGTAGGGGGTTGAACTTTGGAAAGGGAAGAAGAATAATTCATCAACCCTTTGTCCCAGAAGGAAAAATGCCAGATTATTATCAGAAAATCGGTAGGGGGTTGGGATATGTCACCACTCCGAAGGTTCCTCGGTGAGAGAACCGAAGAAAGGGAATTCGATCATTCATCATAATCGTCCTGCTAGGATTCAGATGTCAGAGTTGGCATAATTTTCTGTGAAGTGTCCACGAACATGACCTCCGCGATCTAAGAAGACAAAGACCTAGAGGAAACTTCGTCGATAAAAAATGACCCCTGAGCCAAGCATCTAAACTCGAAGTGGGAGATTTAGTTTGAACAACGCGAGCCTCCAACCGAAGATAAAGTAATCCAAATAAATATGGGAGATGAAAAGAATCTTAAACCCATATTTATAAGCGAGAACCTATCCTCGGAGGAGAAAGAAGAATTGATATCCCTCATTCGCGAGTACATCGATATTTTTGCCTAGAGTTATGAGGAGATGCCAGGATTAGACCCAAGTGTCGCAGTTCATAAACTGAACATCCGGTCAGATGCTAAGCCAGTAAAGCAATAGCAACAAAGATTCCGCCCAGAGATCATGGAGGCTATTGAAGTTGAAATAAAAAAGTTGATTGAGTCAGGCATTATTCGTGAGGAACAACACCCGGATTGGGTCGCAAATATAGTTCCTGTAACGAAGAAGAACGAAAAAAAATCTAAATTTGCATTGACTTCAAGGATTTAAATGAAGCTTGCCCTAACGACGAATTCCCGTTACCCATCACAGATGTTATGATAGATAATACTTGTGGGTATGAACGTATGACATTCATGGATGGTTTCTCAGGGTACAATCAAATAAAGATGTACCATGATGATGAGAAGCATACGTCTTTCAGAACACCACTCGGGGTATAATGCTATACAATTATGCCCTTTGGCCTGAAGAATGCAGGTGCCACGTATCAACGTGCCATGAACGTGATATTCCAAGAGCACCTCCGGAAGACAGTGGAGTGTTACTTGGATGACCTAGCAATTAAAAGTAAGAATAAAGGTAATCACTTGAAAGATTTGAAGACGGTGTTTGACCTCATGAGGAAATTCCAGCTCAAGATGAACCCGACTAAATCTTTCTGGGGGTCTTCAATGGAAAGTTCCTTAGCTTTGTCGTAACTTCCAAAGGGATTTATCTCAATCCAGACAAGGTTAAGGCTATCCAAGACATGCCACCTTCCCGTAACCTCAAAGAGTTAAGGGGACTGCAAGGGATGCTAGCATACATCTACAGGTTCATATCAAATTTGTTTAGTAAATGTCAGACCTTTACCATGTTAATGAGGAAAGGAGTGTCATTCGTTTGGGATGACGCTTGCCAAAAGGTTTTTGAAGAAGTCAAACAATACCTCATGAAACCACCAGTGCTCGTAGCCCCAGTCTCGGGAGTACCTTTCCTGCTATACGTAGAAGCTATGGACCTCCTTGGGAGCCTTGTTAGTGCAAAAAAAAGAGCCGGGTCATGAACAAGCTGTTTATTACCTCAGCAGAATGATGATCGGGGCGGAACACCGGTATAACCTAGTGGAGAAGTAATGTTTAGCTTTAGTGTTTGCAGTGTAGAAAATGCGACACTATTTAGTTGAACAAACCATCCACGTTATATCGAGAGTTAACCCCCTGAGAATACTAATGACTAAACCTGGATCGTTGAATTCGAGGCTATCCAATTGGGCTATTTTGTTATCACAATATGATATGCATTTTATCTTGCAAAAATCTATTCAAGGACAGGCCGTTGCCGACTTTCTAGCCGAACACCCAATCCCGGCATCCTCGAAGTTATACAAATAAATCCCTGGAGAATTGGGAGAGTGGAGCCCGGCTCCAAACGAAGACAGCTCGTAAGACTCTCCAGAGGCAAATACTTTCATGAAAGGTGTATGACAACTTTTCTTCGATGGCGCCTCCCGAATGGGATCCGAGGGAAGAATGGCAGAGGAGGTAGGAGTTGTTTTCGTCTCTCCTCGCAACCACATCATTCCGCGATCCTACTCATTAACAAGTCCATGCTCCAACAATGTCGCATAATATAACACCCTCCTAATCGGCTTAAGAATAGCTAAACAACTAGGGGTCAAATATTTGGAGGCATATGGAGATTCTCAACTCGTTGTAAATCAAGTAAAAGGGGAGTATGAGGTCAAACATGAAGACCTTTTGCCGTATTATCATGTGGTGATTAAGATAGCTGATGGTTTCGATGGTTTCTACGTTAGCCACGTAAAGCACCATCGAAATAGTTATGCAGATTCACTAGCTTCCTTACCTGCTACATTAGCCTTGCCCAAGCATGCTAGAAGGCAAATTATAGTAGGGAGCAGAGAATTATTTTGTTCAAAGGACGAACTCAAAGAGGAAATGAGGGAACCTCAGGAAGACAGGGCTGATGTTTTTGAGTCAAGTCTAGAACCGAGGGATTGGCGTTTTCCTTATCTAGATTATGTCCTTTACGGTATATTACCTGAAGATCCAAAGGAAGCCAGGGAAGTCAAAGAAGGGCTATCCGGTTCTACTAAATGTGGAGCTCCAGACATTGTACAGGAAATCTTATGATGGAATCTTACTTCGCTTTCTCTCCAATTAAGAAGCTCGAAAAGTACTTGAAGAAGCTCATGCTGGCATCTGCGGAGCACCAGCCAAAACTAAATCTCTGGGATAGAATCCGAAGAATGGGATATTATTGGCCTAAAATGATGATAGAAGCGGTTAACTATGCTAAAAAGTGTAGGGCCTGCCAAATACATGCAGACTTTATATATCAAGCTCCATAATATCTCCACCCAACGGCTACATCGTGGCCATTTGAGGAATGGGGTATGGACATTGTCAGGCCAATTTCTCCGCCATCAACAAGACGACACCAATGCATTTTACCCATAACGGATTACTTTCAAAATGGACTAAGGCCATTTCCCTGACCAAAGTAAAGTCATCGGATATTGTCAAATTCATCAAACACCATGTGCTTTATCTCTTCGGAGTGCCCAAGAGAATCATTCATGACAATGGGCCTCAATTCATGAGCCAAGTCTTTTCTAGATTCTTCAATAAGTACAGGATCGAAGATGTAGCTTCATCACTGTATTATCCTGCAGTCAATGGTCTAGCAGAAGCTTTCAATAAGACCATTGTGAAACTTCTCAAAAGGTTTGTGTCATCCAATCAAAAGGACTAGGATGAGAAGCTGGGAGAATATCTGTGGGTGTATCGCACCACGGTCCGAACCCCCACTAATGCCACGCCCTTTTCATTGGTATATGGGTCAGAAGCGGTCTTACCTTTGGAAATTCAAATTTCATCGTTGCGAGTCGCGTTAATGACTAGGATGACGCAAGAAGAAAGACATCAACAAAGGCTCCGAGAATTAGAATCCTTAGATGATAAGCGGTTGGAAGCTCAATAGAGTATTGAACTATACCAGGCGCGGATCTCCAGGACTTTTAACAAAAAGGCCAAATGAAGAACTTACAAAAAGGGTGATATGGTCCTGTCAGTCAGAAGACCAATCATAACTAGCAAAAAGCCTAGAGAAAAGTTCCAACCGAAGTGGGATGGACCTTTTGTTATTGATACGGTTTACTGCAACGGTGCGTATCGGTTGGCAAAATCGAATGGTGATAAGATCATGATGCCAATCAACATTAAATTTTAGAAGAAATATTATTCCTAGTAAAACTTCGAAACACCAGTTGTAATGTGATCTGGGTAGTTCGATTCAAATGATGAACAAAATCTTGCCTATAATCAGGAGTTCATTAACAAAGATTCGTGGTTCCGGTCTAAATATCTTTAAGTCGCGAATCACATTTTCTTTCTTTCCAGATTTGCCAAGTTAAAAAAAACACCTCTAGCGAATCAAAGTTTTCTTTCTTTTCAAACTTGCCATGTTACAAAATACCTCTGGCGAATCAATGTTTCTTTTTTTCAAACTTTCCAAGTTAAAAAAATACCTCTGGCGAATCACATTTTCTTTCAAACTTGCCAAATTAAAAAATACCTCTGGCGAATCACATTTTCTTTCTTTCTAAATTTGCCAAGTTAAAGAATACCTCTGGCGAATCAAACTCTTTGTACTGAAAGTTACTAGACAGTGCGAGTTTCAATCTGATTAGCGAAATCAACAAAAGTTCTTTCATTCACAGCAATTTCGGGTGCTTGGAAAGTTTTGACTGATTTTAAGATTATTAAGTTAACAGTTATCTCTGATAATCAACATCAGAATTATCCATCAGTCACTCTTAGTTATGTAAAAAGAAAGAGTTTCTTTGTTCATTATCAAATCAAAATTACAGAGAATTCTCTAGCACTATACAGTCAACAACAATGAATACAAATCACTGATGTGGAAAGAGAATAAAAAAAGAAAGAATTTGCTTCTGTAGCTTCCTCTTCAAGGACAGTAATCTACTCCTGCAGATCTTCTTCTAGAAGGACAAAATTACTTTTGTAGCCCTCTCTTTCAGCATGGCTCGGATCAAAGTTTGGTCCTATCGTCCCTTCTTCTGAAAGGGTGAATTTGCTTTTGTAGCTTCCTCTTTAAGGATGGCTTAAGGGTACAGACTTGTTTCTCCATTCTGACAAAGGTCAGGGACCTCCAAGTTAGTTCGCCTAGTTATGATCAATGATGCCAGTGACTTGATTAGTTCAAAACTGGGTGTACCAAATGTACACCTCCAAACGTATAACGTGAGGAGTTGCACAAATTCAATGCCCTAGTTATTAGTATCCCAACCTTGTGTGATGCTAGGCAAGAAATAAAACAATGCTACAGACCCAAAATCTTTTCTCTCATGAAAAATACATGAGACCTTCCATGACCCTAGAGGTATTGGAAGCAATTACGAGCCCATCGGGTTTGGATCATTGTTAAGGAGAATGACTACGGTTATTTCCTATAGCCAAGTCAAATTCTTGTTAAAAGGAAAGAAAAGAAGAAAGAGGATGATATTAATCAGATGAAGAAGTTTACCTTAATTAAGGAAAATGATTACGGTCAGAAGAACCTTTTCGGTGGAACACCCTGCTGGATTGATGCAGTCTGGAGGTTTGGTAGCATGCCAACTCCTATCCATTGCTTCGGTTGGAGAAGAAGAAAATATGGCTGCATGAATAAATCAACTACAAAAGAAACGAAGAGAAGATAAGGGAGAAGAAATTTTCTCACGTCAGAATGATCTTCCATAGAAGAAACCATGCGTCTTATATAGACAGTCTAGTAGTTATGATCATCGATTGGGAAAAGATAAAGTCGAAATCTTCGGTTAAAATTCTCGGTTCATATCTCAACAGGATTTATTACTGTTGCATGGGACATTTAGATCTCATGGCCAGAAGATCTCATCATTAATAGAGATGTATAATGCTTAGGATTCCACGCTCGACGGCCTCATTCCAAGACTCGTAGAAGTCTCTACAAATTCTGAAGAGTTTTGGGTTATCCCGCGAACTTCCAAGTAGAAAGTCGTGAACTCAAACTCGCAATCCTCGAGAGTCAAGGTTGCAAATTTAGTGTGGATCTTGTTTATCCGTGAACCTCCGAATGTAAAGTCTGACAAAGACTCATGAAAATCACGTGCCTGATACACAGATACCAGAATTGCTTGAAGACTCGCGAATTTCAAAACTAAAGATGACGAGTTTATTGAAAACCTTTGAAGACAAATACAAAATCATGATTTAGAAGTACAAAATCAAGTTCGCTACACGAGCCATGCAAAATCAAACAAAATCAAGTTCGCTACACGAGCCATGCAAAATCAAAGTAAAAAAAAAAAGAGAACTTCCCAAATCCTAAGGAGAACTCTTTACAATCAATGATTCAAGAGGGCTTTTATTTTCTCCTCAACATCGCCAATATATTGTTGGATGACCTCATAAGCTTGAACAGTGGCCTAGCGATGCAATTCCTCATCACTGGTGACGACATTCTACGCTGCAGTAGCCTCTAACATATCCAATTCAGTTTGTATCACCTGAAGATCTCTGGTTGTATTTGTCCCGCTGTCGGGATAAATTAGTGAGATTCCTCATTGACTCATCACATTCTTTGGTGATCTTAGCCAAGAAAGCTTGAGCTCTGGCGATGGACTCTTGGGTCCTGACAATAGCTGGGTCATGGTCCTTGACAATTGAAGAAGTAGCCTCTACCTGAAAGACTAAAGACTGACGGTCTAAGTGGGTCTTGACAATAACTGGGTCATGGTCCTTTTCCAAGGAAGTTCTGCAAGCATTGGCCTTCTCCTGGGTTTCCTTCTGGAACCTAAGTTGTTCCTCCTTCAGCTTCTGGAAAATGGCTTCAACTGCCTCAGACTTGTCGGCACTCCTAGCCTTCAATAAGAACTCGGCATGCTCTTGAAATTGAGTTATCATAAGCCTAAAAGGAGCAGCTTTCTCTTCTCCGCTAATACTGACTGTACCAGTCAAGTAAATATTGAGAACATTGGTGAGCGAAGCAAAGGAAGCCCCCTTCAGTATCTTGTCAATGCAACGATCAAGAAAGTGGAGGAAACTTTCCACTGTATCCTTCAATAAATCAACTTCAAAAGCGTCAACCTCTGCATGAGAGGGATCAACGCTGGTTGAGGCAAAAACAGTCTGAACTGTACTTTGCTGCACAGAGGTAGCAACACCAACATCAAGAGGAGCGGTACCTCTGGTGGCTTCAGTAGAGCTACCAGCTGCGACATCCCCAACCCAAGTGTCGGCTGGAGTAGCTACGACCGAGACCATCGACATATTAATCTCAGGAGCTATTACCCCCGCAGTATTAACAACAAGAGTAATGACCTCGGTCACCTTATCAGCATCAGCTTCCGCGGTGGTATCATCCGGTGGAGTTAACCCCGCGCCCATGCACTATAAAGCTGGACTCAAAACTGGAGCTGGCAAAAGAGGAAGAAATTAATAGTTGAATGTTATAGTATCATTCAATAATAACAAAATTTTAAAGGAAAAGATGGATAAAATATAAAAGGTGAACCTGAAGGTTGAACACTGGATTCTCCAGGTCCGTACACCTCAGGTCCGAATACTTCAGGCCCAAATACCTCAGTCCGAACGTCTTCACTCAAGTAGACGTACTTACCATGGTCCGATGGAGGGGTGGAAGATCGAAGATTTCCACTGCTAATGTCATCGTCATCTCCCCAGTCATCTTGATTTTCTGAGAGAGGTGCTACTTTTGGGGGACCTGATATGCGAATCTCCCAAATTATCTATACTTCGTCATCTGCAGTAGCTTGATGAATAGAAGCTGCAGAATCCTCTTGTATAGTGGAAGAAGCACCAACTTCAGTAGCAGCCTGGTGGGTGAGGGTCGCAGGATCCTCTTGAGTAGCGGGAGTAGGATCGCTGCGAAAAACGGGTCCTTGACTCCAACGCCTCTTAAGGAAACGAAGAGTTAAAGAGGAGTCATCCTCATCTTCCTCAGGTTCCTCCGTGAGGGTCTCAGAAACCAAACTGGGTGTCGCAATACCGGCTCTAGATGGGGTGTCCTGCGGATTGGTAGGCAAATCACTGAGGCGCCTTAGACTCTTCCGCTTATGCAAAAGCTTCATGGGAGGAAACTGCGGTTGGAGAGATGTTTTCTTCAAAGTTGGGAGAGGAGAAGCGTCAAGCGAGGCGGGCTGAGTTGATAAAGCCAATGCGTTATTATCCTCCTCCCCTTGTTGAGTCGTCGGTTCTAATTCGTCAGAGGCACTTTCTGCCTCGAAATCTTCCATCCCCGCTACTTTCGTGCTGCCAGCCTTATTTTTCTAGACATACCAGGCTCTGATCTCTCTCAGATAAGTGTGGCTTACATTGAAGTTCTGGGGAGCGGAATTAGCATCCACAAACCACTTGCAGAAATCGAAACTCATATGCGAGTTTGGGGTCTTGAGTGGGAGATCAAATCTAGCTTGGGTTCCACCTGCAATGAAGTGGAACCAAGCTCGAGCTCCTTCAAGAGCATTCCCAACAAAACTTATTTCCCTGTCGGGATTACCAACATAGAATTGATTATATCCGAACTGTCAAGCAAAATAGCTCAAGTAGTAAGGCTCTATATAACAGTGGTTCCACAAACGAAGAAGCAAATGCCCTAGGCAGATGTTTATCAACCACAAGAAGTATCCCAGAGACAGAACCCTAAACTTATCAGCACCAGCAATGTCCGCGAATTCCTCCCCGTACCCAGCATTTGGAAAGTATGGGAAATATCTGAATAACTCAAAATTCGCAAAGTGACGAAGGGTCTTGTGGATCACGGCCATGTAGCCCCCTTTCCATTGCGACCTCTCATAATGCTGCACTTTCGGAGCATTTAAATCTATCTGCGAATCGACAGGACTCATCAAAGTGGGGCAATATAGAACTAGCCAGGCCATCAAATAAGTATAAGGGAGTTCTACACGCGGGTTAGGAGTCTTAATGATTGGATCTCCTTTCTTCCTCTGCTCCTTCTTCATGTTACAAAATTTGTCAGCCAATCTCCTTAGTCTGCTTTGGATACTGCACACCATCGCGGGCAGCAGACTGAGTCGCCTACTAAATGCAAGTGGGATGGCTGGGTATACGGCCCTAATGGGTATGTTCTCCTGCGAAGGAATAACACATTTCTTCAACCATACCATCAAGTAGTCCGTTAAGAAGGTCGGATCAGATAAAGGCTGGAGGGCCTGATAGTGAAAACTTTCAATGGACGTTCCAGCCCTGAAAATGTCCTCGTCAGATTCGGCGACATAAGTATCTATCCCGAAATTTATGATTCTTCTCTCAACCTCCTTTTCAGAAAATGGAGGAAGGTGAGTGAAATTAGGATTACTCTTGAAAAAGTTGGCAAAAGTTATTGCAACCACTTCTTTGGCTTCAAATTGCGAGTGCCGGATATGTGGGTGCAAATATGATAATGGCATAGTAGCTCCCAATAAGTATCATAGACCAAAGGGTTCTGAGTCTTCAATAGATGGAGTTCTTTCTCAGTAGGGACGTACTCTTCATATGGGATGCCTCCCATGGATAGTCACGAAATTTCATATATCTCTTGAAGGGCGAAACCCAATTCGCCGTGAGGACAAAAAATTGTACAAGTATCGGGATTGTACAGTTCCAGTAAAGCAAAAAAATAAAATCTGCTAGCAGGAACACTGTGCTAAACAGCCCTAATAGCGCGATACAGCTTCGCATGATGAAGCTGATCATTAAAAGCATTCAAAAAGAAGTCAGTCAGGATTGCCCACTCTCCTTTCGAAGAGCAGTGAACCCATCCAGGGGGACGAAAGTCTTGAATAGAAAACTCCCCTTGCACATTGACGAATCGGTGCAAGAAAATCTGTGCGACTATGGGTGTTTCACCTATAGGGAAGTCTTGTTTAAACGACCCCGGGAACAATCCGCAAAAGTGTTTCCCAGTGGTATGGGGGAAAGCACCCTGTGAGCTAAATCCTCCCAATAGGATGTCGTCCTGTGGCCTGTTTATGTGCCAGTCCAGTTTATGTGCCAGTCCATTCGTCTGGGCACAGAAAGGGATTGGAGGAATAAGAATGGGTAGGACCTCTCCATGTTGGGGAGAAACAAGTAGCAACCTTCAACTAGACGAAGCTACTTGTAATCTCCATCTTTCAAACTGCTATTGGGCACCGAAACGTGGTCCCCAAACAAAAAGGCATGTTTACTTAGCAAGGATTGATTATCTCCTTTAAAAAATGCATTGGTTATCAGTTCTCGCAGTATTGAATGAGTAAGATGGAGAATTTTATTTTCCCTCTCTTGGCTATCTGATGTTGTACAATGCAGGAAAACATGACCAAATCTGAACTCCTTCTTCCTGTCATAGCCACCCGAGTATCCAAAATAATGATCCTTAGGCCAAGGATTCAAAGCGTAATCAACTGCAAAAGAAGCATTCAGATTCAAGACAAAAATTAAGGAAAAGATTGCCTTTTGAAAGTGTATTGAGAAAATTACCTCCAATCAAGGGTTCCTCCCGAACCACTATCGAACTGGAGGTTGCTTGAAGATCTCGATGTCCACTGGCAGAAGCATCAGAGGAGGAAGCTTTTTTCGGCATCTTATGCAGATTAAGGAAATGCTTCACGAGAAGAATAAGAAGCTAAGGGAGGCCGAAGATGAGAAGTCTTAAAAACCCTAAAGACAAAACTTGGAGTTCAAATTTCTGAAGATAGGAAAGACCTCTCTCATGAAATCAAGATTATATAGCAGATGATTTGACGGCCGAGATCTTCGAATGGACGTGATCTCTGGCCCAAATCTCGTGAGTACTTGATGAATATCATATATTGTATTTTTTCGTCTGATACTTTATCTATTTTTGTATATAAATAAATGCTACTCTGGTATTTTCAGTGTCTTTTTCAAGTAATCCGATTCATACAAGGAGATGGCATGAAATCAAAGTTGGAGTAGGAAATCAAGCCAGAAAAGTTTCTAAAGTGAGAAAAACTACGAGACTATGATGCTACAGAGACCCAAAGTCGAATACAGTCAGGAATATTAAATATAAAAGACAAGAAGTTCACGAAGAAAACGTTTCATGATTTTTTGGCGTAATTTAGCTGCTATTTAGCGGTTTGTACCGCTATTTAGCGGCAAATTATGGGCCTCATGCGCCGAAATTTTTCTCGTGGCTTCTATGTAATTTTGTAGTTTTTTAGTTCTTCTAGAATTAGGGTTTGATTTCCGAAGCCTATATATTGGTCTATTATTGTATTTTAAGAGAATTCTGAAGTTTTGTACTCGTTTTAATTTAATAAAATTAGAGTTTTGCTGAAGGGGTGGCGGCCACAATACCGTGCTCCAGAGGTAAGCCATTGCTTCCTAATATTTATTTGCTTTTTAGATAGAGTTAATTGCTTTCTAGTATAGGTTTTATTGCTTTCTAGATTAGATTTATTTGCTTTCATAAATAAAAATAGATTTAATTGCTTACTAGAAATATGAGTAACTAATTTTCTTTAGCCTTAGAATGTAGATGAAGTTAGTTTAATAGACCTAAGATGGATTTATCTCATCTTCTTTCTAGAAAGAAATAAAGTTATGATTTTTTTATAAATAAATAAAATATAGAGTTTACAAATCATAATTCTTTGATAGATTATGCTTAATTAATATTTTGATAATCTATGCTTAGATGAAGTTTGGAATTCTTACTCTTTGTTTATTTTTAGAATTATCAATAGAGATTTTCCTATAAATAAATTGAATTGAGTAAACTTGTAAATCTAAATTCTTTGAATGGTTATATTTAAGTTCGGTCTTTTGATAGCCTATGCTTAGATTAGGGTTTGAAGTTTATTTCTTTTCTCTTGTTTATGAGATTTTCTACTTGATATGATTTATTTTTAAGAAAAGTGCTATCTTTGATGGTCTATACTTGCACATCACTTGATAAGTCATACTTAGAGGCACTTGATTAAAATCAAATTAAAAAGATCACCTTTTTAGTATGTTACTTAACCGTGCATAATTAAAAAGATAGGAAGAAAGAGAAAATTCACTGTTAGGCTATTATTCTAATGGAAGCGAAATCCTAGGCTAATCTTTAAGACTTAAAACTAATTTTCTCTCGATCTAGAAACTTATAGTTAATCTGTTAGACTAATAAAAAAGTAAGGAATGCAAAAACACCTTTGATCCCTATGGGACGACCTGTACAGCACTACATCGACACTGTGCGCTTGCAGTAAAATATCACATCAGTACCTTTTCATTTAATGTAGCTCAAAGAACACCTAAATTATTATGCCGTATAAAGCAACCGCTTTCCGGATTTTTCGCAACCAAAAGGGGAGTTTGCGACCCTAATACAGAGTTGTGTTCCCTCCAAAAGGGGAATTCACGACCCTAACACAGAGTCGTATTCCCTCTAAAATGAAATATCGCGACCCTAACACAGAGTCGTGCTCCTTTCAATATGGAAGTTCGCAACCCTAATAAGGAGTCTTGTTTCTTCCAAAAGGGAAACTCGCGACCCTAATACAGAGTTGTGTCCCTTCCAAGATGAAAGTTTGCGACCCTAACACAGAGTCCCTTCTTCTCCAAAATGAAAGCTTGTGATCCTAATACAGAGTCGTGTCCCTTGTAAAATAAAAATTTGCGACCCTAATGCAGAGTCGTATTTCTTTTCAAGAGTTGAAAATTGTGGCCCTAACACAGAGTCGCATTTTCCTTCAAAAGCAGCAAATTCACGGTGCTAATACAGAGTCGTATTCTTTTTAAAATGGGAGTTCCAGACATTGAGACAGAGTCATATTGCCCTCATTTGAAAAAAGTTCTAATACAGAATTATACTCTCATAAATATGAAAAATGGAGATTCTAATACAGGATGTTATATCCAAAACTTCTCAAAAAATCATGAAAGTTTTGATAACTTTGGAGGGGATTTTTGTCTGCGAAAAAATCTGGAGTCATCTGTCAAAATAAACAGACCCGTGAATTTTGGACTGGGGATCCGCAACTCAGCAGATCCGCGAAGCTGAAGATCGAGATTCATGACCCAGCTATGACAGAACATGTTTGCGAATCTAAAGTTGAAATTTGCAATACTATCCGGGGAGGGGTTTAATACAAAGTCACCCAACCCGAACAAACAAGTTGCCATCTAGGATTGTGAAGCTAACTGCGAAACGAATGTAGTGGCATTATTTCAGTCATGGGAGTAACTACCTAACGAATATGACAGCACTTCTTGAGTAGTGGGGCTAATGGTCGAACGAATGAGATGGGTACGTTACCATAGAACCCCTATAAAAGGCGGGAAGACTGAAAGAGAAGGGATCGATCATCTTCTTCTAGAATTACCCTTGTGATCAAAATTCCAGAGTCTTTATTTTCTTTTCTGCCAATTGAAAGAGTTTGTGCGGAGTGTCAATGGAGAGCAGGATCGTCCTCCACAGCTACCTCAGAACTCAAGTTTAAACAAAGAGCGAATCTATTTTCCTCATCTTTTATAAATGGAAAATCGTTAAATTGTAATCCTTTATTGAAAAATCTCAATAGAGCGTCATTTACAATTTTTATGGTGAACAGTATGATCGAGTAGTAGCCAATGTCAAAACATATGATGGTTTAACAAGTGATTTTTCTATCACAATTGGATTGCATCAAGGATCTTCATTGAACCCATTCTTATTTGCTATAATGATGGATGAGCTTACTAAAGCCATTCAGGATGAGATACTTGGTGTATACTATTTGCTAATAATATTGTCTTAGTTGATAAGAAAAGAGCATGGGTAAAAACTAAGTTAGAGTTATGAAAGTATACATTAGAATCTAGAGGTTTTAGATTGAGTAGGTCTAAAACAGAGTATATGGAGTGTAAATTTAGTCAACAACAGACCGTAGACTATAATGCTGTAAAATTGGATAGGCAAGAGATACAAATAAGTAGTCAGTTTAGATATTTGGGTTCTACTATTTAGAAAATAGAGAGATCAATAATGAGGTTAACCATAGGATACAAGCTGGTTGGTTAAAATGGAGGAGGGCAACGGGAGTTTTATGCAACCGTAACATTCCGTTAAGATTGAAAGAAAATTTTTATACGACTGCTATTAGGCCAGTTTTATTATATGGCACGGAATGTTGGGCTATAAAGAAATGCCATTCACAGAAGATAAGTGTAGTAGAGATGTGCATGATCCGTTGGATGTGCGACAACATTAGGAGAGATAAAGTGAGAAATGAAGATATTCGTGTTAAGATAGGTGTAAATTCCATCGATGAGAAGATGTGAGAAAATCGCTTAATCAATGTAGGCCTACAAGTGCACCAGTTTGAAGAGGGGAGTTTATCAATATATGACAAGTTAAAAGAACGAAGGAAAGACCGAAGAATATATGGATGGAGGTGATACGCAAAGATATGGAGTCTAGATGTTTAAATAAGGAGATATTACTTGATAGAAATGAATGAAGAAGGAATATCAAAGTGATCGATCTTGCGTGATTCTTTTTTTGGTTCATGTAACCTACCCCAAATACTTGGGATAAAAAGCTTAGTTGTTGTTGTTGTTGTTGTATGTGATTTACTATGTAAGTAGGAGACACAATGATGCCCACCTGAATTACTCTACCACAGAGAAAGAGTTTCTGGCAGTCGTCTTTGTATTTGAATAGTTTCATTCCTACTTGATTGGATCAGGGATTATAATATACATTGATTATGCTACTTTAAAAAATTTGTTGACCAAGAAAGATGCAAAAGTAAGGCTCATTCAATGGATCCTTTTATTACAAGAGTTTGATCTTAATATTTTAGACAAGAAAGGTACTGATAATCTAGTATCTGATCACTTGTCTTGCCTACAAAATGCTTCAACTAATTCTTACCCCATAAATAAATTATTTCCTAATGAGCAATTGTTTGCATTAATGCGTGAGCCATGGTTTGTTAACATTGTGAACTATCTCATGACCAAAGAGACTCTATCCTATTGATCCAAACAAGACCGATATAGATTCATGTCCCAAGTAAAATTCGTTTATTGGGATGAACTATATATGTTCAAATGTTGTCCAGACCTGATCATATATCGATGCATATATAATGATGAGATGCAAAGTGTCCTCTCTTTTTATCATGATCTTACTTGTGGAGGACACTTTGGTTCTAGGAAAACAGCTGAAAAGATGTTGCAGAGTGGTTTTATTGGCCAACTCTTTTCAAAGACGCTGTGGAATATTGCAAAACATGCACACGATGTCAATTCGTAGGCAAAATTTCATGGCACAATATAATGCCTCTGCAACCTATACTTGAGATCGAAATATTCGATATATGGGGTATAGATTTTATGGGACTGTTACCAACTCATTTGGAAACCAATACATATTGGTTGCTGTCGATTATATTTACAAATAGGTAGAGGCAATTACCGTAAAATCAAATGACAACAAAGTTGTTATCAAATTCTTGAAAGAGTTTGATTTGGCATTCCTCGAGCTATCATTAGCGATAACGGTACTTTTTTTACTAACTCATTTGAGGCGCTCATGTGGAAATATTCCATTACCTACAAGTTAGTTACACCTTATCATATACAAATTAGTGGGCAAGTGGAAGTTTCCAATCGCCAAATAAAACTAATATTGGAGAAGATAGTGCAACACAAAAAAAAATTGGTTATTTAAATTAGCAGATGCATTATGAGCTACTGTACCACTTATAGGATCAATTTAGGCATGTCTCTCTATTGGCTGATATTTGAAAAAGCATGTCATTTGCCGGTGAAGCTTGAGCATACAGTTTTATGGGCCATTAAGTTCCTTAACTTTGAGCTTGAAAAAACTAGCGAGCAATAAAGGTTGCAGCTCAATGAGCTAGATGAGATTAGAAGAGGTGCATATGAGAATGCTAAGATTTTTAAAGAGAAGACTAAAGTGTTTCATTATAATTCGATTATTCGCAAGTCATTTATATCTAGGCAAAAAGTTTTCTTATACAATTCGAGACTTCATTTATTCCCAGGAAAATTGAGATCAAGATGGAATTGACCGTTCATCGTATGGGCTATGTACCATCACAGTGCCATTGATCTCGAGAACCCTAAAAACAGTAATATATTTAAAGTAAATGGTCAAAAATTAAAATCATTTTTAGAGACTCGAGCGAGTGATAATGCAGAGGTGGTGATACTTCACGACCAAATTTATATGTAGGGGCATGTATTGATATGTATATTAGAGTGTATATTATGTATATTGTATATTTCTAACATGATGCAGAGTAGAATGAGAAGTTGAGGGCTGAAAAGCAAAATTGAAGAAAGGAGAGGGGCTAGTCAAAATTTGCATTCCCTATAAATTCATCCACACCAACCCCAAACCAACCCATCACCCCTTATCTTCCCGAAAACCCACATTCTCCTCTCTCTTCCTCTCTCAGATCTGCAGCAGTCTTGGGTCAAACTTCACTCTCAAGGTGTCCTAAAGAGTCTACTCCTCCTCAGACTCAGTTCGAAAGAAGTCGTGTGCCAGGTGTTGCAATATTGCTACCAATCAGCGACATAAACTACCAATTAGCGGCAAATGACAATTTTCTCCCCTTGAAACTTCAGGCGAGGTACATTTCTGAGATCTTACATTTATTATTAATTTAAATAAAATATTTTGTAGCCTCTGAAATAATCAAATGGCACGATTTATTTGTCAGAAATATCTTGGTGAGATTTTTGTGGCTTTTTCGGTGTATTTCATGTCCACCATAGGCACTTTGGGTTGAAATTACTTGTCATACACACCCGAATCATTTTACATTCTAGAGTTAATTGAGGAGTTTTATGTGAGTTTTGCGAAATTCGATATTTCGGAGGATCACAAAATAATTAAATTCCATTGGCATAGAGAAATTCACGATGTGCAAGAGCTACCATCTCTGCATCCACTGGTATTTTCCTTCACTCCGGGAATCAAACCCCGTATGAGATTAAGGAATATCTTACACGGATGGGTCCTAATTGCACATTGACACATGATAGAGGAATCAGCAGCAGGACACTTTACGGTAATGCACACGCGACTTGCTACTGGATCAATACCAATGTAGTGGGGATTACACACATTCTACATTTTACACACCCATGTTATATGTTGTTTATTGTATCATGTGTTAGGATATTTGTTTTTGTATGTGCACACAGTTAGTTGACACCATTATAGATACCAAGATTCGGTCGAGAACTAGTTTGCCTTTATCGTGTTTGATTACACAGTTGTGTCACAGATTTATATCTGATGCAGAATTCGATGCATGTGCATCTTCCCATGTGTCCATAGCAAAAGAGCACATATCGGTGACATATTATGTAGCTATTTCAGAGGATTGAAATAGAAACACATTTGACGAAAATATATATGCCACATATTTAACACAAGAGCGGAGGATGTCGATTTCTTTGACCAAGATTTTTCAGTGGATCCCACTGAGCAGATAAATATTGTAAAAAATATAATATCGATTGAAACAAATTAATCATGAAGGGAGTACCACTGCACGTGCAAGTCACACACCCAGTGAATCAAGTAGGAGGCAGAGACGATGATACCAATGTTTTGTATATGAGGGCATACACAAGTTTAGATGTGGGGGAGTGGGTTAGAAGATTTTTATGCTTTTCTAGGATCTTTAGGTTTTTCTTACTTTTTCTAGCATTTTTATTTTAGGAACTTTAGTTTTTTTTTTAGGATTTTTTTGGGTTTTTTTATTTTACACTTTGGGTAGTTTTTAGGGTAACTAAAAAAAAGAAGAAAAAAATCTGAAAAACAAAAAAAAAAATTAATATATTTTCTTCAATAAATCAACGCAATTACAAATAAAAGAATAAATTTATATTTGAAATTTGGTAGGAGAGTAGATTGTATAACACACTTAGAATTTTATGAAAAAATAAAAATCCATAAAATAAATACCGCTAATAGTAATTTTGAGGTAAGTATACATCTATTCTTTACTTCACAATAGTTTATTAGGATAAAAATGGCAACGATTGAATAGTTTTTTCTCTCTAAAGAAGAAAAAAATATAAAAAATGCAAAAAAAGAATAAAGAGGTGAGCCTGATATTTAAGGTAATGATCCTTTAGAAATGAAAATAATAAACTTCTTAAGAATTACTAAGTAGTTTGATTTTTGCGCTTAAGTAAGCGTGAAATCCACACAAACAGTTTTTTTGAGAGATAAAATATGATCTGAGTAATCGGATATTTGCGCCTAAATAAGCATGACTATTGCATTAAAGGTGAAATACTAAGAGTATGATCCGAGTAATCGGATATTTGCATCAAGCAAGTGTGATTATTTTCATGAAAGGTGAAATATTCACAAAAAAAGAAAAAAAGAAAAAAAAGAAAAAAACTATTTAGAGAGAAGAGATGAATCATGAGTTAGAGTTAGAGTCCAAAACTGAAATAGACATAACACATGCACGTAGATGTTTAGGAGCCTATGAACTATTTATTAGTGGGTATTGAAAAATAAGATTTGAATTTTGATTAAAATAATAGGTGTATTTGATATGAAGTTTGACTTAAAAATTGATAATCTAAATACGTTCTTGAGTTTGTATATTAGTGAGATTAATTGTAGAAAAAATTAAAAAGATTTTTATTTCTTTTGTATAAATTTTTTGTTTTTCTTGATTTTTGGTTATTCTTATTTTTTTTCTTTATTCCTTAATCTACCTTTCTCACGAAGTTTGTGAGTATATTCACTTCAAACCCTCATGAGACACAACTCATCCATTAGGGCAACCTAGGGGTTTAGTGGCTTTTTGCACGTGCTAAGTGCAATTGTGATTCCTGTGAAAGTGAGTTAGGATTTTTTGTTTGGCTTTTAGGTCTAAGTTTTGCTCGAACACTAGCAAAAGATATATGTGGGGTGTGATGAGTGTCATATATTGCATATTTATAGCCTCCATATTGTCTATTTTTGTATATAAATAATGTTACTTGGATATTTTTAATGTGTTTTTTAGGTGAAACATATTCTTTCAAGGAGATGGTATAAATTCAGAGCTTGTATTAGGAAACCAAATCTAGAAAAGAACTAAAAGTGAACAAAGCAACAAGAATATAAAGTTGCAGAAAGCCAACGTCAATTATAATCATCCAAATTAAAGGAACAAGGCTGGAGCTTCAAGCAGAAGAGAGTTGAAGCCTAGAATACACTTTTTTGCCGCCAATTAGTAGCAATTGCCGTGAATTGGCTGTATAGTGGGACCCACATGTGATTAAATTTTAAAAGGGTCTTCGATATAATTTTGTAGCTATCCAGTTATACTCAGATTAGGGTTTGATTCTCCGAAAACTATATATTGGCCGTGTCCTACTAACCTAGGATTTTTTATGTAATTTTGTACTCTTGATTATAAATAAAAATTAGGGTTTTGCCGTAAGAGTGACAGCCACCCTACCGCGCTCCAGAGGTGACTCCATTATTTAGAAGTTCTTTCTAGTAAGAAGAAATATTTTACTTACTTTTTAGATAGATTTAATTACTTTTTAGTTTAGATCTTTATTCACTTTCATAAAAAAAAAAAATAGGATTTTTAATTAGTAACATGAGTAGCTAACTTAATTTAGCTCTAGGATATAGATAAAACTAGAAATCAACAATATAATTATTTTTTATTATTTTATTTCTAAAATAAAATTATAATACATGATTTTTCCATGAAAAAATTTAAATATAACAACTCATAGATTTATACTTTGATAGGCTATACTTAAGTTAAATTTCTTGATAGCCTATACTTAGTTAGGGTTTGGGGTTGTTGATTTTTATCTTTTTCATATAATTATCTAATGATTTATTTTATTTTCATTGATGAGTTATACTTGTGTGCCACTTGATAGCTCATGCTTAGAATATTTTAATTAAAAATTAAAACTAAAAGATCAATTTTTATGATAGGAAAAAATAATAAAAGTAATACTTGGTTGTGAACTTGTGGATTCTATATCCTAAACTAATTAGAATATGGGTTTTTTTACATATATGTCCCTTAAATCTTTAAAAATTATAATTTAGTTTCCCAAATCTTTATATTTATAACTTAGTCCTCCAAATCCTTTAAATTACTATAATTTAGTCTCCTAGTCATATTTTTTACCCGAATTTTCTGTTATACCCCTGAGTTATTTCACTTTATTCCTCTATTCCCCCTTCTTCCTCTCTTCCTCTTCTTATTGGATTCTCCTCTCCATTCTTCTCTTCTCTCTCTTCTCTCTTCTTATTGGGTTTCCTTTAGTTACTTTATTTTAGAAATTAATTGGGAGGGAAGAGAGAGAGGAGAAGAATGGAGAGGCGAACCCAATAAGAAGAGAATGAGAGGGGGAAGAACTAAAGTGAAGTAACTCATGGGTATAACGGAAAATTCGGGCCAAAAATATGGCTGAGAGACTAAATTGTGGTAACTTAAAGGATTTAGAAGACTAAATTATAAATATGAAGATTTGGGGGATTAAATTCTAATTTTTAAAGTTTAAAGGGACATATATGTAAAAACTCCATTAGAATAACTCGAAATCAATTTAGAACCCTTGGTTAGCTCGTTAGAATAATATGATTAGCAAGAATACAAAACACTCTAGATCTCTATGAAAACGAGCTGTAAAGCGCTACAACCGATACTGTGCACTTGTAGTAAATTTATCACATCAAATAGGTTAAGCATTAACAAGTCTATTAAACCAGTTACTATACTTTTAACGCCTCACTGCAAGTTGAGTTCCTAGTTGTCTTTGCGTACCATCGAGAAACAAGAATTTATGGCTCGAGTCACATATGCTAGTGTTGTTGGCAATTTGATATACATAATGGTGTATACAAGACACGACATCTCTTAGACTGTCTAGATGGTAAGTGAGCACATGCATAATCCTAGTAAAGGACATTGAAAGGTAGTAAAGCATGTTTTATGGTATATTTTGGTATGGTGGATGTAGTTTTGAAGTTTGAGAAAGATAAGATTAGTCAGTTGGTGGGCTTTGTGGCATCTGACCATAAATATGATATGGATAAGCATCATTTGGGAACATGACATTTATTTACTATTACTAGAGATCCAGTTAGTTGGAGATCAATTTTGCAGTCTACTTGCCTTTGTCTACAATAGAGACATATTATATAGTGGTGACAGATGCCTTTAAGGAGGTAATTTATCTTCTAAGTTTGCTTGATGACTTTGGTATCTCTAAGGAATATGTAGATATTTATTATGATAGTTAGAGTGTTGTTGAGTTGGCAAAGGTCCAAGTATACCATTTAGAGATGAATTACATTCATGTTTAGTTTCACTTATTTAAGGAGATACTGGATAAAGGATATATTCTTTTGAGGAATATTGACACAATAGATAACTCAACTGATATATTGATTAAGGTGGTATCTGAAATCAAGTTCCAATACTTTAGAGATTTGACCAATATCTTGCCAGTTTGAAGAATTTTGGATTGGACAGCCAACTGATATTTACATTCACATTCGTGATGATAGTATATGTGTCTTGGATCATTTAATGAAAGTCCATTTGATGATACTCCGATTTGCTGTAGATGGGAAATTGAAAATCTCACCAAAGTGGAGATTTA
Organism: Dracaena cambodiana; assembly: GCA_036321105.1. NCBI lineage: Eukaryota > Viridiplantae > Streptophyta > Magnoliopsida > Asparagales > Asparagaceae > Dracaena > Dracaena cambodiana. Next base: position 11,206,136 of record JAYEPQ010000001.1, on the reverse strand, counting down.
TTATTTTGGCTCGATTCAACCATGTTGATGAATGGGGGGAAATGTTCAACACGGCCTTATTGACTTCGCTTCGAAGACCGACCTCAAACTAAGTGCCCTTTTGTGCTAGGTTTGTAGAACTCTCAGTATTTAGGACATGCATCTTCATATTTGAGATATTGTGATCATAACATTCGAAGGACAGACAAATCATCAAAGAGAACTGGTCACAACCAGTTTTGGCAGGAGATACAACAAGAGCCCTTTACTGCAGTCTAGGCATTTTCATTGGGCCATGAAACGACACTTCTGGTTCATAAGAGAAGAAAAGAGGATGATATGAGGAAGATGGGAGATCTGAAAATAATGGAGGAAGTCAGAGGCAAACTGTTAGACGAGAAGCCACTCTCACAAAATGTAGATAGATTGTTAAGGAGATGACAAGAAAGAATTGATCTTATGGTGTCAGAGGGGTAAATGTAGGTGGATTAAGAAGGGGGCACTAATACCGTTTACTTTCATCAAATGATGAGCATGGGGAGAGGAGTCAACAATTCCCTAACATTAAGAGAAGGGGTTCTACAGGGAGAGGACATAGGGTGGCAAGTGGGCTGGACGCCCTGCGGGCATGTCCGGCTTGGCACATGCTGCGCACGTGGCTCGACACAGGGCATGGCTCTGACAGTGTCTGATCTATGCTGCTCGGGCCTGGCAAGATTGTGTCGTGCTGTGCCTGGAACGTGCCATGTAAGGCTCGGCACGGCTCGACACAGTTGGTTTGAACACGGTTCTAAGAGCCGTTTCCATTCAAACTGAGGGAGATCTGCAATTTTTTATGTAGAAAACCCCCAACGGCTATAAACTAACCATTGTGAGGTTATCTGAAGAAAAAAAATTACAGAATGCATTCCCAACAGTTAAAATGGGTGTTAGGAGATTTTTTTTGTAATTTTTTTTCCCAAAATCTTCTCCTCCCATCTATAAATACCACTTCATTCATTCAAATTTATTTTTCCACACAACACACAAACATCGTACAACTATCTTCATATCTCTTATCTTTACAAAAATCTACATTCTATCATTTTCACTCTCTCAAATACAGAACTTATGTAACACAATTCATCAATATGCAAGCTCTCCTTCCTCGAATTAGAAGAAAAGAAGCAAACTTCATCATTCAATTCAATCTTCCTTCAAAGAGCAAGAGCATCCTCTCTTCTCTCTCTTTTCAAGCAAATCTCAACTCACAATCTCTCATTTTAAAGTAAAATATAATTCGGAATTTCTTCGTGATTTTTTTATTATGGATCCATACTTCTTTGGCGGGCTTCTTCTCAAGCCGTGGATAGTTCTTCTCCTTTTTTAACAATGGAGGAATATTGTCTGTTACAAGCACAATTAGAACAAAGCACACTTACCAAATGAGCCAAACAAGCACAACTAAACATATTTGGTGGTACTTTAGGAAATTTAAATACAATCTCATAACTAATAAAGAATAATTAGATACTTATATAGTACACGTTGAACAACTATTTTTTATGGTTGAAGATCCAAAATTTAAAAAATTTCTTAGAATGACACAGAATGCGAATTCAAAAAAGTTCTAAGATCAATATGTAAATTCCATATGGTAAAATACATAATAGTGAAAGAAAAATATTAATTGCAATTTTAACAAATATATAATGATAAAAGGCAAATATTAATTGCAATTTTTACTTCTTTAATTTATAGATTTATCATTATTTCTGATTGTTAGGAAATATTAAATGACAATCAATTTTTATGTGTAACAACCTATTACATAGATGAAGATTGGTGCATTTAAAAAAGAATAATAAAATGCAAAAGATTTTAATTTCCTCACAATGTACATAATCATTCTCAAATTTTTCGGCTTTTAGAGTAGAACAAAATTTCTTCTCTATTTCTTTTTGATAATACATCCGAGGAATATAATGAAAAATTTTCAACTTTGAGGTTAATGGTTAGGGTCCACTTTCTTCTTTTCGGATTTTGTATGATATCCAAAGAGATTTATGGAGTAAATATGTAAACTTACTAAAGATTGAATAAATAAAATTCTATTTTCATCTTAATTTTTGGTTAATTGTCTATTTTTATTATCTATGCATCAATTTCATTAGATAATTACTAATATATGTTTATAACTAAAATCATAAAATTCAAACTCTAAACTAAATTAATTTAAAAAATCAATTATATTTTCCCGGACAGGCCGATGGGTCATATGCCCCTGAGCTAGTATGGGACGCATGCCACGGATGCCGTGCCATGCCGGAGGTGTGACACGGCTACATTTGTAGATGGGCTGCGTGCTGTGCCGGGTACGACCCACATGAACCCCTAGGAGGACATCAACTCGTTTATTTATAAACACTTTAAGGGTATTTTTGGGGAATGAACTAGCACATAGGCAAAAGATGTCCACTGGTAAATTCTATTTGAGCACACCACTTTGCTCAGTAAACCACCACCTAAAGTTAAAAAAACTGCAAATTTATCATTTATTTTTGTGACCATATCTCTTCCCTAGTTGGAGATTAATCTCCGAACGATATTAAACCCATACGAGGATTAAACCTTGAAAGGTGTAAAAACTGTTTGGAGGAGTAATGCTTGACTAAGGAAGGTGGGCTTATTGAGCAAAGTGGTGTGCTCAAATAGAGTTTCCCATGTCACTGGGGTCATGGCCCACTCAAATAAACCTCCAAGTAATGGAGGTAGACTATACAGAAGAGGGGGTTGATATAGGGCAAGATCTCGCGCACGGTTTTGATGATTTTTTGGTTTTCTTCTTTCACATTTTCCAGAAAAATGCATGAAGGATTTGGTGGATCTACTCCCGGAGCTGGCAAATGGTACATCAAGGCTAGATGGGATAAAGAACTCTCAAATAGTACTAATCCCAAAACCAATTCACTGCATATGGTTGGAGACTTCATGTCGATTGCTGGTTTGGGTTGGGGTCTAGAACTAGATGGCACTACTCCAGTATATCAGCTACAGTTGATCTTGCTACCCTTCTTTTGGGGAATTTGGTGAGGAGAGAGGAACTTCTCTAGAGACACTCTTCATATCTTTTATGGTCAATTTAATGACCAAAGTCTACACAGTGGCATCCAATACCACATCGCCAGACCATGGCACAATTTCTTCAGTCATGGAAGAAAAATTCCCAAGCAGAGTTGCCATTTACTTTTAGGTGTTTTAATATTGAAACAAATAAACAAGAAAACTACAAGAAAATAGCCCTGAAACCTGCAATGCCCAAAATTACAATCCTAAAGTTTTCACAATGTATCCCATCTGGATAAGGTACCAATAGATACCCTAGAAGTGATTACGTGGGATCTTTTATAAGGAACCATGTTAACAGAAAACACAACATAGACATCTCATTTCTACAATCCATTCATAACATAATATTGTCCAGAATACAATGTTGAAAGGAAAAGCTTAGCTATTTAACAATACTGATTAGTTCAGTTGGATTTTGATACAAACATTAAATCTGACAAAATGTTACTTGCATTAACAAAAGATTACAAGTTTAAATACCATATAAATTGCAAAGAGAACAGCAAAGGAAAGCCTATGCAACGTTTTATTCATATGTGAGCTCCTAAAAGTATGGATTATCAACTGATGGTTCAGCTTCATCCTTGGCTGCAAGCTCTTCGACCTAGATGTGTTGGAAAATCTTAAGAGTTGTACTCGATAAGAAATAATTTGATCACATGGAAAATTATAGTAATATCAAAATATAACAGTAAGAGAACCTTGATTGAAAACAAAGGAGGTATAACAAGCAAGTGAATGAAAAGTATTTAGTATGTGGCTATATTATTACAAAGCTGCCATGGAACAGTATGATTTATTATTTATGCTCTTAATTTTGGAATTAATTGATGGATAGATCTCGCATATTTTAAAAGTGTACCGTACCAATCAGGTACTATGACCAAAACACTAGTCTCTCTTAAACCAGTCACATTGCTAAATGCTAGCATTATCTCACGCATACCCGGGTCATGTCCATGACATTAGTCTTCCTTGAACCAACATCATTTAGTGATAGTATTATCCTATGCATATCAGAAATCATGGCCATTATATTAGTTTCCCTTGAATCAACTGAACAGCTAAGTTCTAGCATACCCCTAATTTAGTAATTATAATAGACTTCAACAATAGAAGGTTGACGGGACTATGCAATCTGACTCCTGCAATACATATTCTTTACCATCATTTAGCTACCTATAGCTTTGATTTTTGTTGGTGTATGTGTTAAGAATCATATTACATCAAGTTAAAGACTATATCATGCAAGGCCAGAATCATAATAGCGAGGTGCACCAGTCAAGTCATACCCGAGGATGGAACATTCCAAGTAAATTGAGAAACAAGTACCCGTTTAGGCATGCAAGGGGCGTACCCTTGATACATGCATATACATGGCACGAATTTGAAGGGTTGTTCTTAAGGACATATGTGGTTACCTCAAGTTCAAGTGATTGAACAATAATTAAATAATTCAAAATAATATTAAAAATATTCAAATAAAATGGAGGTTCATAGATGGGCTTGGGTGAAGCTCGCAAAGGAAACAACGAGCCGCAAGAAGCTTTAACAACTCCGTTGTTAATTAGTTGTCTTGCAGTTGCTGAGATATTATATAATTTTATCTTCTTACATAATTAGAATTAGAGGAAAAAAATATGAAATAAAGTTATAGAGACTGAATTTTCTTTCAAATAAACCAAGGAAGAACTTAATTAGTGTTTGGGATAAAAAAAATAACATGGATTTACTAAACATGATACTAGAACTATATTGATGTATAGTAATTCCAAATTCAAGCTATGATTTGACTGTGAAAATGTGGAAATTAGAATGGAAGTAAGTGGTAGAAGTTTTAGTTCGTTGAATCCTCTTTCTAATAAGTTCAAAAAGTTAATGATGGAGATCAGGATTAAATTAGAATTGATTTGATTTGATTTGATTAGGATTTGGATTATATTAGATATTTGATTTGATTAGGAGTTTTGATTTTATTAGGATTCTGTTTGTTAGGGTTTCCCTATATATAGGGTTGTATGGAGTATTAAAAAAAGATGAATAATATTTTGATAAATTTTCTTGAGAAATCTCTGGCGTGGAATTCGCTGAGTAAAAATCTTTCTTCGTGGATTCGTGGAGAGTGGGCGTTGGTCTGGGTGGATTCCCAAATCCCAAAAGTTTTTCCCAATCCATCTTTTCTTCCCCAATTCCCCTAGAAAAACCCTAATTTTCAAAACCCTAACCCTAATTTCGCTTTCGTCCTGCGTCAAATTGGTATCAGAGCCTAAAATTATTTTCTCCTCCTCCACCTGACCTAGCCACCCTCATCCTCACCCTCCTTCAACCAACAAAAAAAAAAAAAAAAAAAAAAAAAAAAAAAATCGGATCTGATCTGTAGAGAGAGAAAGAGAGAGAGAGAGACAAAAAAAAAAAAAAAAAAAAACTCTCTTTCTCTTTCTCCCTTAAAACCTCCCAACCCTCTCCCTCTTCCTTCTTTCCCACCCGACCAAAAGCCTCCCAGCAAACCCAAACCCACCATCTTTCCCCCCCTTCCCACCAAACGCCCCAACCATCCACCCAGGCCCACGCCCACTCTCCACGAATCCACGAAGAAAGATTTTTACTCAGCGAATTCCACATAATATTTTGCAGGAATTTGTACATGATAATGAAGTGAAAGTTTTGATTCCTCCTGAGAGGTTGCTTACAGAAATTGTGAAGAAATTATACGCTTCACATTCAGGTGTCTTTCCAGATCTACCATGGTTCGATATAAACTCACTAACGAAGCCAGTTCCCCTTCCACCACTTTTATTCAGATATGATGCACAAACTATGGTTCATCGACCACTGCCATGGCCTAATTGGAATACTTCGTGGATGCTGATCAGTTCAACCCGGATGTGTTCATCATTACTTATCTCCACATTCATCGGAGATGAATGTTTTGAAGCCGGGGAGAATTGATGGAGACCAGGATTAAATTAGAATTGATTTGATTTGATTTGATTAGGATTTGGATTGTATTAGATATTTGATTTGATTAGGAGTTTTGATTTTATTAGGATTCTGTTTGTTAGGGTTTCCCTATATATAGGGTTGTATGGAGTATTAAAAAAAGATGAATAATATTTTGATAAATTTTCTTGAGAAATCTCTGGCGTGGAATTCGCTGAGTAAAAATCTTTTTTCGTGGATTCGTGGAGAGTGGGCGTGGGCCTGGGTGGATTCTCAAATCCCAAAAGTTTTTCCCAATCCATCTTTTCTTCCCCAATTCCCCTAGAAAAACCCTAATTTTCAAAACCCTAACCCTAATTTCGCTTTCGTCCTGCGTCAGTTAAACATTAATTAAATAATTAAAAAATAATGAGGCAATTGTGCAAATAAAATGGAGGTAGATTTCATATATGGGCTTGGGTGAAGCTCGAAAGGAAGACCATGAGCCGCAAGAAGTTTCAATAATCTGTCGTTATTTAGTCGATTTGCAGTTGCTGAGATTTAATATAATTTTATCTTTTTATATTACTATAATTAGAAGAGAATATGAAACAGAGTCGTAGAGACTGAATTTTCTTTCAAATGAGCCAAGAAAGGGCTTAATCATTGTTTGGGATCAAAAGAGATAATGGGTTTACTGAACATAACACTAGAACTATACTGCCATGCAGTAACTCCAAATTCAAACTATGATTTGCCTGAGAAAACATGGGAATTAAAAGGAAGTATGTAAAAGTTGTAGTTCATTGAATCCTATTTCCAAAGAATTTAAGATTAGCTCAATCAGAAATCTAGATTAAAAGTTATGAATATTTTAGTGAACTGTATCATACCCTACCCTAACAGACCCACCCCAGTTCCAGTGGGAAGGGGGCTGTTTCGGCAGAAAAATAAAGCTCCGCAGGACTGGGATTTCGTCGCGTGTTGGCGGGATAACACTCCTTGTGGAGGCCCATTCCTATCGACAGAATCAGCGGAAGAAGCCTCCACAGAGGTGAAGATCTGCAGGATGAATTGACTTTTAGTGCATCTTTCGTAGGGTTAAAGGAAGAATTAGGGAACTTGTAGTACATGGAAATAGTTGTTAATTAAGTTCTCCTTCCAACATGATAAAAATAACTCTTTTAGAGTTGTATGGAGAAAGTTGCGATCAAAATACTAAGAGGGTGTACAATGATTAACCCCATGTCTGCTTTTCCTTCTTGGACTTTACTCAAGTTTTAATCAGGTTAAATCGATATTAGTAGACATGAAGAAGAGGAAATTCTAGGGAATTTAATTCTAATATAACCTAACAAGAATGGACTCTATTGACTTTTAAATCAAAAGTTATGACCGAAATAGTGTGGGGTATATGTGTGTTACAGCACAGAGCTCCTGTGCTTACCAATCGACTTCCATTTAGATTTCGATCAATCTAAGATCAATATTAGCAAGGATGGTCTAAAAGTTGTCAAGAATTGCTTTCTAAAATAAACAAAAGAATAAAGAGCTCATTTGGTGTAATGAGCGAAGAGTTATAGCTTCTCTATTGAGACTTGCTTAGTTAACAACAAGTGCTTTATGTAAAAGAGGGTCACTCAGTGATTGGTAGACCCAAGATGAGTTCTAGACGAGGGAAGAGCTAAAAGAGATATCTCTAGTTAGTAGCTCACCAGTATTACGCAAATTAGATGATTTCTTAGAGGAACAATGCGGAAGAGTGCTTTCTTACAAGAGAAGCGTGATTTCTTGCATGACGATCGGACAAGAGTCTCTGTACATCGTGATACATTTTTTTGAGGACCACTGCATTCTCAAAAGAACTTCGCAAATTTAGACCATTAATTTAAAAAAAAAAAAATTCTCATTGTCTCTCTCTAAAGGGGTGTAAAAAAAAAATGTTTCAACTCATAGTTTTCTCCACTAGAGTTCTCCATTATCATCTAGCTTCAAAACTATGCCTCAACATCATATCCATCCTGCATTTGTTTTAACGTTTTCATCTTCATATTTTACTATCCTTTTCTTTGAATTTTTCACCAAAACCAATTCTATCAGCTGCAACTGGACAAAATTTAACTATATAGTTTATTATATTCAGCCTGAAAGTATCACCATCTTCAATATATTGCATTAACTGATACAATACTCCTTATTCTCCTGAAATAATATATGCCAAACTAGAGGAGCTATGAAGTTCAATACAAAGTAGAGGAACTCCTGCAACTAGCCCCATAAGTGTGTAGATGCTGCAGGATCTGAGACGGTGGAGGAGTCCGGTAGCGACAGCAGCAAGTGTTTTTTAAGCCACGATTCGGGACATCGGGAATGCATTAGCTGAGATAGGCGGGGTATCCCTCGGCTGCGCATCTTTCATAGGATTCCCAAATCGTTTTGCAGGGTCCTGTAAAGTAGCACTTTGAAGCATCTGTGTTAAAATATAAAATAATTTCCCTCAACCCTCACTATAACTTCGGAGTTTTGGTACAGTGAAAAGATCTTACAACATGATATTTATCGGCAAAAAGTCTGGAAGACAAAGCAGATCCGCGAATTCACTGGAAGACAAAGCAGATCCGCGAATTCAGAGTTGGAAGTCCGCAACTCGACGGATCCTCAAACCTAAGAGACTGAGATTCACGACCCAGACGACAGAACAAGTTCGCGAATCTAAAATTGAGATTCACGATACTACCCATAGCATCCAGGTAGGGGTTTAATACAAAACCATCCAACCCGAACAAGAGAGTTGCCACCTCGGATCATGGAGCTAACTGCCAAACGAATGCAGCAGCACTACTTCGATCGGGGGAGCAACCACCTAATGAATATAACGGCACTTCTCGTGTAGTGGGAGCTAACGGTCGAGCAAATGAGGCGGGACGTTACTCTAGAATCCCTATAAAAGGCAGGGAACGAAAGAGACACGGACAGACACAGACGGACATTTTCTCCTAAAAGTTACCCCTTGTGATCAAGAATCAAGAGCCTTTCTTTTTTCTTTAGCCAACTGAGAAAAATTATACTGAGTGTCAACGGAGAGCAGGATCGTCCTCCATAGCTACATAGGAATCCAGCTTTAAACAAAGAGGAAATCCATCTTCCTCATTTTCTGTAAACGGAAAACCGTTGGATTGTAAATTTTTATTGAAAAGACTTCAATATAAAAGGCTTGCAATTTTCATGGCGAACAGAAGATTGGCGACTCCGCTGGGGAATTCCATTATCTCCGATGATCTGATAGTAGCTCAATCCGACAACGTTCCAATTGGTAGTATGGTCGACTCGCTCACCATCCACGTTGACCAGGAAAAGTATGAAGAATTCCTTTCTTCAGGCTCTAAGAGCCCTACTTTTCTAAGGGGATGCCGTAAAATCTCCAAGGAGTAAATCCCCGAAGAAGCTTTAATGGCAATAACTAAGCCAAGGGAGTCGATGGACCAAATTAGTCCGAAACCCTCCTCCTCAACATTGGGCTCTATGCCAGTTTCGGTTAAGACTCTTGATCCCTCAAGCAAAATGGACCAAAGTCCCCGCTTCAACAAGGGAAAACGACCACTATCCACTCCGCGAGACTATGACACAGAGAAGGAGGTTCCTCTCACTCGTACAGCGAGAAGAAACCTATGAAGATGCAAAGTTCGTGCCCTCCGCAGGACCACGCAACAAAAGAAAACCACCAACTCATCCCTACAAAGACCTACCATACAAAAATAGAGGCCAAAAGGCAAGGTTGATCGAGACGCGGAAGAATTTACTCGCATTTCCTACAGGAAGCGGAGTAAGTCCACCAAAGTTATCTATGATCACAAACGCGGAGCATACATCCGCGTCCCTCGTGTTCCAGGGAGAAAGTATGATCATCTGATTGAAGAGACTCGCGGAACCTGCAAACCTCAAATTCGCAAAAAATGCATGCCTATCTTCAAGGCTAAGACTGTGCCGTTCCCGAAGCTATCTCTCACAAATGACGCCGTCACAAAGAATTCCAGTGCAAGAGATCTTAGAGAATTTCTAAACAGAAAAAGGAATGAATCCTATGTATCTCACTGCCACTGTGAATGACTAATCAATGTAGTACTGTCTCACTGTCATTGTTCAGCCCATACCAGATCCTCGGTGTTTCATCGATTGTCGGCTCCATCGACATCTTCATCCCAACTGGCGAAGAGGATACGATGAAACGGGCTTGAGTTTTCTGAGCTAGAATATCCTGAAGTGTCATCCAATATGACAAGCATCGGAGAAAAGATGAAGAAAAAGAAAGCAAAGAAAGTCTCCGAAGGAGATGCTTCTGTCCCAGAGCTCTCTTCGAGTTCGAAGGATCTATTCAATGAAGAGCGAGGAGTTTTTCGAAACACTCGACTCAAAAGTGGGACGGCAATCCCCATGAATTATTGACAGATGGCGGGAATCTCTTCCGATGAAGAAGATATAGTCAAATCTGTTATGGCCGAATCGCAGACATCCGACTCGTTCCTAGAAGATTCTGTCTCTGTATATATGACTCAAAACAATGTCTCAGAAGAGTTCATGCGGAGAGTGGCTGAACAAGATAAGCATATCCAGCAACAGCAGGATGCTATCAGCGAGTTTAAAAATATGCTACATGTTTTGATGGAATTGGAGAAGACTAGATTGAAGGATACAGGAAAGAAAACAGAAGAAGAAGGTCTTCACAATAATGAAAAAGAATCAGAATATCATGAGGATGACGGCAACCATTCCGTGCATCAGGAAGGGAACGCAAATGCTGTTTGGATGGAGAGCTTCCAAAATCAACTAAATGCTCAAATACATAAGAGCAATTTACAAGAGCTCAGCGTGGTAAGGCCATATCCCATGGAATGGGAAAGTGTGCCATTCCTGGAAAGTTATAAGCCATTGAAGCTCAAATTTTTCGATGGTAAAGGATCGCCGAACCAGCACCCCTACTATTTTAAATTGCAGATTGGGCATTTAGCCAGAAATGACCCCATTATTATGAGCGTATTCGTTAGTACCTTAACGGGACTAGTTTTTGATTGGTTCCGGAGACTTGAGCCTGGAACCATCAATTCATGGAGTGACATGGAGAAAGCCTTTCTCACCAGGTTCTATGAAGATGATATGGAGGTGTCAATGCCGGTGCTTCTAGCCACTAAATAAAGAAAACGAGAGTCAGCCCGGGACTTCATCAAAAGATTCCGAAATGATTCTCTCAGATGTCCGCATGGGATGCCAGAAAAGATATTGGTATAAACCTGTCGACATAATTTATCGACTAAGGTTCTAGCCAGAAAGGGAGCAGTAAAGTCCTCAACTTGGAAGGATCTCGCCCTGCAAGCTGAAGAAGCTGAAGAAATTGCGCAAAGACTTGAAGAAGAAGGAGGTGAGGAGAAATAGAAGCGAAGTGGCGATAACAACCATAAGTCCCGACCCCGAGAATATAAGGCGAAGGAGACAATGGTGACTGATACGCCACAACCCGCGAAGGCTTCCCCGAAGCTCCCGCCTCAGACACGAATGCGGCAAAAGCAATACTCCTTTAAGGATGAGTATACGTAGACTATCTTCAACCTCCTCATGAGTAAGAAAATGCTAAAGTTGCCGGAGTCTAAACATCCAGAAGAAGCAGGGAAAGTTAATGATCCTAATTACTGTGTCTACCATAGGATCATTGACCACCCTATCCAAAACAGTTACATCTTTAAGGATAAAATTCAAGCCTTAGTGGATGTTAATGTCATCAAGCTCCAAGAGCACCAGAAGAAGGTGACCGTGAACATGGTGACTGTTAGGTTCGGCAAAGCGCCTGACTGGATAGAGTCAACAGTTCAAGATGGAGTGCAACCCATTCCTAAAGGCATGATGCAGGTCGTAAATTTTGATCTGCACCAATAGCAGAAGAAAGGACTGTTCCCCTTTGAAACTGATAGGGGGAAGATACTGTGGGTGCATCCAGATCTCCTAAGTGATGAACAATGGACTTCCAGTTCATCTGGAAGGAGGCAAAGAGGGAAAACCTTTACTTCCAATGTCGTCTCCTTGATTCCCAAATATGACGGAGTCATTCCTGCTTTGACCGATTCGGAAGAGGAAATCGGAAATTCTTTGGTGGCTGAAGCGGATCCTCCTTCCGCGGGAACCCATTCAGGAAAAGATTACTTGAAGAACTACGGCCAGGCAACGGATTTCCAACCACCTCCTGAGAAAGTCAAACAAAAAGAGCTTAAGTTTGATAAAGTTCTGTAGAAGAAGGGTAAAGAGCCTTCGGAGGACTCGCGGAAGTCATTCCAGTTCGACATTCTAACACAGTTGGCCAATATCCCGTGAGGATAACCTTGTACGAGCTCTTGAAACTTTCTAAATCTACTAGAGAAGCTTTAAGAGAAGCTCTACAAGATTCGGAGGTATTCTTAGCACAAATACCGGAGATGATTGAGGAAGAAGGATCTCTTTGCGCGACATGGCACCAGGTCTCTGGTAAAAACGTCCCTTGCATCGCTTTATCTTTAGAAGACATGCAAGTCAAGAGCAATAAACATCACCGCCCTCTGTATTACAAGGGATACATAGGATCTACATAGATCGAGCGCATTCAAGTTGATCCAGGATCGGCCTTAAGTATCATGCCCCGAAGGATGCTACGATATCTTAAAGTTCTGATGAATAGACTGGAAGTAACCAACACTACTATCTTCGGATTCAATGCTAACGGCAGTAGACCGCTGGGTAAGATAAAGCTCAAGTGCCAAATCGGCGATCTGAAGCAGAGTCATGTGTTACGTGATAGACGCGGACACATCATACAATCTGCTATTGGAGAGATCTTGGATCCATAGCAATCTCATTGTGCCTTCCACGTTACACCAATCCATGAAGTATGTCGACAAAGACGGGAATGTAAGAACGCAGATCGCAGAAAAACAACGCTTTAAAGGAGTTGAAAACTACTTTACTGACGCGTTGCTGTATCAAGATGTATTCGGTGTTTCAGATCAGTCTGTTCCAGATAACTCCGATAGCGGTGAGGAAGCTGATACAGAATCAGGATCCGAAGATTCAGAATCCGAGGATTTAATTTGGAACGTGAGCCCATTGTGATAAGCCTTGAAGGCCTTGATGTAAATAACACCGTCCACCCCAATGGTGAATTGCGATAAATGAAAATGTAGAGTTTGCTTATTTATCTTGTATTGATTCTGAGCCCTCAAGCACTAGCACAGATGCATTCAGCGATTGTGCGAATGAGGTGTGTTCTCTGACTTCCTTCCAAGCACCTATTCGATCATCCTTACATAAATTAAGTCATGACGTTGAAAGTTCTAACCGGGTCATTTTTGATGTTCCTCCATAGAACGAAATTCAGAAAGCCATAGTATTTAGAAGGGCAAGTTACAAAAACAAAAAGAAATGCTTAGGTTCTAAAGAAGAACAGGGAAAATCAGAGTTTTTCCATTATGATGAAAATTCTCGTAGATTAATAAAGAGAATGGAATATAATTTGGCTGAAGGCAGGGGATTGAACTTCGGAAGACGAAGAAGGACAATCCTTCAATGTTTTGTCCCAGAAGGGAAAATGCCAGATTATTACCAGAAAACCGATAGGGAGTTGGGATACGTCACCACTCCCGAAGGTTCCTCAAGTTGGAAAACCGAAGAAAGACAATGCAATCATTCGTCAGAATCATCCAGCTGGGACTCAGATGTCAGTACTTGCATGATTTTTCGCAAAGTGTCCACAAACATGGTTTCCGCGACCCAAGAAGACGAAGACTTAGAGGAAGTCTCGCTGATAAAAGACGACTCCTGCCAGAGTTGAATAGCGCGAACCTCCAACTGAAGACAAAGTGATCCAAATAAATATGGGAGATGAAAAGATTCCCAAATCCATATTCATAAGTGAGAACCTATCCTCAGAAGAAAGGGAGGAGTTAATATCCCTCATTCACGAATACATTGATATTTTCGCCTGGAGTTATGAGGAAATCCAGGATTAGATCCAAGTGTGGCAGTTCACAAATTAAACATCCGGCCAGAGGCTAAACTAGTAAAACAACAGTAACGAAGATTCCGTCCAGAGATTATGGAAGGTATAGAAGCTGAAATCAAGAAGTTGATTGAATCATGCTTTATTCGCGAAGAACAGCACCCTGATTGGGTCGCGAATATAGTTCCCGTAACCAAGAAAAATGGAAAGATCCGAATATGCATAGACTTTAGGGATCTGAACGAGGGCTGCCCTAAGGACGAATTTCCGCTACCCATCATAGATATTATAATAGATAACACTTGCGGGTTTGAGCGTATGACGTACATGGATGGGTTCTCGGGGTATAATCAAATAAAGATGTACCTTGATGATGAGAAGCATACGTCCTTCAGGACGCCACTCGGGGTGTACTGCTATACAGTCATGCCTTTTGGCTTAAAGAATGCAGGGCCACGTATCAACGCGCCATGAACGTAATATTCCAAGAGCACCTCCGGAAGACAGTGGAATGTTCCGTGGATGACCTAGCGATTAAGAGCAGAAGCAAAGACGATCACTTGAAGGACTTGAAGGCAGTATTCGACTCATGAGAAAATACTAGCTCAAGATGATTCCAACTAAGTCTTTCCTGGGGGTTTCTAGTGGAAAATTCCTCGGTTTTGTTGTAACGTCAAAAGGAATACATCTTGATTCAGATAAGGTCAAGGCTATCCAAAACATGCCACCTCCCTGTAACCTCAAAGAGTTAAGGGGATTGCAAGGTAGGCTGGCGTACATCCGAAGGTTCATATCAAATTTGTCTGGTAAATGCCAACCTTTCACTAGATTAATGAGGAAAGGAGTGTCATTTGTTTAGGATGACACGTGCCAAAAGGCTTTTGAAGAAATCAAACAATATCTCATGAAGCCACTAGTTCTTGTAGCTCCAGTCTCGGGAATACCCTTCCTGCTATACATTAGGGCTATGGACTATTCCTTCGGAGCTTTGCTAGCGCAGAAGAATGAGTAAGGTCATGAACAAGCTATTTACTATCTCAGCAGAATGATGATCGGGGCAGAACACCGATATAATCCTGTGGAAAAGGAATGTCTAGCTTTGGTATTCGCAATACAGAAAATACGACACTACTTAGTTAGACAAACCATCCACGTTGTATCGAGAGTTAACCCCATGAGAATACTAATGACTAAACCCGGATTGTTAAATTTAAGACTATCCAATTGGGCTATTTTGCTATCACAGTATAATATGCGCTTTGTCCCACAGAAGTCTGTTAAAGGACAGGCCGTGGAGGACTTCTTAGCCGAACATCCAATCCCGGCATACTCAAAGTTATACAAATAAATCCTGGGAGAGTTAGAAGAATGGGACCTGATTCCAGAAAAAGGGCTGTCCGGTTCTACTACAATGCAGAGCTCCAGACATTGTATAGGAAATCTTATGATCGAATTTTACTTTGCTGTCTCTCCAACCGCGAAGCTCAAAAAGTACTCGAAGAAGTTCACGCTGGCATCTATGGAGCGCAGTAGCTAGAACCAAAACTCTGGGATAGAATTCGAAGGATGGGTTATTACTGGCCTAGGATGATGACAGAAGCAGTTAACTACGCCAAGAAGTGTAGGGCCAGCCAACTACCTGCGGATTTTATACATTAAGTTCCAGAGTATCTCCACCCAACGGCTACGTAGTGGCCATTTGAGCAATGGGGCATGGACATTGTAGGGCCAATTTCTCCACCATTAACAAGAGGACACCGGTTCATTTTAGCTATAACCGATTACTTTTCGAAATGGACTGAGGCCATTTCCCTAACCGAAGTAAAGTCGCCAGATGTTATCAAATTCATCAAGCACCATGTGCTTTATCGCTTCGGGGTGCCTAGAAGAATAATTCATGACAACGGACCCGAGTTTGTGAGCCAAGTGTATTCTAGATTCTGCAACAAGTACAGAATCGAGGATGTAACTTCATCGCCTTATTACCCTGCAGCTAATGGTCTAGCAGAAGCTTTCAATAAGACCATTGTAAAACTTCTTAAAAAGTTTGTGTCATCCAATCAAAGGGACTGGGACGAAAAGCTCGGAGAGTGCCTGTGGGCGTATCGCACCACAGTCCGAACTCCCACCAATGTCATGCCCTTCTCCTTGGTATACGAATCAGAAGCGGTCATGCCTTTGGAAATCCAAATCCCATCATTGCGGGTCACGTTAACAACAAGGATGACAGAAGAAGAATGACATCAGCAAAGGCTCCAAGAATTAGAAGGTTTGGATGATAAGCGCTTGGAAGCTCAATAGAATATTGAACTATACCAGGCGCGGATCTCCAGAACCTTTAACAACAAGGCTAAACGAAGAACTTTCAAGAAGGGTGATATGGTCCTATCAGTCAGAAGACCGATCATAACTAACAAAAAACCTAGGGGAAAGTTCCAGCTGAAATGGGAGGGACCTTTTGTCATTGATATTGTCTATTCCAACGACGCATATTGGTTGGCGAAACCGAATGGTGATAAGATCATGATGCCGATTAGCGGCAAATTCCTGAAGAAGTATTATTCTTAGTGAAATTGCAGAACACCAGTTGTAATACGACCTGGGTAGTTCTATGCAAATTATGAACAAAAAGCTTCTCTGTAATCAGAAGTTCATTAATGAAGATTCTTGATTCCGGACTAAAAATCTTTAGGTCGCGAATCACATTTTTCCCTCTTTCTAAGTTGCCAAGTAAAAAAAATACCTTTGGCGCACATTTTTCCCTCTTTCTAAATTGCCAAGTTAAAAATACCTCTAGCGAATTACATTTTTCCCTCTTTCTAAAATGCAAAGTAAAAAAATATCTCCGGCAAATCAAATTTGTCAACAAGAAGTCTTCTTCGATGTCGGGAGAGGAGAAGTATCAGGAGAGGCAGTTTGAGCTGATGTATTATTGACCTCTTCTCTTTGTTGAGTTACCGGTTCTAATTCATTAGATGCACTGTCTCTCCTGAAATCCTCCATCCCTGCCACTTTCGTACTTCCAGCCTTCCTTTTCTGGGTATACCAAGCTCTGATCTCCCACAGACTGGTAGGATTTATGTTAAAATTCTGGGGAGCGGAGTTAGCATCTGCGAACTACTTACAGAAACTGAAGCTCATACTCGAAATTGGGTTCTTGAGCGGAAGATCAAATCTGGCCTGAGTTCCACCTGCGACGAAGTGAAACCAAGCTCGAGCTCCCTCAAGAGCATTCCCAACAAAACTTATCTCTCTATTGGGATTACCAACATAAAGCTGATCATACCCGAATTGTCGAGCGAAACGACTCAGGTAGTAAGGCTCTATGTAGCAATAGTTCCCCAAACGAAGAACCAGAGATCCTGGGCGGATGTTTATAAACCACCAGAAGCACCCCGACGATAGAGTAGTGAATTTATCGGCACCGACAAACATCTGAATAACTCAAAAGTCGAGAAATGACGGAGGGCCTTGCGGATCACGGCCATGTAACCCCCTCTCCATTGCGACCTCTCGTAGTGCTGCACTTTAGGAGCACTTAAGTCAATCTGCGAGTCGGCAGGACTTATCAAAGTGGGGTAATGTAGAACCAGCCAAGCCATCAAATAAGTATAAGGGAGTTCTACACGAGGATTAGGAGTCTTAATGACCGGATCCCCTTTCTTCCTCTGCTCCTTCTTTAGTTACAGAATTTATCGGATAATCTCCTCAGTCCGCTTTGGATGCTACACACCATCACGGGCAACAGACTGAGTCGCCGACCTAATGCTAGTAGGAGGGCTGGGTATACAGCCCTAACGGGTATGTTTTCCTGCGAAGGAATAATACACTTTTTCAACCATACCATCAAATAACCCGCCAAGAAGGCAGGATCAGATAAAGGTTGAAGAGCCTGATAATGAAAGCTTTCAAAGGACCTTCCAGTTTTGAAAACGTCTTCATCAGATTCGGCGACATAAGCATCTATCCCGAAACTTGCGATTCTTCTCTCAGCCTCCTTTTCAGAAATAGGAGAAAGGTGAGTAAAATTAGGATTACCCTTGGAAAAATTGGGTAGAAGATATTGCAGCCACTTCTTTAGCTTCAAACTGTGGGTGTCGGATGTGTGGGTGCTAATATGGTAGTGACAGAGTAATTCCCAGTAAGTATCATAGGCCAAAAGGTCCCGAGCCTTTAGCAGATGGAGTTCTTTCCCAGTGGGGACATACTCTTCATACGGGATGTCTCCCATGGGTAAGCCCGAAATTTCATACATTTCATGAAGGGTAAATTCACCTCGAGGGCAGAAAATGATGCAAGTATCAGGATTGTACAGTTCTAGTAGAGCAAAAAAAATAGAATCTGCTAGCAGGAATACCGTGCTGAACAGTTCTGATAGTATGATATAGCCCTGCGTAATGAAGTTGATCTCTGAAAGTCTTAAGGAAAAAGTCAGTCAAGACTGCCCACTCTCCTTTTGAAGAGCAGTGAACCCATCCAGGGGGACGAAAATCCTGAACAAGAAACTCCTTTTGTGCATTGGTGAATCGGTGCAGGAAAGTCTGTGCGATTATGGGAATCTCGCCTCTAGGGAGGTCATGTTTAAGTAGTCCCGGAAGCAATCGACAAAAGTGTTTTCCAGTACTATGAGGAAAAGCACCTTGAGCATTGAAACCCCCCAATAAGATGCTGTCTTGCAGCCTGTTTATGTGCCAGTCCATTCGTCTGGGCACGAAAAGGGATTGAAAGAATAAGAACGGATAAGATCTCTCCATATTGGGGTGAAAAAAGTAGCGACCTTCAACTTGATGAAGCCACTTGTAATCTCCATCTTCCAAACCTCTATCGGGTACCGAAACATGGTCCCCAAATAGAAAGGCGGGTTTGCGTAGCGGAGACCGATCATCTCCTTCGAAAGGTCATTAGTTATCAGTTCTCGTAATGTTGAGCGAGAAGGATGGAGAATTTTGTCTTTTCTCTCTTGGCTGTCTGATGTTGTTCAATGTGGAAGGACATGACCAAATCTGAACTCTTTCTTCCCATCATAGCCATCCGAGTATCCGAAATAATGATCCTTAGGCCAAGGATTCATGGCATAATTGGTGCAAAAGACAATCAGATTTAAGATAAGAAAATTTCTTCGAAAGGGACTGCCTTTCGAAAAGTTATCTTTATTACCTCCAATCAAGGGTTTCTACTGAACCACTATTAAACTAGAGGTTGCTTGAGGATCTTGACGACCACTTGCAGCCGCATCGGAGGAAGAAGCTTTCTTCGGCATCTTTTGCACAGAGAATCGAAAGCTATAGGAGGTTGAAAATGAGAAGTCTGAGGAACTCTAACGAAGAACTCGGATTTCAAATTTCTTGAGATAAGAGTAGCCTCTCTCATAAAGTGGAGGTTATATAGCAGATGATTTGACGGTCGAGATCTCTGGATAGACGTGATATCTGGCCCGAATCTCATGGGCACCTTTGCATTTAATGCGGCTCAGAGAACGTTTCAACTCTTACGCCGTAAAAACCAACCGCCTTCCGGACTTTCCGTAACCAAAAAAGTAAAAGTTTGCGTCCCTAATACAGAGTCGCGATCCTTCAAAAATTTCAGTTTGCGACCCTAACACGTAGTCATTGTCTTCTCCAAAGCGAAAGCTCACGTCCCTAATACAAAGTCGCGATCTTCCGAAAAGACAGTTGCGATCCTCACACAGAGTCGTTTTCTTCTCCAAAATGAAAGTTCGCGATCCTAATACAGAGTCGTGTTCCTTCCAAAGAAAAAAGTTTGTGACCCTAACACAGAGTCGTATTTTTCTCCAAAATGCGAATATGTCCTAACATAGAGTCGTATATTTCAATAATTGAAGATTGTGGCGCTAATACAGTGTCATGCTAATACAGTGTCAAAAGCAGCAAATTCACGGTGCTAGTACAGGGCCGTGTTCCTTTCAAAGATGAGAGTTCGATATATGAAGACAGAGTCATGCTGTTGGCAATCGAAGAAGAATTCTAATACAGAATTGTATTCCTAGAGAGATGAAAAATGAAGATTCTAATACAGAATAATATATCCAAAGTATTCCAAAACTTCTCAGAAATCACGAGAGTTTTGAAAACTTTGGAGGGGATTTTGTCGGCGAAAAATTCTGAAAAACAAAGAAGATCCGCAAATTCAGATTTGGAAGTCCGCAACTTGACGGATCAGCGAACCTAAGAGACTGAGGTTCGCGATTCAGACGACAGAACAAGTTCACGAATCTAAAATTGAGATTCGCAATACTGCCTATAGCATCTGGGTAGGGGTTTAATACATAGTCATCCGACCCGAACAAGAGAGTTGGCACCTCGAATCGTGGAGCTAACTGCCAAACGAATGCAGCAACACTACTTTGATCGGGGGAGCAACCACCTAATGAATATGACAGCACTTCTCGAGTAGTGGGAGCTAACGGTCTAGCAAATGAGGTGGGACGTTACTATAGAATCCCTATAAAAGGTGGGGGAGCGAAAGAGACATGGACAGACACAGACGGACATCTTCTCTTAAAAGTTACCCCTTGTGATCAAGAGTCAAGAGCCTTTCTTTTTCACATAGCCAACTGAGAAAAATTGTACAGAGTGTCAACGGAGAGCAGGATCATCCTCAATTGCTACATAGGAACCCAACTTTAAATAAAGAGGAAATCCATCTTCCTCATCTTCTGTAAACGGAAAACCGTTAGATTGTAATTTTTTATTGAAAAGAGTTCAATATAAAAAGTTTGCAATTTTTATGGAGAACAGTATCAGAGCAATCCAGGTTCGATTCCTGCTGGGCATGCATTTAATTGTGGGTTTTAAAAAATTATACCGCTGCATTAAAGCCCAGCTTTCTACCCAAAAATAGTTTTCAACCTGCGGGGGCATGTTAAAATATAAAGTAATTTTTCTCCACCATCACTACAACTTCGGAGTTTTGGTGTAGTGGAAGGGTCTATCAACAATCTGCATATGACAAATATCCTGGAAATTAAGAACCAGAACAGTACAATATTTTAGAGAAACATGCCCTGCATATAGAAATTTGAGATGGCGAGACTAACCACTGCTTTCGGGAAAAACCAGGAATCTTTCCATTGCCATTGAAATTATTGCAGAATTCCTCTTGGATCGATTACAACCGATTACAATGAAAAGAACTAGAGAGAAAACAAAAACAAATGAGAGGACTTATACATCGTCGCTCTCTTTTACAGAATTCATCGGATCAAGGCAGCTATGAGGATTGATTATGTTTCTCGTTAACGATCCGACGTAGATGATTAGAGGCGTTGGAGATTTCTAGAGCTGGTTCTTCTCTTTTGCTGCTGGAAGAGACTTCGGACTCTTGTACGGGAGAGATATCAGGCTAAAAGTTTTTTTTAAGTCCCTTTGGAGAGGTATTTATAAACTCCAAGTTGTTCAGAGAGTTTCCATGTAGATAGAGATATAATCTTTATGTAATCTTGATCAAATATTTGAATTTCCTTTCGATAAGTTTTGTTTTAGAGATTCATTGTAACTAGTTCTTATCCTGTACCATAGGTTAATAGAAATCTAATTAGAATTTATAGAATTAGCAAAATAGTCTCTCTGGTATGTGAGGCAAAGCCCACTTTTATTGTGCATGAGACCGGAAGCTAGCCTTGCTGCGTGCTAGGCAGGCGGCCCGCCTCGCAGCAGCGAGGCAGGCTGCCAGCCTCATGGTGCGAGGCTGCTAGCCTCGCCGCGCTTTTCTCTTTTCTTTTTTTGGATTCGAATCAATGCGGGGTCAATTTTATTTTGTTCTACAAGACTGCCTCCAAAGTATTCAAAATTTTATCTTTTTTAAAAATTTTGAAATACTTTGGATTCCTATTTAAGTTTGGTGCTCCAATCCTGAACTGTTTACTTTAAACCCCACTATTTAAGGTGCCCAAAACCCCTTCTTTTTCTCTTTATCTTTTTCTTAATCCAAGAAACCTATTTCTCTTCTCTTCAGATTCTTGCTGATTCTTCACAATTTTTTTAACCCAATGGCTTCTCAATGTTCTTCCTCAAGCCACAGTGATGTTCTCTCCGCCCTAGGGCCATCATTGATTGGAATTTCACTATCGATTCGAAGTAGAAATAAAAAAAAAGGATTTTGGGGTGCGTGGCCACCACACGTCGTGAGGCTAGGCCGGCCTGCTCATGCTGCTGGCCTGGCCGACCTTGCACAATGTGAGACCACGGAGCTTAGCCATCCTTGCGTGTGACTCAGCAATTTTCTTTAGTTTCCCTTTTCAGATTTTTCTGACCCTTTTCTTTTCTGTTTTTGACAGCCAATTACTCCAATGACGCGCTTCTTAAGCACAATTACTTTGGGTATCGAGGTGGGTCTGACAATTTCGCTCGGTTTTGGCTTGAAGAATCGATGCCAATTTTTGCTCCATGCAGTTCCAAAGGGTATGTTGAAAGACTCTTTGGAGATAGTCTGAAACCTCTTAGGGAGTTGGCTACCGATGCACAGTTAGAAGGGATGAGCTATCATTCTTTGGAGAAATCTAGATTTTTGTTTGGAGATATAGTCGCTATTCTGGATAAAGCTCTATATGTGCAAGAGTATAAGTGGCTTCGGGAAGTGGAAGGAGTTCGGATGTTTCTTCCAGGTATGGTTAGAACTTATCTCTAGAAATTATCAGTCCCGTACACCATGAGTTGGAACATGTCCAGAGAGTAAGATGGGGTGGCCGTCGGCAACTTTGGCAATGAATGTGCTTATCAGGATGGCTCTAGTAGATCCGTCATCAGACTTCTCCCTCACAGATTTAATAAGAATTACTCCTTGGTGAGGTCTCCTAAAAAGCTAACATCTTCTTGAACAAGTTTTTGTCCAAAAGAGGGTAGTACCCGTCTAATAATTTCATGACTTCTGGTTGGATCTATTCAATCGAGAATATGTGGTGGAGTAGGATGGTGGGTTTCGTACTCACCACCTCTGGAGATATTTTGTGAGAAATTGGCCTCTTTGGCACCATCCAAAACGTCAAATTTGGTCTCCCTCATAGTGCCTATCACCTACATAGTATACTTGGGATGTTCAATCTACATTCAGGTTCTTTCTTTACTCCTGTTTAGTCTTCGCCCTTCATGAGATGTTCGAGCGTTCATTGCTGGCCATGGAAAGCAAGGCTTTGGAAGATGTACGCACTGAGGTAGCATAACATCTTATTGTTGATAAGGATGAGCTACGTTGTTAAGCCATTGCCGCTGCTGAAGAAGCTCGTTCTAAGAACCTGCAGGAAGCAGAAGAGAGATTGAGAATTCTGACAAACTATTGAAATCTCCCCTTTGTATCTCTCTTTTCTTTCTCTTTCTTTTTTATTATATATAAACTTTGTATTTTTCATATGTAAATGAATAATATTACTTTTGCCTTTCAATTTTATTGTGATATTTTCAATCTTTGTGACATACGGTACAAGAGATGACATGGATTGATGTTAGTGATATTTTGAGAACAACATTGTGGGGACCGGATTTGGTGAATGGATTTTCATGTGATTTAATGAATGGATTTTGTTTTGGGTTTGGTGGATGAGTTCATGGAAGATGGAACTTGCTAAGGGTGTGGAGATACCTTAGCAAGCTGAACATTTTGAGTATGATGTGACTTGTTGGGTTGACAAACAGAGCCAATGACTCGCCTGACAGATAGACAGAGCTGTTAATTATTTTGAAATTGACGTGGTGACTCACCTGGCTAAAAGGCTGCTTCCTCGCGTGCGCGGGGTTGCGGCCTACTTTTTGCCCTTCTTCTACTTTGAGCTTCTTCTACTTTGAGTTGTTTTAAATAGATTTTCTTGATAATTCTACTGACTCCTTCCTTTGCTTCTTTGGTAGTGAATTATACCCCTTCCATGTCGAAACGGCATCATTTTGGTTTCCGAGGAGGTCAAGACGGTAGGATCCAATCTGGGTTCCGTGGTCCCATTCCCACGTTTACTCTAGGTAGCAGTGACGATTGCAGAGGTAGACTATCCAGCTATAGTCCATCCACTCTGCGGGAGCTGATGACTAATACTCCACTTGAAGGTGCTGGGAGGGAAGAACTCGAGAAGCCGATTTTTCTTTTTGGGGATTCAGAAGAGCCGCTGTTTGAGGATGAATGCAAATTGTTTCATAAAGCAGGCGATATGAAGATGTTTCATCTGGATGTGGTGAGGAGTTGCTCGTTGACCTATCTAAAGAATATTTCTGTACCCTGCCAGACGGAGTGGAATCTTACAAAGAGTCAAGACGACGTTCCTATCGGTAATTTTAGTAGCAAGGTCCTTACCAAGATGGTCACGGTAGGCTTGTTACTGGTTTCCTACCAGATAGAGTAGCGAAGGATTTTCCTCTTGGAGAATCTCCTCAACTAGCAAGTATTTTTCTTAATGATTTCTTGGCAGCAAAGGGACAATACCCCTCTCACAACTTCTGCACTTCTGAATGGATCTTTTCTACGAACAGGATCTGGTAGAGTAGGATGATTAGTTTTGTCCACTCTGAGTTTGAGACGATACTCAATGATATCATCTTCGTGGGGCTATTCACAATGTGCAGTATGGTCTTCCACACAGTGCCTACTGTTGGCAGTGAAAATTTCTAAGTAAAAAGGATTTTCCACAACAGAACGCGGAGCTAACTCAGTAGCCCTGCATCTGGCTAATTTTAGCCTCGCGTTTGAGGAAAACGCGGAGCTAATTCATAGCTCCGCGTTCTGATGAATTTAGCTCCGCATTAACTCCGCGTGAGCAGATTTCATTAGAATTCCAAATTGATTGTGATTGAGATTTGGACTTATCCAATATTCAAATTGAGTCCAATCAGAATCCTAAATTGATTGTGATTGAGATTTGGACTTATCCAATACCCAAATTGAGTCCAATCAGAATTCCAAATCAAGAGATTTAAATCAATATTAAATATTGGATTAGAATCTTGGATGAATACAAAAATCTTGATTCCTATTCCTATGGAAATCTTGATTCCTATTCCTATGGAAACCTTCTGTTCCTATTCCTATGGAAACCTTTTATTCCTATTCCTATGGAAACTCTCATAGCCGCTAAAGTCTATAAATACCCTCTTTGAGGAGACTTTAGGGATCATGAATCAATCAAGAATAGAGAGAATCAATCAAGAACAGATAAATCAAGAATACAAGATCAATGAATAATAGATCAATCCATAGATGATCATCAATCTTTAAGAAGGTGGTCTTTCTTTTCTTTCCGGCAAGTTTTCTTCTTGGATCCTTTGGCAATTCAAGTACGCGAGAGAGCCTTGAAGCCTTTGGTGATCATCTTCTTTTTGGCATCTTAGAGAATTCAAGTTACGCACAGAGCCTTGAGTTCGGAAAAGACCAGAAAAGATCGTCTACAGCCAGCCGATATCTTCAAGAGAGAAGAGTTTGACGTACCGATTGTCTAAAGAAACTGCTTGACAGATCCCATCGCCACTAATCCCACACAACATATTGTAAAAGAGAGAGATTGAAATATAAAATCCTCTCGTTTGTTCTCTATTTATCTTGTTCACTTCCGTTGTAATTCAAGCTTATTCAATGGGAGGAAGCAAAGAAACTTTTGCGGCGAACAAACTGGCAACCACAGTGGGAGCCATCTTTTTCACTGTTGAAGAGATTGTGGCGCATTCGGACGTTGACATGATCGGTTCCGAAGAAGACACACTGGTCGTTGAAATAGACCAGCAGAAGTACGAGGAGTTCCTCTCTTCTGAATCAGGTGACTTGGATGAGACACGGCACTATCGTCGCATGTACTCTAGTACCCGAGAAACGGGTAGAAAGGTATCCACCGAGAGACGGGGATCCTTAGAGATTGCGGCTAGAGGGCCAGAGTTTGCACAAGAAATCCTAACAGAGGATGAGCTTCCGACTGCCGAAGAAGACCTGGGAACTGGATTGACCAGAACTCAACTCCGAAATAGGAATCGGAGAGTGAGGCGTAAAGCCCTCAGAGCCCGCCTTGGATGCGGAGCTAACACCAGAGGACGCGAGGCTATGGTCCCTCGCAATCTGGCTCGTGCTAACCGCGAGACCAGTCTCTACCGCGTTAAACGTGAAGTTACAACTTGCCTTAAAAGCAAGGAAAAGCCAGCCTGTGATATTCCACGCGAGGCTATTACTGAGTCTAGCGAGAGACGCGAAATCAGTAAAATTTGCGCTAGTTGCAAACCATCTGACACTCGCAAGAAACGCGAGTATAAAAATTCTTCAAACCCAGCGTGTGATTCTCCACGTGAGCTGATATTAAGCTAAGCGAGAAGAGCGAGGCTACTTGCGAGAAATGCAAGACTTCTGACACTCGCGAGAAACGCGAGTATAAAAATTCTTTAAAGCCAACATGTGATTCTTCATGCGAGACTGATAATACTCATGAGGAATGCAAAGATGATTGGAAAATGGTTGTCAGTCGTAGAAATCGCGCTAGACGCGAAGTCATGAGCAAGCCAGCGCATTGGAGTTTTATTCCACGCGAGGCTAGGATTACAGAAGAGAAACTTCTGAAAACACGCAAAGCTAGTGTAAAACGCGAGGCTAGCGTAGATAAACGTGGAGCTACTCTTCAGGCTCGTGATACTGAACGCGGAGCTACTCTTCAGGTCCGCAAAACAAAATGCGGAGCTATTTCTGAACTTCGCGACTACGGAATCAGAGCTAATCCTCACATCAGTAGATCAGAACTGGGCTCCATTAGTCCTAAGAAGCTGCAGTGGGTTCCTAGACCCTCTCAAAAGTTGGAGGGGTCCCACGACTCCATGGTTAAAGGCGTTGATCTCAGGGAGCATCTATCCAAGAAAAGAGGCATAGAAAAAGTTCAAGCTGAACCTGTCTGTCACTGCCAGCAGCTTATGTCAGCAGTATCCGCTGTAATGGACAACTGAGCAGGGTGTCGGTGTTTGACTGATTAACCGAGTCGGACAAGAACCCTACTAAAAAGACAAAAATTGATTCCCTAAAAGAATGGAGAGCTGTGACCTCAAATATGGTTGGTAAAGGTAAGAAGGCCATGGAAAAAAGATATGAGTCAGATGCAGACGATGAACAACCTCATCATTTCACCTGGCTCAAATCAGGCATTATCGCTCCTCGAAATTACAAGAAACTTGTAAAAGGTTCCTACGACGATGAGAGCGACAATTCAACCATAGCTTCCATACAATCTTGTGCATCCTCCCGGCTACGAAAATCAGCGTTGTACGTAGTGGACAGGTCTGATGACATTGACCAGAGGATAGAAGCCCAAGAGCAGATGATTCGAGTTCAGCAAAAGGCCATTAATGACCACAAACTAATGCTTCTAAAAGTGGTCAAAAATACCCAGAAGATAGATGACGATAAGCCTAAAATTTCTTCGGAACCGCCACCTAAGACAAATGAAGAAACTAAAGAAGAAAAGGCTTATTCGACACATGAGGATGATGACAAATACTCTTTCCATGATCCTCATGGAGAAAAGATCGAGAAATTGCAAAGCCAACTGGATGCCCTAATGCACAAGAAAGAATTGAAAGAATCGGGGGTTTCAAGACCATACCCACCTGAATGGGATTTGGCACCTTATCCAGAAAAATATAAACCCCTTAAATTGGAGTCATATGATGGGAAGGGGTCCCCAAGCCAGCACTTATATTACTTCATATCGCAGGCAGGTCATCTAATGGGAAATGATCCCATAATGACCAAAGTATTTGCGAGCACCCTGCGAAGGCCTGCTTTTACATGGTTTATGCAGTTGCCCTCGGGAACCATAAACACGTGGTATGATGTCGAGAAACAGTTCTTGGCGCGTTTCTTTGAGGATGATACCGAAATATCGGTTCATTCCCTCCTTGTGACGAAACAAGGAGAAGAAGAAACGGTCAAAAGTTTCATTGAACGCTTCAGGGAAAAGTCCGTGTATTGTAGACACGGTATGACCCAGAAAACCCTAGTAGAAACTTGCAAGCATAATTTCAGGACTGGCGTGCTGATAAGAATGGGAGCTGTAGAGTCCAAAACTTGGAGAGATCTGCTGAAGCAGGGAGAGCAGACGGAAGATATAATTCGCTGGATTAAGGAATCTCGTAGCACGAGAAACTCTATAAATAACAAGCCATATCCACAGAATCCTAAAAATAAAGGAAGGCTGTGATGGCATCTGTTGCAGATCCGAAGCCAAGACCTCAAAATTCTAGAGGTGCAGGTCAAAATAGGCCCCGACAAGATAAAACTTATACATTCAAGACTTAGCAGACCGGTACTCTATTCCATCTCCTCCTCAGAAAGGGCTTGCTACAACTTCCGAAAAATAGAAAACCGGAAGACGTTGGTAAAACTAACGACTCTAACTATTGCCTGTGCCATCGGAATGTTGGGCACCCAACTAAGGATTGCTATCCTCTTAAGAACCGAATTCAGGCATTGATCGAAGCCGGAGTTCTCATACTTAAAGAGGAACAGAAGAAAGTTTCTGCAAATATGGCAACTTTAGTAGTAGGAACTAATGAGTTCCCTACCAGAGCAATCCCTGTACCAGTAGGGAAGTCAATGTTGACACCAAGCACGGGCAGTCCGCACTTGCAAGCTAGCCCCTTGGGTACGCTCCGAACCACAGCTGTGACAAAGTCATCTTCATTGGCTAGCAGCAGAATTTGGCTAGGGGTGCCGAAAATATTGACGATGATAAACATCATGCTTCTACTATTCTCAATAGCCATTGGAATGGCTAATTGGGTGCTATAAATATTTTTTGCCCAATGCTGTTAAAGCGGCGGGAAGAGAAGATCAAGTTTCTCGCCAACCCTATCATACTGGGGGTAAAAGTATGAAATTAACTACCCAATGCTGTTAAAGGCAAATGGGAGAGGAAATCAATTCCTCGACAACTCACCATGCTGAGGGGAATAGCATGGCTAGCCCAACGCAAACGGCGATTGGTAAAGGCTAATCAAATCCGTTGATAGCTGGGGGTTTGCTAAAAATCGCGTGGACCTGTCATGTTAAGTTTTTACCTCTGACAGTATGATTTGGATTATTCCCATCTCCGTTCAAGTTACGCGTGAGAGCACTTGGACTAGGAATGCGCAATTGAGCGCTTCTGGCCTAAATTTGGGGTGTGCAGTTCAAGTTAAGCAGATGAGCCTTAAACCGCCTCCATTTGTTCAAGTTATGCAGATGAGCACTTGAACTTCTTTCTTGGGCATGCGCAATTAAGCGCCTCTATCTAAATGATCCTTATCCGATCATTTCAGGTATTAACAAATCTAAGTTACGCAAATGAGCCTTAGATTGTTTTACCGAAACTATTAACCATCTATTTGTTGAGCAAGCAAGATTCTTGAAGCCGACAGATAGAGAGGAAAATAATTTGCCTTTATTCATAAAGGAAAAGATTACAAAGAAAAAGGAGTTATAGCTCTCCCGAAAGCTTCTACATATTCATCGACTCATCAATAACCTAACGGCGAGATTCCTCCGCGGGGTATTGGAGTTCAATTCCAGGATTTAAATACAAGAGATCTCCTCTGCAAATGTCAACTAGGATCTGTCATATGAAATGAAGCACAGGTTGAATTTGGAGTGCTGCAAGCCCCTAGATGATCATTTCTATCGCTTTGGAAAGCAACAAAGATTGCCATCTAACAGAAATAGTTCTCAAGAAAACTTAATGGGCTGCCGCAAAGTTCTTGTAACTCCTTCAAAAGGAGCCAGAGCTTGAAACCTTCAACTATGTTGTAAAGCATATGCTTCGGGCTTCCTTAGAGTTACTTTCGTTGATGAAGATCGGTGCACAGCCTGCTTTTTATATCAGGGAGAAGCTACATCCCAAGTCATCAGATTGAATCTGGTTCACTGTAAAAGAAGAATCAGGAGTTCCACAAAAGTTGGAAAATCTTCTAAGTATATGAGCGCGGAGCTAAGTTAACTTCGCGAGCCGCTGAAATAGCGTTGCGTTTTTAAAACGCAGAGGATGACGCGATAACTTCGCGTAAAGGAAGAATAGAGTTTTTCTCTACCTTTTTCCTTCTCTTTAATAGCCTCGCGTTTCAACGAGACTGCTAATCAAAATAGCCCCGCGTTTCAAGTACGAGGATGACGCGATAATTTTGCATAGAGAAAGATCAGAGTTCCTCTCTGACTTCTCCTTCTCCTTAAGGCTGAAGAATGGCGATCTTGCCGGTGAAGTAAGAATTGGCAAGTTTAAACCAAGCCAAAACTTCTCAGAATGGTTCTAAAGTAACCAAAAGTTAAAGTTTTTACCTTCAAAAAGACGCTGCATGGACTGGTTCGCTGTTGTGTCTACTCCCACGGCCGCTGCCATCAACGCCGGCCAACGTGCATAAAGTTGTACTCTTCTGGAGCAACATCCTAAACTGAGAATTGAGGGAAGATTAGTCGAAGATTGTTTGTCGACATGAGTCACTCGATTGCCGGAGCTCCGGATTCTTCAAGCTCTTCAAATGAAGAAGAAGATGAGTCAAAGACTCTATTTAAACAAGATGATCCACCGCTTGGTATTCGGCACAGAAGTTCAGGGTAATTAATGAAGCAATTACTCATTTCACTGAAAGAAGAGAAGCTATTAGCTTCGCGTAAGTGAACAAAAATGCGAGATAAACTTGGTATTTTAACTCTGCGTTTGAAGATCCAAAGTATTTCAAAATTTGCTAAGTTCTAAGCCATTTTGAAAACTTTGGAGGGGGTTCTGTTGGCAGTGAAAATTTCTAAGTAAAAAGGATTTTTCACAACAGAACGCGGAGCAAACTCAGTAGCCCTGCATCTGGCTAATTTTAGCCTCGCGTTTGAGGAAAACGCGGAGCTAATTCATCCGTGTTCTAATGAATTTAGCTCCGCATTAACTCCGCATGAGCAGATTTCATTAGAATTCCAAATTGATTGTGATTGAGATTTGGACTTATCCAATATTCAAATTGAGTCCAATCAGAATCCTAAATTGATTATGATTGAGATTTGGACTTATCCAATACCCAAATTGAGTCCAATCAGAATTCCAAATCAAGAGATTTAAATCAATATTAAATATTGGATTAGAATCCTTGATGAATACAAAAATCTTGATTCCTATTCCTATGGAAATCTTGATTCCTATTCCTATGGAAACCTTCTATTCCTATTCCTATGGAAACCTTTTATTCCTATTCCTATGGAAACTCTCATAACCGCTAAAGTCTATAAATACCCTCTTTGAGGAGACTTTAGGGATCATGAATCAATCAAGAATAGAGAGAATCAATCAAGAACAGATAAATCAAGAATAGAGGATAAATCAATCAAGAATAGATCAATCAATTCATGATCATCCACCTTTGATCTTCTTTTTGATCCTTCGGCAATTCAAGTACGCGAGAGAGCCTTGAAGCCTTTTGTGATCGTCTTTTTCTCGAGTGTCTTAGAGAATTCAAGTTACGCACAGAGTCTTGAATTCGTGAAGACCAGAGAAGATCATCTACAGTCGGCCGATATCTTCAAGAGAGAAGAAGTTCGACATTCGATCGTCCAAAGGAGCTGCTCGACAGATCCCATCGCCACAGATCCCACACTATATTGTAAAAGAGAGAGATTGAATTATAAAATCCTCTCGTTTGTTCTCTATTTATTTTGTTCCCTTCTGTTGTAATTCAAGCTTATTCAATGGGAGGAAGCAAAGGAACTTTTGCGGCGAACACCTACCACCTGTACAGTGTTTTGGAAATGTATAACCCCAAATCAGGAACATTTTTCACTCCTGTCGGTAAGCTTGGTCTTACTCTTCATGAGATGTTTGAAGTCTTTTTATTGTCGATGGTAGAGTTGTTGTAGGAAAAGATCATTCCAACAACACAGAAACTACAATGGCTGAAGAAGTAGGACTCCCAGGTGTACAAGACTTACAAGGAGGTGATGTGTTATTACTGTATCTGTCAGGAGCTTTCTGGAATAAGGAACCAATGAATTAGCAAGAAGTTATGGACCAATAACTTGTTTCAGGATGTTGATCATCCAGAGGTCTCGGTGACAAAGTTGGACCCTCTTAGCTGATACGGTGTTGAGGCTTGAATATTCCACTTGGGTGCTACCTCTTACACATCGAGTCCACTGAAGACAGATTTAAGGCGAGCACGAGCTTCCAGAGTTTTAATCACTAGGCACAACACCTATTCTGACAAGGGGCTATTAGCGGGCTTTCTTATGCTCGGGCTGAAGCATTGTGTCATTCCTTCTGTTCCTCATGATGCTATTGCCATCGAGGTCGTATATCTAACCATCCTTCTTGCTCACGGAAAATCCCTTTGACTTTTTCCAGCCATAGTTTGTAAGATTCAGAGTGGTCTTCGAGAACTTGTTGCTAGATTTTGCCTAGGGAGCGACAAGAAAAAGAAGAAGACTAAGAGTGCTGATCCCAAAACTGAGGCATCGACTCCCAACCCCTATATGGAGTTCCCTTATACTTATCTCATGGCGTGGTTTGTGATGCACTGCTCGAGCCTGACGACTTTGCCTCATGAAGACAGTATCAGGAGCTCATTCATTCAGAGGTATGAGAGTTGTGACTAAAGGAACTACTACATATGTGCCATTCGAAAGACAGTATGTAGTCACTAGAAGTACCATATCTACCATTACTTTCCTGACTTCTCTGGGGGGGCCTATGGAGAAGAATTTTGAGATATCACCGGTCTTAATGGCTACACCAGCCTCCCTTCTGGTTGCTTCTAGTGGTTGATCAATATCAGACCAGAATATTTGCTATATTGCCAAAGGACGGTTTGCTTCATAGAGCCATAGTTTTCTAATCGTTTCGCTCGCCAGTTTGGTTATTCACAGCTCTATATCGGTAATCCCAACACTTCATTGCATTCTTGTGGTAATTTGATTGAGGGCGCCAGAGGGTCGTATCATTTTACAGCTGGCTGTACAGAAGCTCATTTTGCTTTGCCCTTGAAGACTCCCAACCTTTACATGTCGCTCGAGTTTTGTTCCTGGTACTATAGTGTCAACACTACGGCCACCCTTTTTTTGATCAACCACTCGTGTATGAGAGAAATTGAGGCTTTCTATTCCCAAAAGAAGGGTGCCAAATTTGTTCGAGTACTAGATATGGATGAGTTTCTTTCGGTTGATGATGATGGTGATTTTGGGGCTACACCTGCAGCATCTGCTCCAGTTGATGTGCCCGTTCCAGGATATGTTCCGGTTCAAGTTACCGTGCCGGCTCAGTCTGACTTTCGTGCGCCGATTGATGTTCCACCCTGACCTACTACACGCAGTCGAAGAGACGCGCCTACTAGTGGAGATTATGAGGCCGTGGCTAAATGCACCAGATTGGCGGGTGCTCGTGGTTCTACTAGCCCAGGAAAGAAGCCTCATCGTTCTCTTACCACTGAGGTGGCCAAGGAGTTGTCCCCTCCTCAGCGTTCTTCGAAGGTTGTTGGGAGTGCTACAGAGGTTCCTGCGTCTATTGTGACTACTGATAAAGTCACTCCTGATGTCGCCGCGTCTGCAACATCCACTCATGAGGTTGCTTCTGATATTATTATACCTGCGGAAACCACTGAAGAGGTCGCACCTGATGTCATTGCGCATATGGAGAATATTCTAGAGGCCATTTCTGAAACTACGCCTGCCACTTCAGAGCCAGATGTTGTTGTTGTGGCTGGCTTGGGCACTGCTACTATCCCTTCGCCACCAGTCATGATGCCTGGGATGGCAACGCCACCTCGCAGTCGGACAACTTGATTAGTGTCTTTCCGTAAGTTCCTACCCTTGTTTTTTTTGTCTCTTTTAGCTTTTCATCTTCATATAATGGATGGTATTTTTTCAGGTGTCGGCTCACTATGGTCTC
This sequence comes from Dracaena cambodiana, assembly GCA_036321105.1. Lineage (NCBI taxonomy): Eukaryota > Viridiplantae > Streptophyta > Magnoliopsida > Asparagales > Asparagaceae > Dracaena > Dracaena cambodiana. The sequence continues at coordinate 11,172,267 of JAYEPQ010000001.1, read as the reverse complement.
ATTCTGCCTCTGATCAATCGCTCTCATCTGAACAAGTTGACTATTCGGGGACTGGCAGTGACAGTGGGGGTGATGGTAATGATGTATCTGATGTGGATGCCTATGAGGAGGACTATTTTGCTCCTACCCTTAACACAAGCAAGGATGGAGAACTTGGAACTAGTTGCATCTGGTGGTGTTTCTGCTCCGACTACTTCCACTGGTCTTGCAGGTATTTTTTTTATCAATAATCCATATTAACAGTTTATATTTTATTGTATCTTTGTTACTCATTTACTATGTCTATTTTTGCAGATGCTAGTGTTCAGTCGAGCGATCCTCTACCCACTGTTGTTACCACTTTGCCTCTACCTGCGATGACTGGTGCGGGGGCCACTGCTATATTGTTGTCTGCCACTCCTAGTGCAAGGCCTTCGACCAGGGTACTTCCTATATCTAAACCGTCATTGACATTCTCTTTCACGGGAGCGGGATTCAGCACAGGGAATGTCTTGGAAGAGAGCCCTCTTTCAGAGTCCACCCCCATCACTCCTATCGTCGTAACTTCAGGGGGTCTTCCACCTAAGGTTCCAGAATCGGCTCGTCCATTATTACAGTTATTGGCGCTGCAGCTCATGGCTGTCTTACGTCGTGAAACTTCTGTTAGCATCGCAACACCTCTACGACCCCTACTCCAACGGTGGTCCCTACTGCAAAGCAATTTGTTCTTGACGATGACCCTCTTGAAGAATTTTTTTCAACACAACATTATGGACTTCTTGCGCTTGTTACAGCAGTGTGTGTCCATGTTCTTAGATGGCCGTTATTCGATTGAGCTTGGTCGCCCGATATTGCTACATTATCTGACCAATATCAAAAATACCAGGGAACAGAAAGAGCTGCTCATTATCGTGCTCGCCTTACTGCTTTAGACAAGTGGGTTTGATCGCTGGAGAACCTTCGACAAGCTGATGTTGCTGCCATAGCTGAGATTGAAGTTGCCCGTTGGAGAGCTGAGCTATTTGCACGGCAAGAAGAATTTTGTCTCCAGGAGGAATTCTGGGCCGCTAAAGTTAATAATCTTCGGTCAAACCAAGAGGTTATCACTGGAGATATAGAGTGGACGAAGTTCGAGCTAGATGCCTATTAGGCCATCGTAGACCGCGCTCATGAGACAATTGCCAAAGCCCAAGTCATTCTTGCAACCGCTCAAGCGAAGCAGGTTGCAGCACTGAGGAAGCAGGATGAGCTTGCTCTTCGCCACGGCTAGCTTCAATAAGAGGTTGATATATGAAGCAAGGCAATCGAAGATGCCAGAGTGCAGGCTTCTCATCAGTTGGCTGTCAATGAGGATGAACTTTGCCGTCAAGTGCTATTGACTGTAGAAGAAACTCAACGAACAACTCTTGAAGAGGCAGAATCAATTTTAAAGGTTTTAGGCAACCCTTAAATCTTTCATCCTCTCTTTGTTTTTCTCCTTTTTCAATAAGGTTGTATGGCCTTGCCTTCTTCCTTTAATAAACAATTTTGTCTCCATGTGCCACATTGCTTATCGTTATGTAGTTGCTGTTTGATCTTCTTGTGGATATCTTGGGAATTGTTTGTGAGATATTTTGAGTAGATTGATACTTGCTTCCACAGCCCCCCCCCCCTTTTTTTTTTGAAAAAGACTCATCTGGGGAACAGACAGAGTCAAGATAGTACATATTGGGAATATGGAGTTGTGGATTTTGGACGATATGATTGTGGATGTGGAACTTATCATGGGAATGGTGGGACCGTAACAAGTTTAATTTTAGAATTTATAATAAGAGTGACTTGCCCGGATAACGGATAGAGTTGGGGTGATTGGGTTAGAATCAAGAGATTTGCAGATAGATGTATGGCTGACATGCTTACAGGGTGATTCACTTGAATAACAAAGAGGATAAATTTGAGATTTAGATTTGACTCGCCCAGATAACGGACAGAGTCGGGGTGATCGGGTTAGGATCAAGAGATCTGCAGATAGAGGTATGACTGACATGCCTATTTGGTGATTTGCCTAGATAGCAGACAAAATTGATGATCGGGTCAGGATCATGGATTGACTCACCTGGATTAAAGACAAAGTTGGTGATCGGGTCAGGATTACGAAACCTGCAAACAGAGTTATGACTGACATGCCTACAGGGTGATTCGCCTGGATAACAAACAAAATCGATGATCGGGTCAGGATTATGGGTTGACTCGCCTGAATAACAGACAGAGAAGGTGACCGGGTCAGGATCACGAAAGTGATTATTTACTAAAGTATTTATGGGATGTTTTGTAAAGTGGGTGAGAGAATCAAATCTTGCTGCCAGAGATAAGAGTTTAAGCATGACAAGTTTGTGACAAAGATCGTTTTTATGGTGGTAAGATGAATCAAATATGGTTGTCAAAGGTTTAACGTGTCATGTTTAAGACGAAGGTCGTTTATATGGTGATGAGATAAATAAAATCTAGCTGACAGAGGTACGAACTTAACTTGACATGTTCATAGGATTTTTAGCAAAACCCCAGCTATCAACGGATTTAGTATGCCTTTACTAATCGTTGTTTGTGTTAGGCTAGCCATGCTATTTCCCTCAGCATGATGAGTTGTCGAGGGTTTTGTTTGAGCTGAAATGCCAAATATTAGCTCTTCCCTTTGCCTTTCAATTGTGGGCTGTATACACTTACCCCAACTGTTAGAATTTGATCTTTTCTTCCCGCCGCTGTGATAATATTGGGTAGTTTATGCTTTATCCCTTAACATGATAGGTTTGCGAGAAACTTGTTCTCTTCCCTTTGCTTTAACAGCATTGGGCAGTTCATGCTTTTAACTCAGCATGATGTGTTGTCGAGACTTTTGTTTGGGTTTAAATGCCATTTGTTTTCTCTTCTCATTACTTCATGAGTTTTTGGCTGTTGATTTCATACTATTACCCTCAGTATGATAGGGTTGGCGAGAAATTTTTGATTCCTCTTCTCGTTTGCTTCGATGGCGTTGGGCAGCAAAATTTTTACATACTTTTTATTTCTTTTTATTGTTTTGTTTTTTTCCTTCTATTTTTGTTTTCTTTTTTCCCTTTTTTATTTGTTTTATTTATTTTATTTTTTTTCTTCTTTTTTTTTCTTTTTTTTTGAATTTTTTTACACTCACTTTGCCATCCCAATGGCTAGTAAGAGCAACAGAAGAAACATGACGCTTATCGTCAATATTTTCGGTACTCCCAGCCTATACCGGTTGCTAGTGAGTAAGGATGACTCAGTTGCAATTATAGTTCGGAGTGTACTAAGGAAGCTCGCTTGCCAGTGTCGGCTACTCGTGCTTGATAAGGACTCTAACGGGTTCAATCTCTGCTGTGCTAGCGTCGATCGAATGTTTCTCTTGGTTTTTATTGAATTCGATGAGGTAATCGATTGTTCGTCTTTCAGCAAGTCAGGATGTACCCCCATGATTTCTTCTTTTTTGGTAGAAATCGGGGAGAGTCGTTTTTGCTTCAAATTATATAGGTTATAGTTGTTTACCACCATCTTTTTCGCAGAGATCGGAGCTGCACCGACTGGGATTTTCGAGAGTCCCATGGTAATTGTCGCTGCATTTACTGACACACTTATTTGTTCAGGTCTCAGATGGATTACATTTGCATCGATAAGTGCCTAAATTTTATTTTTCAGAAGTAATACTTGGTTGGGTGCCCAATATTTTGTTGGTAGAGACAATACTTGATCATATATTTTTCCAGCTTCCTGTGGCTTTTGATTTTTGAGTAACTTGAGCATCCCATTTTTATTTAGTAGGTGATAGAATGTAATTGCTTTTTCATCTTTGAAATCATATGTTCATTGTGATCTAGAGGAATCTTGATTATTATGTGGTTTTTAGTTTGCAGTGGACCTTACAGTCATTGCCTCCCTTTCTTTAGGATGGGGTGATTGTGGATATGGTCAGTTTGCAGACATTCTCCTCTGGGCATGGTATTTATTGATATGTCAGATTATGTCCTCCGCTTGCTGCTCTTATTTGACTAGATCCTTCCATGTTTTGGACTCCACAACTCCCATATTAATGAGTGTGTTTGTTTGGAGAATGTATTTGTAGGTTTCAACCAGCGTTTCTTGCGACATGCCATGCGGACATCGCAGTAATATCTCTCGAAAACGTTTTACAAAACTTTTTACGGTCTCATCCTCTTTTTATTTGTTTGCTAGGAGAGTATGAACCAAGATTTTCGTGTCGTCTTTGAAGAAGCAACACAGGAATTCCTTCTCTACGTCAGACCAAGACTCAATAGTCCCTAGAGGCAATTGCATAAACCATGTAAATGCAGACCCTCTCAAAGTACTTACAAAGATCTTGGTTATTATGGGATCTTTCCCCATAAGATGACATGTCTGTGCCAAGAAGTAATATAGGTGCTGGTTGGGAGAACCTTTTTATCAAAAGACTCTAACTGTAGAGGCTTATATTTTTCTGAAAAATGAGCCGATTTTCACTCCATTGGCTATTGTCTGATAACGTTGACTTCTTGCAGGTCCTTCCATGCATCAAACCTTCTAGTTGGTTCTGCATATTTTGTATCTTTTTTGCATGCGAGTCCATTTCATAATGAAACTCTTCTTCTTTCTCTGGATTCCCACCATCAACCTTTGGTGGTTCGTCGGAAGGTTTCTCTGATTTATTTTCAGTACTCTTCCCCACCACTTTGAGAAGCAACATACGAAGTTTATTAAGACTCTTTTGTTGCTCTAGGATCTGGCGCTCTTGTACTTCAAGTATTTGATTCACTTCATTGGAGTTTTTCGTTATATGGACTGCTATGTCTTCAAAACTGGAAGATTCATATGATCACAATGTTACGACGGCGGAGGGATCACTATCTCCATCGCTTTCGCTGTCCGGACCCCTGGCCAACCTTTTGTAGTTTGGTGGTGCTAGAATTCCTGACTGAAATCGTTTATAATGACAAGTTTCTAATCTGTGGAGTATCTATCTCCTTGCTGCTTCTTTCCTTTATTTACCATATTCGAAGTTATGAGTATGAGCTCTTCATCTTTGGTAATCTTTCTTCTGTAAATGTGCCTTCTTTTGGGTGTATTTCCCTTCAGCTTGGTTTTTCGATTGAAAACAGAGGGTCGGGATGAACCACAATTGCAATTAGTGAGTATTACAAAGATTATCTACTCACAGTGGCATATCGGACGGGATTGGACCATCTTCCTCTTGTTATTGGGGAATTCTTGCAAGCCACCCCCTTGACGAGTCTCGTCTTTGTTACAAGTTCAGGAAAAATCCCTGCTATGTTTATGGCAGTCAACAGATATAGAGGATTGGAATTTCTGTCTTGAACAAGGTTTTGTTCTGGTCTTTGCTGATACTTTATGGAACTGTGGCTCAATCTTGAGTTCTTTACTGTTTACACGAGGCTGAATAGCCTGACATTTCATTTATTGTGTGCAGGGCTTATTAGCCTTGCATAGAGATATGCTAGGTTGATTAGCCTCGCGCATGGAATTAACCTTGCACAGAGAATTTGCTTCGCGCATGGAATTAGCCTCGCACATGGAATTAATTTCGCGCATGGAATTAGTCTCGCATATTGAAATAAACTTGCGCAGAGAATTAGCCTCGCACAAAGAATTAGCCTCGCGCAAAGAATTAGCTTTGCACATGGAATTATATTTGTGCATGGAATTTGTCTCGCGCATGGAAATAGCCTTGCACATGAAAATAGCTTCGCGCATAGAATTAACTTCTCACATGGAATTAGCCTCGCGCATGGAAATAGTTGTGTGCATGGAAATAGCCTCGTGCATGGAAATAGCCTCACGTATAGCCTTGCTAGGCTGTTTAGCTTTGCGCTTGGCATTAGCCTCGGACATGGTTATGCTTGTTTTTTTAGCTTGGCACTTGGCTTTAGCCAAACGCATGATTTTGAGACCAGATTCATCTTGAACTTGTATTTTTGAAAATTCCCGCCGTGCTCAATGATTTCAATTACAGATTTGAGTTCTGGTTAGTCCAGACTTTAGCTTCTCTTCAGTGCTTTGTTTAGCCATGGTAGAAGAGGATTTTTCTTTTTTTAAAATATTGGAACCGAAAAATCCAAAGGGGTTCTGTTATATGGGAGTCCCTTTGTCATTTGAATTCGCAATTTGGATCACTTCTTGTTTAGAACTCGAAGATCCGAGAAGTTCCTTTTCAACGGGAATCATCTCATCATTCGAGTCAATCGCTTGGACTTCTTCCTTTTTCAGGATAAAAAATCCAAGGGGCTCCAATTTAACGGGAGTCCCTTCGTCATTCGAATTTGTACTTGGGGTTTCCAAGTAGTGATGGAGCTATCGGACTAACCGATCTAGAGGATAAATACTCCTCATGTTTATTTTGATCGATTTCTACAATCTGCATCTCCACAGACTTACCAATATTATGGGCATTAGATTGGGCCATGACCTTCTTGCTGTTGTAGAAGATTTCTCCAACTATGGTCGCCAGCTTATTTTCGTCGAAAAACACTCTTCCTTTCACTTCCATGGAAAATAAAGATTACAACGAAAATATCCAAATTACAATGAGAAAGAAAAGAAAAGAAACAAACGAAAGAGACTTATAGATCACGTCTCTCTCTTTTACAGAAGGTTGTGGGTTCTAAAGTGGCTATGGAGTGTCACCCTTGTGCTCCGTTGACGATTAACATCTAAAATCAGTCTTGAATGTGCAGAAACGTTTCTGGATGGTGGCTCTCTATAGCAATAGTTCTGGTCTCTAGATTTCTCTCCTTCCCACAATAGATGTCCAAAAATCCTCTCTATGGTCCTATTTATAGATTTCGGAGTATCCTTCGAGATAAAGATGGAATTCTAATCAAATCCATCTCTGAACTTGTATTTAAATATGAAATGTTTGATTCCAAGTGACAGGATATGATTAGAATCAAAAATTGGGTTGAAATCTAGAAAGAAACCCAATTTGGAAATTGAAATAGTCCTGCGTGCGCGAGGCTATCATCCCCGCGTGAGGCTGGTAGCCTCGCACGGAGTGTAGCCTAATAGCCTTGTGTGCGCGAGACTATTTTGCTCCATGTGGCTTATTTTCTTGCTTTGAGATTTTTCCTGCCTACAGTACCAAGATGACCAGGTTAGGGTCGAAGAACTATAGGCAAAGGTATACTGTTAAACGTACCCATGGGATTTTGGCAAAGGTGTACGGTTAAACATATCGAGATGACAGGTGAGGGTCAAAGAACCATGGGCAGAGGTGTACTATTAAACGTACCCATGGAATTTTGGCAGAGTTGTACTATTAAGCATACCAAGATAACTGGGTTAGGATCGAAGAACCACGGGCAGAGGTGTACTATTAAATGTACCCATGGGATTTTTGAAGAGGTGTATTGTTAAACATACCAAGATGACCGGATTATGATCGAAGAACCATGGGTAGAGATGTACTATTAAACGTGTCCATAGGGTTTCGGCAGAGGTGTTTTGTTTAATATACTGAGATGACCAAGTGAGGGTCAAAGAACCATAAGAAAAGGTGTACTGTTAAATGTATCCATGGGATTTTGGCAGAGGTGTACTGTTAAACACACTAAGATAATTGGATTAATATTATAGAGTGGCTCACCTAGCTAACAGACAGAGTCAGTGACTGTGGTAGGGTCAAGAGACATTGTTTGTGTGATGATTCAAAACTCCCTATTAGTGATAAGAGTTAACTTGACAAATTTGTTTGTATTTGGGTGAGATAGTATGAATCTCGTTGTCAAAGATAAGGTTTTAACATGACAAAATTGGTGGTTTTGAGATGATATGGTTTGAATCTTGCTGTCAGAGGTAAAAACGTAACATGACTGATTTTGTTGTTTTGAGATGAGATGGTTTGAGTCTCGCTGTCAGAGCTAAGAGCTTAACATGATAGGTTTACGGGATTTTTAGCAAATTCCCATTTACCAACGGATTTGACTTGTCTTTACCAATCACCATTTTATTTGGGCTAGCCATGTTATTTTTCCTATCATGATGAGTTGTCGCAAGTTTTGTTTGGGCTTAGATACCAAACGTTCCTTCTTTGCTTTGCCTTTTTTGGTACTGGATTGTTTCTAACCTCAGTATGATAAGACCGGTCGAGAATTTTAGCTTCGTCTTGTCTCCAGGGCGCTAAGCTATTCACACATTATTCCTTACCATAATAGGTTGGCGGGGATTTTGATTCCTCTCCCCTTTGCTTTTGAAGCATCGGGTCATTCATGCTTTTTACCTCAGCATGATGGGTTGGCGAGAAACTTATTCTCTACCCTTTGCTTTTGAAGCATTGGGCGGTTCATCATTTTACCTCAGTATGACGAGTTGTTAAGAATTTGAATTCCTCTTTCCTTTGCTTTCGAAGCATTGGGTTATGACATATCCTTATAGGATAGCATTGTGACAGATTTGTCATGGGATTTTTAGCAAGACCCCACCTATCAGTGGTTTGAGGTGCCTTTACCAATCGCCGTTTGCATTGGGCTAGCCATGCTATTTTCCTAAACATGATGAATTATCAAGGATTTTATTTGGGCTTAAATGGCAAACGTTCCTCTTCCCTTTGCCTTCTTGGTATTGGGCGATTGGTTTCATACTCTTACCCCAATATGATAGGGTTAGCGAGAAAATTTCGATTTCTCTTCCCGTTGCTTCTAATAGCATAGGGCGGTTGACTTATTAGCCTTCCATTTCATTTTTTTTTCCGAGGTGGCTACATGTAGTATTTCTTTAAGAACTTACCATTGATAGTCATCATCATCGTGTCGCTATCTTGATTGATCATACGATAGGCTCCATTTGTATAGACAGTTTATACTACAAAGGGTCCTTCCCACTTGGGCTCGAACTTGCCCTTAGTCTTGTGGGTCATAATCATTAGTCTTTTGATAGCCAAGACCAAGTCTCACTCTTTAAAAGCTCTTCGTTTAACTTTCTTGTTAAACACTCTCAAGATGCGCACATGATACAACTCAATTTATTGCTTCGCTTTTAGGCGCATCAAGTCCAAGGCTTCTAATTCTCGAAGTTATTTTTTGATATTTTTCTTCAGTCGTTATTTTCATAGCTAGTGCTACTCGTAGGGACATGATTTGAATTTTCAGTGGTAATATGGCTTCACAACCATATACCAAAGAAATGGGCATAGTTTTGGTCGGAGTTTACACCATAGTACAGTAAGCTCACAGACACTCGCCTAACTTTTCATCTCAATCACACCAACTCGAAGAAATAAATTTTTTGAGGAGCTTTACGATGGTCATGTTGAAGGCTTCGGCTAATCTATTGGTTGCTGGATTATAGGGCGTCAAAACTACATCTTGAATTCTGAATTTGCTGCAGAATCATACAAAGCCTTGACTAATGTATTGAAGACGCTTGTCATGAATGATCTATCGGGACATGCCAAAATGGTAAATTACGTGGTGTTTGATGAACCTGACGACATCTGTTGTCTTTACTTTCCTCATAGGGACAATTTCTACTCATTTTGAGAAATAGTCAATTATTGCCAAAATGAATTGATGTCCTTTGGAGGATGGCAGTGTAGACAGGCAAAAAAAAGGAAAATTCGAAAAGGGTGCCACCCGCAAGTTGCACCCGCGGGATGCACCTGTGGGGTTGCGCCTTAGTATTTTGTTTATGTGGATTTGGTCCGGATTTTTGGAGAATAGTTACCCCCGATCTCGGTTTTTCTGTTATTGGATTTGGCTCGAATCTTATCCGAACAGTTACCCCTCAATATATAAAATAGGGGGTAGAGTCCAGCTTCGGGCGGGGGGGATTTTTCTAGGGAGAGCAGAGTCCAGAAAAAAAAGAAAAGCAGAAGGCGTCTTCTTCCAGAGTTTTCAGAGAAGGAGTTCTAGAGAGATTGTTTTCTTCCCAATCCAAATTGGACCATCAACGGAGTGTATCAGCGAGGCTCCACCACTACCAGACCTAAAGAGATTTAAAAAGGAAATCAAATTAATTTTTCCTATTCTTGTAGTCTCTATTTTTTATTGTAATTTTTCTTTTGTTGCTGTAATTCAAAATCAAATTAGCAATGGAAGGAAATTTCCAATTTTCAAGCAAACAAGAATTGGCGACCACTGTGAGAGCCTCTCTTTTCACAATAGAGAACTTGGTGGTGCAGTCCGATCGGAGATCCATCTGATCGGTGGTTGAAACCTTAGACGTCGAAGTTAACCAACAAAGGTGTTAGGAATTCCTCTTTTCAAACTCCTCTGATTCAGAGTCTAGGCATCATCGTCGGGTAACGATCATACAAAAGATGAGGTATCATCGCCCAACAAAATTAACAAGGCGTTATCACTTGTTAAAATAAGTGAGGCGTCATCGTCAACAAAAATTGATAAGGGGTCATTGCCCATCAAAACTTATGAGGCGTTAAACTGACAAGGCGTCATCACCTGTCAAAACTTATGAGGCGTCATCGCCCATCAAAACTTATGAGGCATTATCCCCCATAAAAACTCACAAGGCATCATCGCTTGTCAAAACTTATGAGGCGTCATTGCCCATAAAAATTGACAAGACATCATCGTCTGTCAATAAGAATAAGGCATCATCGCCTCTTAAAAGAGATATAGCGTCATTGCCTATTCCAAAGTCAAACTTGATCTTAACACGGTCGTAAAAGGTAAATCATAACCATCGGAGAAGATGCAAGGTTCAACGAGCATGCCTCAACATTACGAAAGAGGCGATTTATGAAAAATTACAGTTGGAGAATGTCCCGCAAGAGATCAGCAGTGCAACCCCATGGGTGCAACCCGCAGGGCGAACCGCGGTTGCAACCCACGGGTGCAACTCATGGGAGGCACCCCGCGGGTGCACCCATGCTGCAACGCGCGGAGGCACCAAGTGGGTGAAACCCACAGGATAACCCGTGGGCACAACCACTCAGGTGCAACCCCTCCACTGGCGCGCATAGAATTCCCTGATACAATGACCATCTACACTTCCCTGCGCGCCTTTATGCGCACGTGCAGGGAGCGCATAGCACGCACCTATTTTTTTGGTCATGCTATCTGGTGTTCCTTCTTATTCCTCTGCAGATACGTATAAAGATGCACTTTTGCACTCTCCTGACAGCACTCACTCTTAACATATATCTTCAAAATTTTCTTCAGGTGATGAATATACTTAGAATAAAACAAATCAAAATCTTCTACAACATAATTTAGAGGCGCGCGGGGCCCGTACAATTGCACAGGCCAGCACGGACTACAGAAAACTCCATAAAAGAGCGGGAGATTGTCCTAATATTGAGAAATTGCGTAACTCTGAGATTCTGCAAACTAATCAGTATTATGAACAGAACTTGAGACAAAAAAAGCATCAAACTGTAAATATGAATGTGAACAAGTCTCAAGACTTAAGAGAATATCTCACTCAGAAGAGGAGCGCCCTCTGATGTGTTATATTTACTGCAAGTGCACAGTGTCGGTGTAGCGCTATACAGGTGGTCCCACAGGGATCTAAGGTGCTTTTGCGATTCTTATTTTCTCCTCAGTCTAACGGACTAACCAAAGGTTCTAGGTTGAAGTCGGATTAATCTAAATAGCCTAGGATTTAGAATCCACTAATTTCCAACCATGTTCTTACTTCTATTATTTTCTTCTATCATAAAAATTCGATTTTTTTAGTTTAATTTTTACTTAAAGTGCCCTAAGGATGAGCTATCAAGTGTTGTGCAAGTATAACTCATCAAAGATGCTACTTCTTATAAAAACAAACTAAATCTTTTAGATAATTCAAAGAAAAAAATAAAACCAGCAACCCCAAACCCTAACTAAGCATAGGTTATCAAGAACTCTAATTCAAGTATAACCTATCAAAGTCCTAATCTTCGAGTTCTTGTATTTTAATCTTTTTATTGAAAAATCATGTCTTTGTTAATTTTATTTAAGAAGAAAAATATTAGAAAATAATTACATGGTGGATATTAGCTTCATCTACATCCTAGAGCTAATCTAATTAGCTACTCATATATTTTCTAAGGAAGATCGAATTTTTATTCATGAAATGATAAACCCTAATCTAGAAAGCAGTAAAAACTAAACTAGAAAGCAATAAACTCTATCTAGAAAGCAAAAAAAAATCTCAAGAATAATGGTTTATCTCTGGAAACGGTGTTGTGGCCGTCAACCTTCAGCAAAAACCCTAACTTTATTAATCAAAAAAACGAGTACAAAAATTCCAGAATCCTCCTTTAGAATACAAGGATAGGCTAATATATAGGCTTTGAAAATCAAACCCTAATTCTATCAGAACTGAAAAACTAAAAAATTACAACGAAGCCACTGACGAAATCTAAATGTGTGGACCCACGTTATGGCAGCTCTTTGGCTGCCTAAGCCGCCAATTAGCTGTACGTTTTTGGGTAAATCGATTGAAATTTCTTCCACGTGAGTCTCCTGTCTTAAACATTTGATTTTCCAGACTGTATTTGACTTTGAGTCTCTGAAGCATCATAGTCTCGTAGTTTTGCTCACTTTAGAAACTTTTCGGACTCTGATTTCTGACTCCAACTCTGATTTCAAGCCATTTCCTTTTACGAATCGGATTATCTGAAAAAGACACTAAAAATACCCGAGTAGTATTTATTTATATACAAAAAATAGATAAAGTATGGGAGGAAAAATACAATATATGATACTCATAATACCCCCACACCTATCTTTTGCTAGTCCTCGAGCAAAACCTAAACCTAAAAAGAAAAAAGAAAAATCCTAACTCACTTTCGCAGGAATCGCGATTGTACTTAACACGTGCAACAAGCCTTTAAACCCCTAGGTTACCCTAGTGGATGAGTGTTGTCTCGTGAGGATTTGCAGTGATATACCTACAAAATTCAAGAAGAAAATAGATTAAGGAATAAAGAAAAGAAAAATAAGAATAACCAAAAATCAAGAAAAATAAAAATTTTGTACAAAAGAAAGAAAAATCTTTTTTTTTATTATATTTCCATCAATTAATTTCACTAATATACAAACTCAAGAACGCATTTAGATTATCAATTTTCAAATCGAGCGTCATATTAGATATACTTATCATTTTAATCAAAAATTTAAATCTTATCTTTCATTACCTACTAATAGATAATCTATTGGCTTCTATACATCTACGTGCACGTGTGATACTTTATTTCGGCCTTGGACTCAACTCTAACTCATGATTCATCTCCTCTCTCATAACAATTTTTTTTTTCTTTTTTTTCTTTTTTTTTAAGAATATTTCACCTTTCATGCGAATATTCACGCTTGCTTAGGCGTAACGTATCCGATTACTCGGTTCATATTCTTTTCTTTTTTTTTCCTTTTTTCTTTTTTTAGAATATTGCACCTTTCATGCGAATATTCACGCTTACTTAGGCGCAAAATTCCCGATTACTCAGATCATACTCTTTTTTTTTCACTCTTGAGGCTATTGCCTTAATATAAGGCACACCCCATTATTTTATCACTCTCGAGGCTATTGTTTTCGGCTCACCCCATTATTTTATTCTCACTTTTTTTTTTGTTTTTAGAGAGAAAACTTACTCAATCGTTATCATTTTTGTCCCTAACCTAATAAACAATTGTGAAGTGAAAAATAGATGTATACTTGCCTCAAAACTACTGTTAGTAATATTTATGTTTAAGATTTTGATCTTTTTCATAAAATTCAAAGTGTATCATCCAATCTACTCTCCTATCCAATTTCAAATCTAAATTTGTTCCTTTATCTGTAATTAGGTTGATCTATTGATGAAAACAAGTTTTATTTTTCTCAAATTTTTTTTAAATTACCTTAAAAACGACCCAAAGTGTAAAATAAAGAAACCCAAAAAATCTTAAAAAAAATAAATAAAATCTAAAAATAAAAATAAAATCCTAAAAATCTTAAAAAAATAAAAATCTCCTAATCCACTTCCCCACACCTAAACTTGTGTATGCCCTCATACAAAACCAAGTGTGGTAAAATAAATATAAAATTATTATACAAATACTATACAAATAATGAGAGTCGTAAAAGTTACGATCTGAATATTCTCACCCTATTAACGCATGGAAAGCGGTTACGACCTCTCGATCGCTTCCCACTTTCATAGTGTGTGCGCTTTAAATGTGAAGCGGGTGCATTATTATATCTCATTAGTCTTCTACAAGTCACGAAATTATCTGTCTGCTTCTTATGTCGTCCTCTTTTTCTTTGTCCACATGTAAGCATTAACAATTGGGTTAAAGAATTCTTTATTATAAACCTACCAATCATCGTTAGTAACAAGCATACATGTAGAAGTATCATGAGGTGAGAAGAGTCTAATATGATTAAGTGAATGTGGTGGTTGCTCTTCTAACTCATGAAGTAATGTGAGCTCCTCTGCAAACAAATCCTCAAAAGTTTGCTCATAATTCAATGGCACACTTGCACAAGTATCATCATATATAAAATCAGTATGTGCCAATTCTTCTAATAGTATGAGCTCATCTTTGAACATTTGCTCAAATGAAGGTTCATCATCAGTGGAAGAGGTCGAATGAGAGAGTGCAAACTATGAATCATATTGACCTCAATGAGAGAGCTCGTTGCGTGCTCATCCATATTAAATATGTTCAATGCCACAGTCATATTCCCAAATGATAACTTCATGAGGCCACTTCTACAATCAATTAATGCATTTGATGTTGCAAGGAATGGTCTACCCAAGATAACAGGAATTTGATTCCGTGGGTTGGAGATCGGCTCTGTTTCTAAGACAATAAAGTCTATAGGAAAGATAAACTCGCCGACCTTAATGAGCACATCTTCAACCATACCAAGTGGTCTCTTAATTTAACGATCAGCTAGCTGTAATGTGACTTTGGTAGGTTGAAGTTTTCCTAACCCCGTTGCTGATAAACAGTGTAAGGAAGAAAGTTGACACTTGCCCCTAAATCAAGCAACGCCCTATCAAATGTAGTGTTCCCAATAGTATATGATATTGTAGGAGAACCTGGATCTTTGTACTTGATAGGTATGGAGTTAGAGAGGATATGTGATATATTTGAGAATGTTTCTTGCTCGTTTCTTAATACAAAATTTCTTGAGGAACTTAGCATAAGTAGGAACCTATTGTATAATGTCAAGGAGTGGAATATTAACCTTTACCTGCTAAAATGTTTCAAGAATCTTTTCTACTTGTGGTGAAGGCTTCCTAAGCCGATTTTGATATGGTGCTTTCGGCTCAGGAACAGGTTCTTCCAAATGAGTACGTGACGGTGATGGAGGTGATGGAGATGATTGTGGAGAAAGGGGTGGAAGAGATGATGTAGCCTGCGAGATAGTAGGAGTGGGATCAGGGGGCATGATTACATTAATGTCCACTTGCTTGCCAGATCTAAGCGTGTGAATGACATTGCATTGTGGACATGCGACTGATTGGTGTTTGAGGAACTGGCATTGGGGTTCGTTATGATTTGACTTGGGAAGGTACCCTGGCCACGTTCACTCATTTGACTCGCTAATTGTCCAACCTGCTGCTCTATATTTTTTATAGATTGAGAGTTCACGAGCAGTTGCTGACCTGTACTTTGAATAAAATCAGCTGACACTTTCCTAAGATTTTCTATGTGTGTGTTAAGGTTGGACATATGCGTGTCATACTTGGAATGAGACTTGAGAAGATTTTCAACGTGCTTCTCAAGTGACTGAAGTCGCTTTTCTTGTTCATTATTAGACCCATGTTGTGGATGTGAGTGGTTTTGTATAGGTGGTCTATTCTGGTTGTTCCCATGATTTGAAGCGTTTTGGTGTTGATAAGCACCCACATTTGGTCTTGGAAACTGACCATTGGCTGGAGGTTGCAGGTTAGGGTTAAGGGCCCCCTGATATTGTCCTTGACCCCATGATAGATTTGGATGGTTCCTCCAACCAGGATTGTATGTAGGAGCGTAAGGATTGTTCATGGGTTGTTGATACAAGGCATTAGCCTGCTCAAGTGTGGGACCCATGGAATTCATTAATAATAGACACTCCTCCATAATATGATTCGGAGTTCCGCAATTAAAGCATGTGGGTCCTTGAATTTGATTTACCTGACTCACCGGTGGAGCACTAAGAGTCTCCAATGCCTCAATTCTTCTCATAAGGGCTGCAATCTTAGCTTTGGCAGCTATAGAGCTGTCAATGCTATGGATCCCACACTTATGCGCAGAAGTTGATGCACTGGGCTTCTCAGTGGGACTCTCCTACTGCATAGTCTTCCACGATAGGTCCTCAAGAAAGTCCCATGCTTCATTCTCATTCTTTCTCATGAACTCCCCCTGACACATGGACTCAAGAAGAGTTTTGGATGTGTAATCGAGTCCTTCGTATACGATTTGACACAACCGCTACTTTTCTATAGCATGATGGGGACACTGAGCTAATAAGTCCTTGAACCGTTCCAAATATTTCCAGAAGGGTTCTCCCAGTACTTGACGGAATTGATTAATTTGATTTCGTATCCTTGCCGTCTTATGCGTGGGATAATACTTCTTAAGAAATACCGTAACGAATTCATCTCAAGTAGTGATTGAATCAGTAGGCATACTGTACAACCACTTCTTGGCATTATCCTTGAGTGAAAACGGGATGAAACGGAGCTTAATTGCATCCTCCGATAAGTGCTGCAGTTTTATCATTACGCATACTTTCTGAAATTCACTGATAAAGAGATATGCATCTTCTGAATCAGAACCAGTGAATTTAGGAAGCATACTAATGTACTGCGGCTTCAACTCATAGTGATTACCCGCTGCGTGTGGAAGTTTTATGCATGATGGAAGAGATGTGCGCAACGGGTAATATCGATCCATAAGGATCGGGATCTGTTGGTCCATCTTGGCTCCCATGAACAAATCTGATCTCACAAGTCGACCATATTGATCATGGGTCCAATGTGGTATGAACCAACGACCGTGAGTATATCGTGAGTTTCCTAAACTAATGCAAGAAGTGGGGTGTAGTGGAGAGATAAAACGGTGGAATAGATATGATCAAATAAAAATGTGATTCCTATTGTTTAATATTTTTTATTTTTTATTTTTTTGAATTTTTTTACAGAACCAGAGACAAAAGTTAAAGATATCAAGAAAATTTTGTGGAGGTTCGTTCCAAACGTGACGCCAAATAGCGGTGTTTACCGCTAATTAGCGGCCTAAAACGGGAATCAGGTTTTTAACTTTTCTTTACTACACTCCAAATTCTTATTTAGTACTGTTTCTTTTCCTGTATCTGGACTTTATTATCCCTGCACACTCAACACACACTGTTAATCCCGTAAAATATCAGAAAAAGCAAGAAAAACACCGTCGATCCCCGGCAACGGCGCCAAAAACTTGATGTGTTATATTTACTACAAGCGCACAGTGTCAGTGTAGCACTGTACAGGTCGTCCCACAGGGATCTAAGGTACTTTTGCGATTCTTACTTTCTCCACAGGGATCTAAGATGCTTTTGCGATTCTTACTTTCTCCTCAGTCTAACGGACTAACCAAAGGTTCTAGGTTGAAGTCGGATTAATCTAAATAGCCTAGGATTTAGAATCCACTAATTTCCAACCATGTTCTTACTTCTATTATTTTCTTCTATCATAAAAATTTGATCTTTTTAGTTTAATTTTTACTTAAAGTGCCCTAAGCATGAGTTATCAAGTGTTGTGCAAGTATAACTTATTAAAGATGCTACTTCTTATAAAAACAAACTAAATCTTTTAGATAATTCAAAGAAAAAGATAAAACCAGCAACCCCAAACCCTAACTAAGCATAGGTTATTAAGAACTCTAACTCTAATTCAAGTATAACCTATCAAAGTCCTAATCTTCGAGTTCTTATATTTTAATTTTTTTATTGAAAAATCATGTCTTTGTTAATTTTATTTAAGAAGAAAAATATTAGAAAATAATTACATGGTGGATATTAGTTTCATCTACATCCTAGAGCTAATCTAATTAGCTACTCATATTTTTTCTAAGGAAGATCAAATTTTTATTCATGAAATGATAAACCCTAATGTAGAAAGCAGTAAAAACTAAACTAGAAAGCGATAAACTCTATCTAGAAAGCCAGTAAAAATCTCAAGAACAATGGTTTATCTCTGGAAACGATGTTGTGGCTGTCAACCTTCAGCAAAAACTCTAACTTTATTAATCACAAAAACAATTACAAAAATTCCAGAATCTTCCTTTAGAATACAAGGATAGGCCAATATATAGGCTTCGAAAATCAAACCCTACTTTTATCAGAACTGAAAAATTAAAAAATTATAACGAAGCACTGACGAAATCTCAACGTGTGGATCCACTTTATGATCGCTATTTGGCAGTATAAGCCGCCAAATAGCTGCATCTGTTTGGGTAAATCGATTGAAATTTCTTCCACGTGAGTCTCGTGTCTTTTAAATTTGATTTTACAGACTGTATTTGACTTTGCATCTCTTCAGCATCATAGTATCGTAGTTTTGCTCACTTTAGAAACTTCTCGGACTCTGATTTCCGACTCCAATTCTGATTTCATGCCATCTCCTTTTACGAATCGGATTACCTGAAAAAGACACTAAAAATACCCGAGTAGCATTCATTTATATACAAAAAATAGATAAAGTATGGGAGGAAAAATACAATATATGATACTTATCACCCTCCAACCCACTCCTCAATATCAATGTGAATGGTTGATTTCAGTCGTTTTATCAAACTATAATTGCAAATCAAAGCCATCCATTTTTGATCGGATTACCGAACCGAAAAGAAGACGGATAGTAAAAAAGATGTACTTTGAAACTGATTTGTCTGCTGCCTCATCCCATATGGTAAGCAAGGGCAAACAAGTTATCGAGAGCAACTTTTCTGATAAAAAATTCACTTCAAAATTAAAAAGAGTGTATATTAAGCTAGAAGGTGTGTATCAGCACACTCAGACTGGGAGAGAAGTTGCTATACTGTCAGACTATAAATGATTGGTTGGAGGATCCGATAAGAAAATAGACAGACATTCTATCATTGTGTCTTCAGATTCAAACAAACAATCTGCGGCTACTGTGAACATGACCAACCTTTTAGCGGAAGTCTCCAAGAGACTTGAGAGACAGGAACAACATCTCAAACAGCAAGAGGTGACTATGGAAGAAATGAGACAATTCTTAACCGAGTTTTTGGTTCAAACAAAGAAGGGCCAATCCTTGTCGTTCAATTCCAATCGGCGGAAAGGAAAACAACTTGTCAATGTAGATGAAGAGAACGAAGATGAGCATGAAGAACCACCTCCTCACACAGAAGAGAATGAGAAAGTGAAGGTTATCATCAACCCTCATGTTGAGAAGATGGAAAAGATGGAGAGTCAATTGCATGCACTCCTTCACAAAAAGCTATAAGAAGTTGGGATAGTATGTCTCTATCCCATAGAATGGGAAATTATGCCCTATCCTGAGAATTATAAACTGCTGAACCTTCAGTCGTTCGACTGCAAAGGCTCACCACAACAACATGTCTTCTACCTCCTGTCGCAAACATGACACCTAATGGGGAATGATCCAATTTTAACCAATATATTTGCGAGTACCCTACAAGAATCTGCATTTACTTGGTTCATGCAACTACCCCAAGGGACAATTAAATTATGGGCTAATATAGAACGTGAATTCTTTGCCCGATTTTTCAAAGATGCTATTGAAGTCTCTATGCCATCCTTGCTAGTAGCAAGGCAAGGAGAAGGCGAAATAGTAAAAGCCTTCATCGAGCTATTCTGAGAACTTTCCGTGCGATGTCCACATGGCAAGATGCGGGAAACTCTTGTAGAAACTTGCAGGCATAATTTACTAACAGATGTTCTGGTCAAAATGGCTTCAGTTGAATCCAAGTCTTGGAAAGACTTGCTCAAACAAGGTGAGCAAGTCGAAGACATACTTCGATGCCTCGAAGAGTAGAGAACTGCGAGAAAAAGCACTACAAATAAAGCTCCATACCACTTCTCCCGCTCCAAAGGGAAAGATATAATGGTGGTGGAAAATACGCCGAAGGCAAAAGAAGTGTCAGCTAAAAGTAAGGCTGCAAGGCCATCCAAACCTCAGAAGCTGTATTCGTTTAAAGATAAACATACTGCTACCTTGTTTCATTTGCTCATCAAGCGCAGCATGCCCAAGTTGTCAAAGATCAAGAGGCCTGAAGAAGTTGGGAAGACTAACAATCTAAACTACTATTTATATCAATGGATTGTAGATCACCCTACTAAGGACTACTTCATTCTAAAAGACAAAATTCTGGTATTGATCGATGCTGAAGTGGTTCAACTCAAAACTGAACAAAAAAGGATTACAACTAACTCAACTACCTTTAATGTGGGTGGTCTAGAAGTACCACTTGGGCTCACGCCTTTTCCGAAAGGTGAGCTCAGGGTGGTTAATTTAGACCCTCATAACTAGTAAGAAAAAGGGTTAACCCTTTTACAACTGAGAAGCAAGAGATCCTTTGGACGCATCCAGACCTTCTCAAAGATGAAAAATGGACAACAGTGGCATCCAAATGAAGGCCAAAGCAAAATGAAGACAGCACATGTGCAATGCTGTCTCGGCAATAATTGAGAAGGTCCTAGATGGCGCGCCTCTGTTAATAGATTTAGAAATAAAGACGACCGCTCTTATCCAAGTCTGTAAGAGAAGCTCTAAGGAAGGCTTTGGCAAATTCTAAAGTTTTCCTAACCCATCTCCCAGAAGAGATTGAGGAGGCGTGCCCGCACTGCAACTCAATGTCAAGGCATGTCCCTTACATTACTTTCATGCCAGAGAACATGCAGTTGAATAACACCAAGTACAATAGGCCTTTGTACTATACAGGTTATATTGGCTCAATAGAAGTGGGCCGGATTCAGATTGATCCAGAGTCTACCCTGAGCATTATGTAATGAAGGCTTATGCAGTTCCTCGGAATCCCTCCCCACAGATTGTCTTCAACTAATACTACCATTTTTAGTTTCAATGCCAATGGTAATCATTCTCTGACAAAGATCAGACTTAGATGTCAAATTGGAGATCTCAAAAGTGAAGTAACTTGCTATATGATTGGAACAGACACTTCTTACAACCATCTTCTAGGGCGACCATGGATTCATGCTAACATGATTGTCCTGTCCACTCTACATCAATGTATGAAGTACGTGGATGAAGATGGAGAAGTGCATACTCTAATTGCTAACAAGCAACCATTTAAGGGGGTTAAAAACTACTTTATAGATGCCCTCTTATATACTTAGAGTGCTGAGATCGATCCACCACTACATGATAGGTACGATAGTGGGAATGAAGCTGACACTAAGTCTGAGGCATTCATTGCCAAAGAAGAGTATGAACCACTTGTAATTAGTCTTTAAGACTTAGATGTAAATGACACCACCGATGATGTAAGCGAGTGAAAAATCAATGAAAATCTTGAATTTGTTTCTTTGTCTGGTATTGCTACTGATTCTGTACCTTCAGCTACTAGTACGGATGCAGATAGTCTCTCAGATAGTCTCTCAGAATTTGAGACTTTAACAACCATGCACCTACCAATTAGATCATCAATGATGCTACAATCAAGCATCGAGAATGCAGATGGGGCGGTGTTCAAGGTGCTTGCCCATCAGGCCGATCAAAAACCTATTCTTTTCGGAAGGGTTCAACCACATATGGCCCCATTCGATGATAGTGAAGATGAAACTAAGGAATCCCCACAATTCTATCACTGCTGACCAAAGTCATTCCAAATGATAGAGAAAATGGGATATGACTTCATATATAGACCTGGGTTAAATTTTGGCAAAGGATGTCGAAATTTACTTCCCTTGTTCGTGCCTGAAGGAATAGAGCCGGATTATTATCACAAAACTGGAAGGGAGTTGGGATATGTCACAACACCCGATCCTTCGGATATCGAAGAGATAATTAGCCAAAATACAGAAGATTCCTATTGGGATTCAGATATCAGTCTAGAAATATTATCTAAGGAGCTGACTGTGAACATGATGTTTGTCAGCCCGATTCTAGATGAAGATGATGAACTGACTTTTCTCCAAGATAAAATGTTAGTTAAGCATCTCGATGCCCAATGGAACATGCACTTCGAACTTTGCGAACCACCTACCGAGGATAAGGTGATTCAAGTAAATATGGGTGATGAAGCCAATCCTAAGCCCATATTTATAAGCAAGAGTTTGTCTTCTGATGAACTAGAAGACCGTATAACTCTTGCTCGAGAATACATAGATGTCTTTGCCTAGAATTATATAGACATGCCAGGCTTGGATACTCAAGTTGCTATGCATCGGCTTAATGTAAAGTCTGATGCAAAACCAGTGAAGCAACAACAAAAAAGATTTTGTCCATAGTTAATGGAATCGATCGAGGATGAAGTTAAGAAGTTATACAATGTGGCTTCATCCGAGAGGAACAACACCCTGAGTGGGTAGAGAACATTGTTCCATTTTTCAAGAAGAATGGAAAAATCTGAATCTACATTGATTTTCGAGATCTCAATGCGGCATGTCCTGAAGATAATTTCTGCTTCCAATAATGGAAGTCATGATTGACAACATCTGTGGATTCGAAATGATGTCTTTCATTGTTGGATTCTTTACGTACAATCAAATCAAAATGTACCCTAAAGACGAGAAGCATACTACTTTTAGAATACCGTTAGGCATGTACTATTATACGGTTATGTCATTCGGTTTAAAGAACGTGGGTGCAACATATCAACATGCTATGAGCATAATTTTTTGCGAGCATCTCCATTAAATGGTAGAGTGCTACATGGACGACCTTGCCATCAAGAGTTGCAATAAAGACGACCATCTCTGGGACTTAAAAATGGTGTTTGATATTATGGGAAAACACCAACTAAAAATGAATCTCACTAAATCTTTTCTTGGTGTCTCTAGTACTAAATTCCTTGGTTTTATTGTTACATCCAAGGGTATCCATTTAGACCCAGAAAAGGTAAAAATAATTCAAGAGATTCAGTCACCAAAGAATCTCAAAGATTTTTGGGGATTACAAAGGAGGCTAGCATGCATTCAGAGATTTATTGCTAATCTTTCAGGGTAATGTCAACCCTTCACCAAGTTAACAAAGAAAGAAGTGTCGTTCGTTTGGGATGAACCTTGTCAACAAGCTTTTGAGGGCCTCCAAAAGTACCTCATAAACCTCCGGTGCTGGTAGTTCCTATATCATGAAAAGTATTCTTAATATATGTTTGGGCGATGGACTATTCACTTGGTGCTCTGTTGGCCCAAACCAATGACTCAGGCCACGAACAAACCATTTACTACCTTAGTAGAACCATGGTAGGCGCCGAGCATCATTACACTCCAGTAGAGAAAGAGTTTTTGGCCTTGATATTCGTAGTTTAGAAAATGCGACATTACTTAGTAGGCCAAACAATTCATGTAATTTCTCAGGTAAATCTTCTGAGAGTGCTTAAGACCAAGCCTGGGTCAATCAATTGCCAGCTAGCCAATTGGTCGGTCCTATTATCGCAGTATGATATGCGATTTATACCGCAAAAGGTGATCAAGGGACAAGCAATTGCCGATCTCTTAGCAGAACATCCTGTCTCGGAATCCTCTAAACTTTATGAGGATATTCTAGATGAAATGGTGGAAGCTAGTATGTTTTCAAAGAACCGGTTTGGCTACTATTCTTTGACGGAGTTGCTCGAAGAAACTTTGCCAGAGTGGGGGTAGTTTTAATATCCCTGCAAAATCATGTAATCCCCCGAGGATACTCACTCTCTTAGCCATGTTCTAACAATGTGTCTGAGTACAATGCATTGTTAACGGGACTACAAATTGCCCGACAACTAAGAATTCAATGTTCAGAGGCCTATGGAGACTCCAAACTTATAGTAAATTAAGAGGAGAATACGATGTCAAGCATGAACATCTCGGACCTTACTATGAAGTAGCAATCAAACTTGCTAACTCATTCAAGGAGTTTTACATTGACTATACCATGACACGAAAATGTATACACTGATGCCTTGGCTTCCCTTGCCGCTACATTAACGCTTCCTACTAAACCGAGCAAAAATATTGAGATTGGGAGTCGCGAGCTTCTTCGTCCTAAAAGATACTTGAGGCAAATAAAGTCCACACATCAGCGATGAATTTTAAACCCAGAGAATGGCAATTTGTCTTCGTCGACTTTGCACTCCAAAGGATACTACCTGAAGATACCAAAGAAGCCACCAAAATGAAGAAAGAGGCAGAGAAGTTCTATTATAATCCTGAGCTTGGCACCCTGTATCAAAAAACGCTAGGTAGTGTTTTACTTCGGTGTTTACCACAACAAGAGGCACAAGAAGTGCTCAAAGAAGCACATGACAGCCTGTGGTGCTCACCAGCTAGGACCTAAATTAGGAGACTGAATAAAAAAAATGGGTTTCTATTGGCCAACAATAATGTCAGACGCCATGGCATATGCAAAGAAGTGCCATGTCTGCCAGGTGCATGCAAACTACATACATCATGCTATAGAGTATTTACATCCAACCACGATTACGTGGCCATTCGAGAGGTGGGGAATGGAAATCATTGGTCCCATCACTCCAATATTTTCTCGTGGACATCGGTTCATACTAGTTATAACTGATTACTTCTCAAAATGGGTAGAAACTATCCCTTTAAGAGAAGTGAAAATGAACGATGTGGTCAACTTTATCAAACACCACGTCATCTATCGCTTTGGTGTTCCTAGACGAATCATCAGCGACAACGACCCTCAATTCACTAACATGGCCTATACTAAATTCTGTGACAAGTTCAAAATATAGAATGCATTTTCATCCCCATACAACCCGACTGCAAATGGCCAAACATAAGCGTTCAACAAAACTATTGTAAAACTTTTGGAGAAATTTATCACTACAAGTTAGCATAATTGGGATGAGAAGTTGGGAGATTGTCTAAGGGCTTATCAATCAATGGTAAGAACACCGACAAAATCCACACCATTTTCTGGAAATTCAAATTCGTTCTCTTTGGATAGCATTGGCTATGAGAGTGATCACCGAAGAAAAGCATAACCAACAACTCCAAAAATTAGAAACATTGGATGAGAAGCGCTTAAAAGCACAACAAATAGAGCTCTATCAAGTGCGAATACCCGAGCCTTCAACAAGAAAGTGAACGAACAGACATTCAAAGTAGGCGACTTGGTTTTAGCAGTGAAGCGACCAATGATTCTGATGCATAAGAGTAAGGCAAATTTCATTCACAATGGGAGGGCCCATTTATAGTAGAGACGGTTTACTCAAATGGATCATACCGATTGATCAATCAACATGGTGATCGGATGATAATGCCAATCAATGAAAAATTCCTGAAGAAATATTATTCTTGAGAAAATGAAGTCATCCGACCTCTTCTTCATTATAGTAAATGAAGAAATGCTGAATCGCTGCTATCGCACAGCTCCATGCCTCGACTGGGGGTACAAAATAAAAAAATAATAAAAAAATGAATCCTATGTTTCTATGACTAAGGATAGAGGAAACTTTGGTATGCAAGCCCAAATAAAATTCTCGCTAACCCTATGATGCTAAGGGTAAAAGTATGAAATACCCAACGACATGAAGGCAATGGGAAGAGAATAAATTTCTCGCCAACCTTATCATGCTGGGAGTGAAATTATGAATTGTCCAACATCGTCAAGATAACGGAAAGAGAACTAGTTTCTCGCCAATCCATCATATGAGGGATTAAAAGCATGAACTGTCCAAAACTGCTAAAGTAAAGGAATGAGAAAAAGTTTGGCATACAAGCCCAAACAAAATCTCGATAACTTACCATACTGAGAGGAATAACATGGCTAGTCCAACTCAAATGGTAGTTGGTAAAGACAAATCAAACCCATTAATAACTTGGGGTTGGATAAAAATTTAATGACAAATCTGTCACAACTATATCCTTATCTGAATATAAGGATATATCACTGTCCGAAGCTGCTAAAACAAAGGAAAGAGAAAACGTTTGGCATTCAAATCCAAACGAAATCCTTGATAACTTACCATGCTAAGGGGATAGCATGGCTAGCCCAACTCAAATGGTAGTTGGTAAAGATAAATCAAATCTGTTGATAGCTGGAAGTTTGCTAAAAATCTCATGATAAATATGTCACAGTAGTACCTTATCTGAATATAAGGATACATTACTGTTCAAAACTGCTAAAGCAAAGAAAAGAGGAAAAGCTTGGTGTTTAAGCCCAAGTAAAATTCTTGATAACTTACTGTACTAAGCGGAATAGCATGGCTAGTCCAACTCAAACGGTAGTTGGTTAAGACAAACCAAATCCGTTGATAACTGGGGGTTTCCTAAAAATCCTAATGAAATCAAATCTCCTGTTATGCTAAGATTTCACCTCTGACAACAAGACCTCTCTCATCATTTTTATCTAGCATAACCAGTGACACTCCAAAATATTTGTCAAGTTAAAATCATACCTCTGACATCAGAATTCAAAATCAAATCAATTTTCTTTATGAGATCAAATCCGATCAAATCTCCTGTTACGTTAAACATTCATCTCTGATAGAAAAGAAAACTCACACTTCATCAAGTCCAACATTACAACCTCTGATGAACTTGTTTTGATATCATCAAGTTAAAAATTACCTCTAACGAAAATCATCTCCCTATCAAGTTAACAGTTACCTCTGATAGTCAAATTCCAAGTCTAAATATGTTAATGGTCACCCCTTTTTAGTCAGCTCATTCCTATCATGACCAGATCGGTCGAGTTTTGAGGCATGTTTTAAGATACCTCCGTCCTCACTTAAACCCATTATACTAGATGCCATTGAACGGGTAGATTAATCAAGTTAAATCCTACATCTGTTTAATTGGTTCATTACTATTAAGTTCTGAACATCTGAATAGAATGAACCATAAGATATGTTTAATGATGCTTTTGTCTTTTTCTAATCTGTCATACTAGATGTCACTGAATAAAAAGATCTTATGAGTATGTTAACATCATACCTCTACTTGTCTTCTTATGAATACATTAACATCATACCTCTGCTTGTCTCCTAAAGAGTATGTTAACATAATACTTCTGCTTATCCTCTAAAAACCACGTTAATTTCATATCTCTGCTTGTTATCTAATAAGTATGTTAACATTATATCTCTACATGTCCTCATATGAGTACGGTAACATCATACCTCTGCTTATCCTCTGAAGAGCACGTTAATATCATACCTCTGCTTGCTCTCAAATAAGTATATTAACATCATACCTTTGCTTATCATTTATAGAGCACGTTAGCATTATAACTTTGCTCATCTTTCACAAGACACGTTAATAATTAATTTTGTCTATCAAATTCATCACAGGCTGTCTGTCATGCCCTTAGCCTTTGAACAAGACATCAAAAATATTTTTGCATACAACATCAAACTTTCTGAAGCAAAGCTACAAGCAAAAGTCTGGTTGGGCCGCATAAGTACAATATCCAGTATCAACAAAATTTGCTAGAAGCAATCTCTGATATATCGAAAAAGTTCAACAAGAAAATAGCTGGAAGATAGCAATTTCAGAAAGTGGTCCATAGTATATAATAAAAAAATTGCGCAACACAATGATGACTGCAAAGCCAAAATCAAAAAGAGCCCAAAGTGTTTCAAAAATTGTTACAAATCAACACGAAATTTTGAAAACTTTGGAGGGGGTTATGTAGATAGACAAAAAAAAGAAAGGAGGAAAAGGGTGCCTCCCGCAGGGTGCACCCGAGGGAGCATCCCGCGGGTGCCACCCGTGAGATGCAACCCACGGGTGCCACCTGTAAGTTGCACCCACGGGATGCACCTGCGGGATGCACTCGTGGGCTTATGTCGCCTTGGTGTTTCGGTTACATGGATTTCGTGTGGATTTTGGAGAATAGTTATCCGTAACCTTGGTGTTTTTGTTACTGGATTTGGTCTTAATTTTATCCGAACAGTTACCTCTCGTTATATAAAAAAGGGGTAGAGTTCAGTATCAGGGGGGAATTTTTCTTGGGAGAGCGGAGTCCAGAAAAAGGAGAAAAGCAGAGGGCGTCTTCTTCCAGAGTTTTCAGAAAAAGAGTTCCAGAGAGCGATCGTCTTCTTCCCAATCCAGATCGGACAATCAATGGAGTGCATCAGTGAGGCTCAACCACTACCAGACCCACAAAAATTTAAAAAGAAAATCAAATTAATTTTCCTTATTGTAATCTCGATTTTCTATTGTAATTTTTTTTGTTATTGTAATTCAAAATCAAATTAGAAATGGAAAAAAAATTTCAATTTTCGGGCAAACAGGCGGAGTGATTAGCCTGACAACATTCATACCCCATGTCTTGAACAACCAACTGGAAGTTGACATGTGCAAGTATTTTGGTGGTTGGTGTATGAAAATGGCATGCACTTGACAGGCATAGCAACACTTTGCATATGCCACTACGTCTGTAATCATCTTGGGCCAGGAGTATCCTAATGAGGCTCTCAGAGTTTTGGTTCCGGCTGATGGGCTCCGCAGGTCCTGTCATGAATTTCTTTAACCATTTTCTGGGCTTTGATTTTTGACAAGCAACAAAGTAGGATGCTATCATGAGACCTTCGATAAAGAGTTTGGAGCATGGCATTGTAATAAAATTTGGTGGCCTTGTTTCTTATGGAAATGGCCTCTCTAGGTTCCTCCGGGAGGATGCCGTGCAGTGCGGAGTCCAAAAGTGAAAAGCGTCAGTCTTGTGGCTCAAATTTTATTCCAACTTGGCACGTTTTGTCTACTTCCATGGTTGCTTCTGGATGTAGGAGTTTGCAGCTTTCGATAGTGACATGTTTGGTTGACCCGCTGGGTACACAGCCAGGGTCACAATCAATGATGCAAGGGCATCGACGTATGTGTTCTCATATTTTGTCACATAGTCAATATAAAATTCTCCGTACTTGTTTGCTAATCACATTACTGTTTGATTATACGGTATGAGGATTTCATACTTTACCTCATATTCCCTGGTCATCTGATTAACGACTAGTTTTGAATCATCATATACTTTGAGATATCATACCCCCAGTTGCCAAGCTATTTGGAGGCCGATTATAAGAGCATTATACTCTACCACATTATTTGTGAACTATATGGTTAGCGAGCATCCTTGAGGCACCACGTGGTTATGGGGAGATACCAGGACAACCCCCACGCCAGCAGCATCTCATCTTGTTGTGTCGTCGAAGAACAATTGCCACATCTGTCCCTCTGAGATTGTATTAACTTCCGCAATATCATCTGGAATGTCAGTCTGGAGTTTGGAATTTTCTGGAATAGGGTGTTCAGTGAGAAAATCCGCTATGGGCTCGCCTTTTGTCGCTTTCTGAGCTACAAAATGCATGTCGTAGGGAGGCAACAATAGTGCCCAATTAGCGAGCCAGCCATTTAATGATCCTGGCTTAGTAATGAGCACTTTCAGTAGGTTTACCCGAGAAATGGCCTGTATCATTTGGCCAACTAAGTAGGCTCGCATCTTTTGAATAGCGAACACTAGCGTCAGACACTCTATTTTTATCAGACTGTACCGATGCTCTATGCCAATTATCATTCGGCTCAAATAGTAGATTGCCGGCTCCTGGTATTGATCATTATGTTGAACCAATAGAGCCCCTAAGGCATGGTCTATTACTCGTATATAGATCAGAAAAGGCTTCCCCAAAACAACTGTCATTAACATAGGCGGCTTTAAGAGGTAGTCTTTAATGTCCTCAAAAGTTCATTGACGATCTTCATCCAAGACGAATGAGACTCCCTTCTTTATTAACTTCAAGAATGGCTGGCATCTCCCTGAGAGATTTGCTATGAACCATCAGATATATGCTAGCTTAACCTGCAACCCCCTAAGTTTTCTCAAGTTCCACAGTAACTGCATTTCTTTTTTTGCTTTGACTTTGTTAGGGTCAAGGTGGATTCCTTTCGAAATTACCACAAATCCCAAAAACTTTTAGCTTGATACTCTGAGAAAGGACTTGATATGATTCATCTTTAGTAGATATTTTCGCATGATATCGAACATCACCTTCAAATGTTAGAGGTGATCTTTTTTCTTTTTACTCTTAATGGCGAGATCATCCACATAACATTCAATGGTTTTACGTAAATACTCTTGAAAGATGACAATCATAGCTCGTTGGTAAGTAGCACCGACATTCTTCAATCTAAAGGGTATTACTATGTAGCAATATACTCCAAGCGGTGTTCTGAATGCCGTGTGTTTCTTATCTGCTGGATACATTTTAATCAGGTTGTATCCTGAGAAACTGTCCATGAAGGACATCCTCTCAAATCTGCACATGTTGTCAATCATGACATCCATGATGGGGAGCGAAAATTCATATTTTGGGCATGCAGCGTTGAGATCTTGAAAGTCTATGCATATTCTTATCTTGCCTTTTTCTTGGGCACTGGCATGATATTTGCTACCCAGTCAGGATGTTGCTCTTCGTGGATGAATCCTGAGTCTATTAGCTTCTTCACTTCAGACTCTACATCTTCCATCAATTTGGGTTTGGAACGCCTTTGTTTTTGGTTCACAGGTTTAGCATCCGGCTTAATATTGAGCCAGTGCATAGCAACCTATGGTTCCAAGCCGGGCATGTCTTCACAGTTCCATGCGAAGATGTCGATATATTCTCTTATGAGGGATACGAGATTCTCTTTCGCCTGAAGAGTTAGACTCTCACTTATAAAGACGGGCTTCGAGTTTTCCTCAGTCCCCATATTGACCTGAACCATTTTGGTTTCAGTCGGTGATTCTCGCTACTCAAATATGATATCCCATTGGATATGTATATGATGTGTCCAAACATCATATGGTTCTTCATGGCTTACGGATACCATGTTTGCAACAAAGGCCTTGAATACCACACTCGTGTTGAATCAGAATCCCATTCTACTGCTTCTTTGGGATTTTCTGATTCGGTCGAGTCTGTGTACACTCTTCCTGAGGATGCAGAAATAGTGATGTATACCAACCCCCTGCAGATTTTATGGTAATAGTCAGGATTCTTTCCTCGTGTGACGAACAAACATAAGAGGTTTCATCGTCCTCTTTCGATGTTTAGTCCATGTATTCGACTAAAATCGTAACCCATTTTCTTCATCATTCGATGGGAAATTGCTTCGTAGTGGCTAAATTCAAGCATCACTTGCTCATCACTTTTACTATTCATGCTTAGCTCAGGTTATGACTCAACTCACTGAATATTATCGGTTGATGGTTTGGCCATCGACCGGGCACCTCAAAAGTAGCCCCGTTTTCATTATGTATTTTGGTCTGTACGGCAAATGACGACCGCATTAGCAGATAGACTGCAGCTAGACCCTTCCATTTAGATATGTTATCCACTTCTGTGCGTGTATAACATGGAGTAGAATATGAAGCAACGGCAGGAACATAAGCAAAAGCTAAACTTTCATTAATAAACCACTCATCTACCTCATTAGCGGTGTTGGTTACATCAAAAATATTATTATTCATTACAAACAGATTTATCTCAAACTCGCAGTCTTCTTCATCTGCTACTTTGGGCTCAGCTTCCGCTTCGTTTCCACTGCCTAATCCTGTTTGACATTCTTCTCTTAACCTAGAGATGCCTCTGTTAAATCTTTATACAGCATGATATCTGTGAAGTAATTCTCCACTCCTTAAAAAGTCTGCTTGTTAGCAATTAGTGTGTTGACTGACCCCTGATCATTACAATATTTCATGCACTGGTGGAGAGTAGAGGGCACCACCATGTTAGAGTGAATCCAGAGACATCCTAGAAGTATGCTGTAGGAAGTGTCGGCATCAATGACATAACATGTCACTCGAACTTTAGAGTTTCCATGTGGCAGTGAAGCTGAATCTTCGCCAAAGGATAACTACCATTGGAGTTGAAGCCAAAGATGGAGGTATAGGTCGTCATTAGTGAGCTAACAGAGATCCCAAACACTTGCATCAATCTCCTAGTGATGATACTTTAGGCGGGCCCTGGGTCTAAGACAATTCGGTCTACTTTAAGAAAATCGATATATCCCGCATAATACAAGGGTCGGTCATGTTTAATGTTTTTGACCTGCATGTTGTCGGGTGTGAATGTAATGCATGGGACCTGCCTCGTCACTTGGTGGCAGTGAGGGCAAGATTCTTCCATGTCAGCTGACAGTTATGTAATTTGAACCAAAAAGGCCTTAGAGTCAACTAGGGCTTCTCTCAATGTGTCCCTGATCGTCTTTGACAATCCCAATAACTCATAAAGAGTTATGTGTATTGGGATGTTGGCTAGCTACAAACTGAAATGGCGCACCAGCTGCCTCACCATATTTCTTTGACTCTTTTTTGAGGTGAAGCTCCTTTTGTTTAGAGGATGAATTTTCATTTGCCGTGTTAGGCTCGTTAGGCCGTATTTTTGAGTAATCTTTGAGATAACTCTTTCCTAACCGGGTCCTTGATGGGCTTGCCTCATCATGATGAGTGGCCAAAGCTAATGTCTCGGTTTCTAAACTGGTCAGTATATTTGCCTTATCGTGGTCTTCGTTGATGATTGCGGAAATTGCATGGCAAGTTTTCCCTTTAGTCAGCTTCTATTTGTTTGATGAAGACCATTATTCATCATTTAAGAGATCCAGGTGGACCCACATAATTTCACCCGTTTTCGTGGTGACTGGGGAGAGTCTTTTTTCTCTCATATTATGTGGGTCATGGTTAACCAGTACCATCTTTCCAGTAGGTATAGGGGATACTCCTGTGTAAGATTCATTCGTTCCAACTGTTAGAGTGATCATGTTGGCCGTCACCCTTTTCTGTTCAGATTTTAGTTGGATTACCTTTGCCTCGATTAGTGCTTGGATGTTCTTTTTCAGCGTGCAGCAGTCTTTCATAGCATGCCCCAAGTTCTGATGGTACAGGCAGTACTTAGGGTCATTGGTCTTCTCCGCTTCCTCCGGTCTTGGATTGGGAAGAAATTAGAGCATTCCCTTTTTGTTGAGCAAATTAAACAGTGTTACTGTTTGCTCGTCTTTGAAATCATACATGGGCACGGTGTACTGCTTAGACATGCCCTTCTCTTTCTGGTTTTTGGGCTTCTGTTGCGGAGTTGTTTCTGCCGCCATAGCCTCTTTTCCCTTTGGTCAGAGATTCTTTGGATATTGCCTTCTTGCCGGGGCACCCCTTGGGGAGCATTGTTCTCCCAAACAGCGAATGAGGTCTTCTGTGAGTTTGCCTTACTTAACTATCTCTTTCTAGTTCTTAGATTTCACAGTTTCCATTTTGACCAATATCCTGGTCTGTAGATTATGTTTGCAAGTCTCCACAAATATTTCTTGTGACATACCATGCGGGTATCGACAGACATTTCGCGGAATGCTCAATGAAACTCTTAAATGTCTTCTCTTCCTTTTGCTTGTTTGCTAGAAGAGAGTGAATGGACACTTCGGTATTGTCTTCAAAGAAACAGCCTAGGAACTCCCTTTCCACATCAGACTAGACGTTGATAGTTCCCGGAGGCAGGAGAATAAACCAAGTGAAAGCAGACCCTTGCAAGGTACTTGAAAAAAATCATTATCATCACTAGGTTATTTCCCATTAGATGGTCAGTCTGAGAAAGGAAATAGTACATATGCTGGTTTGGATATTCTTTCCCATCATATGACTCTAAGTTTAAGGGTTTATATTTTTCCGGAAACGATGCGAACTCCCATTCTATCAGGTAAGGTCTTGTAATCCCCATCTTCTGCAATCATTGCTAGTGCATTAAGACCTCTATTTAACTTTGAAGCTTCTCAATTTTTTCGGCGTTGGTATCAACGACAAATTCTTCCTCACCGCCTTTTCCCCCGGTATCTTGGTTGGATTCACTCTCATCGTTCTTGCCCTTACTAGAAGAGGTAGAACCCCCTACTCCATCTTGTATGTTCTTTGAGTGTTTTCTATTACCTTTGCGAGCATTGCTTTGAGCTCCTCGATGCTCCTTTGTTGCTCTTGGATGAGCCATTCTTGTGCCTCAATCCGTTGATTCATCTCGGCTGACCATTCAGCCATATGAACCGTCCTTCTCCCAAACCAAGAAGAGGCATGTGATCGTGGCATTGCTATGGCCAAATTGTCGCTAAACTCTTCATATTCCTCATATGAACCCCGTGCTAATCTTTTGTAATCACGGGGAGCTGTTATGCCTGACCTAAGACATGTGTGATGATAGATTTTCTCTGCTTCTGTGCAAAGGCATACCCTTTGACGACTGGTTTCTTGCTTTTATTCACCATGTTTGGTGTGAAAGCTGGAAAGTCTTCATCAGAGTTAGAGTCTTGTCTTCGCAGCCATCTTCTTTTTGGAATATTCAATCCCGTTGCTGACAGTCAGTTAAATACCGATGGTCTTGAGACTTGACAACGACAGTGAGTCAACACTACTGTGATCAACTCCTCGTGACAGCAGGACTGATGGGGTCGTTCCACCCTTTCTTTTGTTTGTGAGATATCTCCGTAAATCCAGAGTTTGTTCTTGCGGTAATGATATAGCCATCTTTTGTGGATGGAGACCACTTATTGTGCAAGGTCCATTTGTCTAGATAAGTGACTCTAAGAAGTCTTGGGACTCATATTTGTCAGATCCCAGGTTGGTCTCATGTCCAGTATTAATTTTGGGATGTTGCATAAAAGTGCTTGGTAGCCTTGTGTTCTTCTGTTTTTACGAGAGGCTGAGGTTTAACTCTAGCCTCACGCACTGAACGATACTCACACGCTCGACGAGCTTGGTGTACTGATCAAGTCTCACACATTGATTTAGTTGAACTAACCTCACGTACTGGTTTAGACATAGTTTGATTTTCAACTTTACTTATTCTAGGTTGGCGCCTAGTTTTATTTATGCTAGGCTGCAAATCAGCCTGGCTTTCAACTTTGTTTACACCAAGATAAATTCTAGTTCAATGTCCACTTTTGTCCATGCTAGGCTGATTTTTGCCCGGCTGATTTTTTCCAAACTAATTTATGCTAGGCTGATTTTGCCATGCTGATTTTTACTAGGCTGATTTGTACTAGACTGATTTTTGCCAAGCTGATTAGTAGTAGGCTAAGCTTTACCAAGCAGATTTTTGCTAGGTTGATTTTTGTCAAGCTGATTGGTGCTAGGCTGAGCATTAGCCTGGCATCCACCTTACTTCATGCTATGCTAATTTTGAGCCTGACATCCTTCTTGATTTGTGTTAGGTTGATTTTGAGCCTAGCATGCAAAACGGGCTCAGAGTACCCTATGGCGTGCCCTCCGATTCCGGTTGCGGATTCGGGTCTATCTTTACACCGCAATAGGTTCTCCTATGACATCGAATGTAGTAAGTTTCCAGAATATTGGAAGGGACACTGTTTGTTTAGATGAACTAGAGTTTGAAAATCCAAGTGGCTTTTAACGGATCAATGCCTCCTTGTCATCCAAAACTATTAGGTCATCTTTTTGTTCAAGTGAATTTGAATGTTTTGAGTTCATAACTTTTTTGTGTCCTTGTTTCGCAGGTCTCTTTTTGCGCGGACTCAATGAGTCCGAGAATATGTAATCCTCATATTTCTATTGGTCGACTTTAATCACCAACATCTCCACCGTTTTACCAATTTTGTTGAGGTTAGATTGGACCACTATGTTCTCTTCAATGTAGGAAATTTCTCCTACTGTGGTCACCAGTCTGTTTTCAGAGAAAATTGGAGATCTTTCCATTGCCATTGAAATTATAACATAATTTCTCTTGAATCGATTACAACTGATTACAATGAAAAGAACTAGAGAGAAAACGAAAACAAACAAGAGGGCGTATAGATCGTCGCTCTCTTTTACAGAATTCATGGAATGAGACAGCTATGAGGATTGATTCTGTTCTTTGTTGACGATCCGACGTAGATGATTGGAGGTGGTGGAGATTTCTAGAGCTGGCTCTTCTCTTTTGCTGCTGGAAGAAACTTCAGACTCTTGTATATGAGAGAGATCTAACCAAAACGTTCTTTTTGAGTCCCCTTGGAGGGGTATTTATAGACTCTAAATTGTTCAGAGAGTTTCCAGGTAGATAGAGACATAATCTTTTTGTAATGTTGATCAAATATTTGAATTTTTTTTGATAAGATTTGCTCCAAAGATTTATTGTACCTGGTCTTTATCTTGCACCACAGGTTAATTGAAATCTAATTAGAACCTATAGAATTACCAAAATAGTCCCTCTAGTACGCGAGGCAGGACACACTTTTTTTGGTGTGCGAGACTGGAGGCTAGGCTTGCTGCACGCGAGGCGGGCCCCAGCCTCGCTGCGCTAGCCTGGCTATACTTTTCTCTTGTTTTTTTGGAATTCGGGTCAATGCGGAGTCAATTTTTTTTCGTTCTACAACCACCAGCAACCAAAGTGCTGGTGGATGATGAGAGGGTGAGAGAGAGGAGAAAGAAAACAATGATGATTGTGAATGCGTTCTTGTGCAACGCCATATGTTGGATGAGCCTTTGGCTTTGTGAAGAGTGGATTGATTGTGGTACTCTTTATATAAACAAAGAATATGGTGAACCATTTATTTGGATCATCTCCAAGACAGGAGATTTATTTGACAATGCAAGGCTCGTTGAATTAGTGGATATTTAATAACATTCCAAACAGTTAACATATGTGTGATTTGTACTAAAATCTTCTTTATACTAAAAAAATATTTATCTACATTCTGTATATAAATCCAATTATTTGCTCCTCTCATCGAACCCTACAATGCCGCATATGAGATCCATTATACATTCGTTGTCTCAACCTGTGCAGTAAATACGTATTAATTTTCTCTACAAAAATAATCCCAACCTCTTAGGTTCTCTCCTTGATTTTCTTTGCTATTATGCTCTATGATTCTCTTTCTTTAATTTCTCATTGAGACTCATATCTATTTTGACAATATGATTTTCTTGAAAGCTTCTACAGTTTTGCATTGCAAAATGAATTTTTTTAAGACCAGTTATAAAATGATGATCTCCACCATCTCAATGCAAAAGCCAATTTAATGATTTTTCTCATTCCCAAATGAGAAATACTTTATCTACAAACTTAGATTTCATTTTCTTATGCATCTATTTTTTGACAATACCTAATTTTTTGCTATTTTTTTGTGTTTTATCGGTGGGGGCCTAATAAAAGTGAAATAGGTCGGATCTAACATATAATGGAAAATGAATAACGAATCTGAGAGTGTAGATTAAACCTTCCTCCACTTAAATATTCCACTCACTATTGATCTTCAAATAATCCAAAAATCTCTCATATTTACCATGTTTATCCTACTTCAAAGTACCCTATTAATAAAAGTATCATTTTCTTTCAAATGGCCATATGGTTACTCATATTCGCATGTTGTGACACAATGGATGATTTTAGATTTGTTTGAGATACCAAGTTACATATTTTATTGGTGACGGTCACAGAACTGTGGAATTTGGTTCAATAGATGTTGCTTATATTTTTCGATCGATGAGATAAATCTTACAGAGAAAGTTACGCAGATTGTATTAGAGGATGTTTGGAAGGCTGACCAAATGAGAAGAACTACACAAAGTCACTTTTCTTTTTACAAAAGATGAAAATCATGGGCCATATGGCGCACAACAAAACTCTGTTCTTTTTTACAGCTCACAGCCAGGCATTTCCACAATCAATTGGCATGCATGGCTGAATCTTTTCAAAACCCTTGTTTTTCTTTTTTCTCTTAAGAAGTAGAGACCTCAGAAATTTCCATCCTTTCATTGTGCAGAAGATACATAACCCTAATCTCATTTCTATTTTTGTAACGACCCTATCGTTTTAAACAACTACCTTCATTTTCCCGCTAATTTTCATACCCTAATTTGAACTTTTTCAAATCATAAATTCTTTTGACTTGAGTCAAAAAGCATGCGATGACACACTTGCAATTTGCAAGAGGGGTGGTTGGGAGAGTACACCTTCGTATATCCATTTCATGCGCATCACCATACCCTCCACTCCTTCCTTACTTGACTATATGAAACTCCATCCATTCTCTCTCCATTTCTCCTCTCATCCTCTTCATTCTCCTCTACTATCTTCCACATTTTCTCTAAAGCTTTAAGCTATAACTACAAAAGAGAGAGTTTTCACAAGGAAAAGATCTCCTTGAAAACTCTCATCAAAGTCTCATTCTTCAAAACCTTGTGTTTTTAGATGGTTATCCATCTCATAATAGCTTTGCTCTTTACCCGAAAAGGTTTCAAACTCCATAACTCTCTGAGCTCTAAGAACTCATCATTCGGATGGACGAAGGCAAGAAATCACATTCTCAATCCTCTCTCTATCAAGAATTACATATTTAATCTTTTCCTAACAAGATTCACTCACACTCATATTTCTGTAGCAAGAAGACTTGCCGTCTAGCGCCACCACATTCATGAAAATAATCATATTATTTGAACTATAAATCCAATTAAGTTAATTGAAAGATAACTCAATTTCCTAAAATTTTCATATAGTACTTCCTTCCAAATTCCACCTCTAACCCATTCAAAATCAGTTTCAAAGTTAAGAGTTGTCTCAATACAGATCTATAATCATTTGACATACTTTTAGGTATTTTGATCATAACTTTTGATATATAACTCCAAATGAATTGATTTTAGTCTTATTAAAAAAATAATTGAATTATTTACAAATTCATATATTATTTGCCTCGTAACTCTGCCTCTAGCCCTTTAAAATAGGATCCAAAGTTGAATTTGTACTAACGTGGATTTATTGTCATCTAGATATATGTTTGGTTTTTTTAATCATAACTTTTGATTCAAAAATCCAAATGAGTTGCTTTTAGTCTCATTGGAAAGATAATCAATTTCCTATAATTTTCATTTATAACTTGTCCCCTAATTATAACTATAACCCCTTTAAAATTGGGTTTAAAGTTAAAATGTGAATTGCTAGGGTTGATCCATGTTCAGGTCCAACCCACTTTGATTCATGACCCATTTGCGTGCAAAATGCAGGTTTGATTCGCATTTGGGTCTACCAAAATACGGATCAACTAATCAGTTTTTGGATCAAAATCTGCAACTAATCTGCATTCGGATCCAAACCTATAACCCACAACTAATCCACATACGGATCCAAACCCATAGTGATCCACACTTGGATCCACCACGATTTGGTTCGTGGCCTGTTTGAGTGCCAAACGTGGGTCGCATCCACGATTGGGTCTGCCCAAACACGAATCAATTGATCTAAATTTGAGTCCAACCCGCATTGTACCCGATCCGTATCAATTTAAATTAATCCATGTTTTTAACCCAACTATGCAGCAGTTTAGTAAAATTAATATAATTTTTTATCCAGACTTTCGAATGAGCTGATCTTGGATTCATTGGAAAGAGAATTCAAATATATACAATTTCATAACTTTATTCCCCTATAATTCCCATTATGTCCTAGCCAAATCATAGCTTAAAGTCAGACGTTCTATATAACAGCAGAGTTCTCATGCCATGTTCTGTAAATCCACGATATCTCCTGATCTCGAATATCGATGTAATATCCCAAATTTTCTTTCTACTTTAAATAACATTCTCAAGTTTATTAGATAATAAATTATTGAAATTAAAAATTTCTTTTTATAACTTAACTATATTTCTAAGGACACATCCCTTGAACTAAGTCAGTAAAGAGAGAGTGAGGTGGCACTCTAGTAGGGCACATGCCTTACATGCAAATGCCTAGGGATTAGGCTAGAGGACAAAGTTACTAAATTGCCTTTAGACATATATAACCTCATTCTCTCAAAGAGAAATTTTATCGAAGAACAAAACAAAACCACTTTCTAACCTTTGGATCTTCTGGTTTGCGGGAAACAGAGGAAGCGAAAGGGGGAAAGGAGATTACTAAATCAAAGAAGAATTTAAGGGGATTCAAGGAAAGTAACACTTTTATTTTTTGTTCTTTATTGGGATTTTCATTTGATTCGTATTGAGTGAACAATTTCTTTCTGTGGATGATTTTGGATCATTTGGGATCTATTAAAAAAAATTGAGCATGTTAGGCTAGGGTTTTAGGAATTGTTAATCGATGTTAAAAATTTAAGATTTTGGTATCCATGTGGTGGAATTACAAGGTTGACTCGTATGAATTGTGTTGTATCAAAATTCAAGTGCTAGCCAAATTTTGGAATTGAGAAGAAGGAAAACTTCTATAGGGTGAACATGGATCCCTGAGGGTCACTTTGACCTTAGAATTGTTGATTGATATTGATAATTGAAAATTATTATATTCAAGAGTTGAAAGCATATGGTTCACAGTTTAATACATAAGAATTGTGAAATATCAATACTCAAGTGTTAGCCAAATTCTGAAATTGAAAAGGGAAAAACCTATATATACTAAAACACTAGTCATAG
The DNA here is from genome assembly GCA_036321105.1 of Dracaena cambodiana. NCBI lineage: Eukaryota > Viridiplantae > Streptophyta > Magnoliopsida > Asparagales > Asparagaceae > Dracaena > Dracaena cambodiana. The sequence goes on along the minus strand of JAYEPQ010000001.1, from coordinate 11,131,820 downwards.
AAGATCGCGTTTGACCTTAATAGAATCAAAAGATCGATCATCTCTTCAGGAACAACAAAACATGGACCCTCTAAGGGTCGTGTTTTGATTCTACAATAACAAGAAGTTGAATCTCTCTCAAGATAAAGAAAAATGTGAATTTTAGAAGCCTTAGAAATGGTTAAAGGTTGCATTTTTGTTCTATAGTAATAAGAGATTGACTATTTTCTTAGATACGGGTCTCAGAAGGTCACATTTGGCCAAAATGGAAACAAGAAATTGACTATTTACTTGTATACACTAAAACGCGAGTCTCTAAAGCTCGTATTTAAACTCAAAAGATGGATCATTGTCATCTAGAGAAATATGTGAATAACTCCTTAGGGTTGCATTTTGTGTTTAAAACTTTGAGAGCACAAGGTTATTCCATTTCATTACTAGACACAGGTCTGAAAAAGCAGAATCATTGTTATAAGAACAAAACAAGGAACCTATATAGAGGGAATCTATGAAAGCTATTTAGGTTGCATTTAAAAATCCCGGATACTCTAAGGTCGCATTTGAGAAATATGCGGATACACTAAGGTTGCATCTGAGGAAAAACGCGGATCTAGTTATGTTCCAAACATAAGGTCACATTTTAAGAGAAACGCGAATCTAACCTTACTCCAAACTTAGGGTCACACCTTAAGGAAAATGTGGATCTAGCAAGGACTAGCCATGTAGGATCATGCTGGGCCCATAAGGTCTTTAAATTTAAAACTTATCCAGTTTAAATAAAAACGTAGAGGTGTCTCCCTGAATGAAAACGCGAATCTAGATTGAGGAGAGGCATCTCTATAAAATTCAAAATGTAGATCTAATCCATGTTTCTAACTCAACGTTGCATTTGAGTCCTGAAGGATTTTTAAACTGAATCTATTTAAAAGGAAACGCAGATCAACAATCATGAGGAGAATCGCGTTTGATTTCTGAGGTCATGACTAGAGCTTAATATAACTAAACGCGAGACCTAGAGGGTCGCATTTCTCTTCTAGAATCTTGAAGGAAATACATTATCCTCATTAACACTCACACGCGGGCCTGTACATGCCACGCGAGCTGCTACAAGCTAAAATGTGAATCTAATGCCATGTCAGCAGCATGAAATCTAAATGTAGATTTCAGCTTATTCAATTTCCTTCATTTAAATTCTACATGATATTACCATCAATTGAAGAGGTTAATATTTGAAAAGTCATGAATTTTCTTAATATTGTTTATTTCATGATAACATGATAATTAAATATCTAATAGGATGCATGAAGGCATAATTATTCATGGAAAAATATGACAAGTTTTATGTATCTTGATTACGTGACATAAAGTATCCTCATGATACGTGTATAAATAGTCTTAAATCTTGATTCCTGAATTCTTGTTTCTCATTATAAGGACATGTGAACAGTTTGAGGCTTGACAAGCCAAGTATTTCTATTAATTCATGTATATCATGTATCACTAATATAAGAACTGGAAACATTATATGATGGGTAAGAACTGTATTGTACACAGATCTTGTTAGTCAGCTTCTTGATTAAACTGCTAAGGACTTTTACTGCAGCAGCACTGGGTAGTACTGGGCCACCATCTGATACATGAGGCACTATATGGGTGATGTTCGTTACTTGTTTCATTGAACAGAATTTGACTTGTAATACCTAGTGGTGGTCTATAGTTCAGCACCGTGGATTTGAGACTGGGTCTCGGGTATGTAGGGGCACTTGTATAATATAGAAAATTGTGGGCCATTTTATCTATCATTTAGTTTCAAATGCTAATATGAACTTGACCTAGACTTGTCATTTTACATAAAAATTGTCTACTATTTGCAAATGACATACATAATCTTGCTTATTCCATTTCATTATTCATGTGACATTTTAATACAAACACAATTTATTTGCATACTTTTTAAGCATTTTGTACTATGATAATACACATGTTTCTTCCTTTTATGTTACTTGATGGGTTTAATCCCCTGGGTTCTTGACCCCTTGTTACGAAGGCAAAGAAGCGAAAATAGCTCCAACTAATGATCTGTACTCAGATCGAACAACAGTGATCAACAAAATATCTCCTGGATGGCTTGTAAATCTTGTTTATACTTTCTTTTGCTCAAGCACTATTTTACTCCTTTTATTTTGACTCTTTTGTGTAATATTTAGATCAGTGTGCTGTTTTATATAAGAACTCTTTGTATAAATAAAATTCTTTCAGTTTTAGATATGCTATTTGTATATCTATATTATCTATATGTGACAGTAGTTACGGTTATTCCAAATTCCTGTGACTGTTGGTTTGTATAGTAATAGTCAAGTAGCATTCTCCGTTTTGTAAAGTAGCTGAAAAACGGGGGCATTACAACCAATTAAGCCCATCCTGCACTCGTTTGAAACAAAACTTAGTTCTCTACAACTTCCATTTATACTTTCTCTTCTAATTCTAGTTATATAAGAAGATAAAAATTATTTAAAGTCTGAGTAACTACGAGATGACTAAACAACAATTTAGTTGTTGAGATCCTCCTAATTTGCCATTCTCCTTACAAGCTCTGCCCAACCGCTGTTTTTATCCTTGAAGCCCATGTCTAATATATTTACATGAATTTGATATTATTTTGATTATTAGATTTTTACCTTATCACACAAACTCCATCTAGACTAATTATCCTTACCAACTACGCCAACATAACATACCCCCGCCAACAAAATTAACCTTGCCAACATTGCTCAAACTCGCCAATGCTACTAATTTCTAACACTACTCATTCCTACCAATACTACTAGTCTCTTCCAACTCTATTTGGGCTACTTAACTCCGCCAACCCTACTAACGTCTATTACAATATAATGTCCCAAAATATACCCCAAAAGTTTTTTGCGATATATCCCATTTGTAGGTAAGACATTACTGGCGGGTACCCTAAAAATGGGTACACGAGGCCGTTAATAACAAAGAACCATGCAATCAGAGTGTACAACAAAAATAAATTTTATTATTACAATTCAAAATATTACATTGCATTATCCAAAATAATTCTGGAGAAGATTATACTATATGTGATTGTACGGGACGTTGCTCTAAATAGAGTATTTTACAACAAAGAAGAACAACTCATTAAATAATAAGAATATAAATTGAGGCTAAATACAACAATTTCCAAACAAGAGTTGATTACATCCAAAGAGAGAGTACTTAACGATTTGCTGGGATTTGTTTACTCTTGAAAGTATAAACCCTCAGCTGACTGGCCCTCCTCGAGTTTCCTATCACCTGGGCATGTTGAGATAACCTAGGGTTTAGACCATACAAGAAATAGAATCTCATACGTGATAGAAATTAATATTAACATGAATTATATAATAATAAAGCATAATAGTTGTGTAAATTGAAAGTACTTATATGCATAGTAAAAGAGGATGGTCTCAAAGGCATGTTATAATAAATAAATTCGTAAATACATATACAAAGCAAGATGGAGATGTAATGTGTAATGAGATATATAATTTCTTGTAAATAAACTAGTGTTTGTAATGCTAAGGCCTAGAGTGGTCCACATATTTTATGAATACTCAAACAAGCAGAGGAAGTCCCCATTAGATATAATATAGTATTATCATCCTTGTAGAGTATTCACTTGTCATGTGGTGCTAAGTTAACATTTGATGGAACTGATTAGTGGATAGTTCACACGTGTTCTAGAAGTGTTCTATGATTATCCGGTATCACGGTCACAGACACTGGTCTCCCTTAAACTAGCTACACTCTAAATGCTAATTTATCCCATGCATATATGGGATCGTGGCTATAAACGTTGGCTTACATTAAACTAGTCACACTGCTAAGTGTTAATTTATCCCGTGCACACCTGGGATCATGACCACAAATACTATTCTATCTTGAACAAGTCATATTGCTTAGAACTATTTATTCGGAAGTAGACATCAATACGGGATCGATGCAGTTATGTAACCTAACTTCTATAATACATGTTTTATTCCACCATTCAGTTCTCCTATACCCCGTTGTTTTTTTTAATGAATTTGCTAAGGAATCAAGTCACGTCAAGTAATAGTCGGTATCATGCAAGGTAAGTATCATGGTAACATATTGCAGAAGTTGAGTCACATTCAAAGATGGAATGTTCCAAGTGGGTGAATATCCAAGTACATGTGTTGGCAAAACACAAGTCGAGTCATGTCCAATAACGAAATGTTCCAAGTAAGTCAAGATCCGAGTACATGTCCAGATAGAGTAAGAGACATCCATAATACGATGTATATACATGACACAAATAGGATAGTTATTAGGCAAATAAATTGTGATGACTCCATATGATCGAAGTAACGTGCTATACATTGATTAGTGAAGTCAAGTATAACCTTTCATGTCAATTTTGAGTGACATAAAAAATTATCAAGTAGACAAGTGAATCAAGTAAGATAATTAAAATAACCATTTAATAAATCATCAAAATATTCTCAAGTCGAAGAATAATAAAGTAAGTGAATAAGATTTGACTAAATTTTAAGGGAGAGTTGATCAACAGAGTAAAGTTATGAGGAAGAGGATTTGTGAGGTAGAGTTGGTAGTGGATGTGAATCAAGAATACGAATATAAGGCAGGTTGGTGGAGCTAACAGAGGTGAGTGGTGTTGGGGAGATTAGTAGTGTTGGTGAAGATGGATATTGTGGCAGGCGGTGAATACGAATATGCTGGAAGAGTTTGATTGATTAGATATAACATAAATAATTTAAAATTTTAAGAACAAAAGACAATTCAGGTTAGGAGAAGTTCGTATGGGAAGGGCAAATCCTGAGTAGCTTTAGCAACTTCGTTATTTCTTAGTCTTCTTGTAGTTGCTGAGAAAAAAAATTATTTTTATCCTTTTATAGAATTAGAATTGAAGGAAAATTTAAATTTAGGAGTTTTAAGGAACTGAATTTTCTTTTAAATGAGCCTAGAATAAATTTAACTGCTATTCGAGATCAAGATATATCATGGATTTACCAAACATGGCACAAAAACTTTACTGTTATGCAGAGCCTCTGACTTGAAAGTATTATTTATCTGGTATATAGTGGGAATTAGAGAGAAAATAAATTAGAGAACTGTAAATCTTTGAATTCTCTTTCGAATGTATCTAAGATCAACTAAAACGGAGGTTTGGATTAAAAGTTATGATGGTTTTGCTATACTATGCGCAATTAGAGCAGAAATGCGGATTTAAACTAATTCGGGTTGGGTCCAATGTGGGTTGGATCCGAACGCGGATTAGTTGATTAGCGTGCAAGTTTGGATCCAAAGCATTTGGGCAGATCCAAACGCGAATCAGACCCGCGTTTGGCAACCAAACAAGTGGTGGTCGAAGCGGGACAGACCCAAACACAAATCAGTTGATCCATATTTGAGCGGACCCAAACATGGATCAGACATGCGTTAGACACCAAACGGGTCGCGGTTGAAGGCTGATGGACCCGAATGCGGATCAAGCGTGGTAGATTCACATTTTAATTTTGAACCCAACTTTGAAGGGGTTGTAGTTAGAATTAGGAGATAAATTATATATAAAAGTTGTCGAAATTGATTTATCTTTCTAATGAAACTAAAATTAACTCATTTAGAGTTCTATATCAAAAGTTATGACTGAAAAACCGAATATATTTTTAGAGGACAGAAGACCCACATTTGTACACACAAACTTTGTACCTGAATTCAAAATGTTAAGAGATAAAGTTATGAGGCAAATAATATATGATTTTATAGAGAATTGAATTATATTTTCAATGAGATTAAAATCAATTTATTTGGAGTTCTATATCAAAAGTTATGATAGAAAAACTGAATATAAGTTTAGAGGACAATAGACCCGCATTTGGACAAGTATCAAGTTTGAATTTGACTTTGAATGGGATAGTGGTAGAATTTCAAAGGAAGTAATATGAAAATTATATAAAATTGAATTATCTTTCAATTAAAAGAAATTTCATATTAATTGGAGTTAACCTTCAGAAGTTACGAAAATTTTCGTGATCATTACATACTAGACAGGTAGGGTTCTTGCTACAAAGCACAAGTGTGCTTGAAATCTTGTTAGAAAGATTTTATATATGTGATTCCTTCGTAAAGAGAGAGTAAGAATGTGATTTGTTGCTAAAGAGAGACGGGTGTGTGATTTCTAGCAAAAGAAAAGATTAAACATGTGATTCCTTGTTAAAGGGAGTAGATTACGTGATTTCTTGCATTTATCCAAGATGAGTTCTTGGAGCTCCGTGAGCTATAGAGTTTGAAACCCTTTCAGGTGATGAGCAAAACTCTTATGAGATGGTTAAGCATTTAAAGACATAAAGTCTTGGAGAAAGAAACTTTGATGAAGGTCTTGAAAGAGATCTTATCCTTGGATAAGCACTTTCTCTTGTAACTAAAGCTTGAAGTTTTGAGGAAGATGAAGAAGAAAATAGAGATGAGGATGAAGAGAGGAGAGACGTGAAAATGTGGAGAATGAAGAGATTGATTTTTTTGTACTCAAGAGTTGGAGAACTCTGCTAGTGCTGTGCTTAAAGTTTTATCTTTTCACTAGCTGTCCCAAGCTAGGATAAAGGAGGAGGGTTAGGGTAAGCCTGCGATAGCCAGCGTAAAATATTGTTACATATTTTGATATGAGCCAACTGAGCAATACGCTACAGCAGAGCCCCGGTATAGTGACAAATATGTGAGTGTTGCTAGGTTGTCACCTAAAAGAGATGCACCATGCCGGTGCCCAGATGTGGTGTCAAATACAAAAGAGTTCCCACACCTTAATGTATGGGTAAGAATAAAGAAGTTAGCTTATGAATATAGGATTCGATTAGGCTCGTTAAACATAGGTTCCGTTACAGATAAATTAGTAAAATTAGTTGATGCTATAATTAGAAGGAGAGTTAGTATTTTGTGTGTGTAGGTAACTAAATGGATAGGTGAGAAAGGTAAAGTTATAGGGCCTTGGAGTTATAAAATTTGGTATTCGGATAGAAATATAAATCGTAATAGAGTTGGTGTGATCATAGATAAACAATTAATTGGGGATATAGTAAAGGTTAGGAGGAAAGGTGACAGAATTTTATTAATTAAATTTATTTTAGATAGAGCATTCTTAATATTGTTAGTGCCTATACACCACAAGTAGGACTTGTAAATTATTAATTGTCAATTTGGGGAGGATCTAGATGAGATAGTATAGAAAATACCTACTAGAGAAAAATATTTTATTGGTGGTAACCTCAATAGACACATAAGAACTAGTCGTAATGGATTTAATAGCGTATAAGGAGGATTTGGTTTTGGAGAAATAAATTAAATAAGTAACTCAATTCTAGACTTTGCCTTGTCATATAATTTGATTCTAGCGAATACTAGATTTAACAAGAGAGTTTCTCACTTGATTATCTTTAAAATCAGATCGAGTGTGAGCCAAATAGATTTTTTTAACTAGGAGGGTAGATAGAAGTAGTTGTATCAATTGTAAGGTAGTGTAAGGTGAGAATATAGTAATACAATATAGGCTCTTAATCTTAGATATTCGGATTAGAAGGAGACTTAAGTATAAGTTATATTCTAAGATTAATGGTGGCAATTAGAAGGTAATCAAATTTTTTTTGCAGATAGAGTAGTACAGGAAGCAGATTAGAATGGCCATAATGATTCTGATATAACATAAAATAAAATGGCTAGCTACATTAGGATGATAGCTAAAGATATATATTTGGTAAGTCAAGAGGTGGTGCCCCACCATTTAAGGATACATCATGGTGGATGAAGAAGTAAAAAATGATGTTAAGCTCAAGGGGGATCTTTACAAAGATTTAAAGAAAAATATTGACGGAACAAATTTTGAGAGATATAAGCTAATCAAGAAGGAGATTAAGAAAGTTATTCGGGATGCAAAATTTAAATTATACAAATAAATGTGTGAGATGTTGGATAATAAAGAGGCAGAAAAGAATGTATATAGAATTTCTCGAACAAAAGAGTGAAAATCTTGAGACTTTTGTAGGGTAAAGTGTATTGATAATAAGGATCAAAAAGTTCTACTTCGAGATGAAAAAAATAACGAAAGATGGAGAGATTGTTTTGATAGATTGTATAATGTAGTTTTACTCAAGATTTGGGAGACCTTACTATTCAATTTGAGAAAATAAATTGTAGTTTTAAAGAATCAAAAGTAAAAGAGGCTTTAAAGAGAATGAAATTAAAAAAGTTGGTCCAGATTAGATTTCTATTAAGTTATGTAGATATTTAGGAGAGATGGGAGGTGGCTGATAGATCTTTTTAACCAGATTTGGTAAATTAAAAAGATGCCAAATGAATGAAGTGTACTCTAGTACCTCTATATAAGAATAAAGATGATATTTAGAGTTGTACTCTAGTCACACTATGGAGCTTTATAAAAGGATAATTGAACATAGATTGAGACATAATATTAAAATATCAGAGAACCAATTTGGATTCATGCCGGGACGATCAATAACAGAAACTATTTATTTATTTCATCAACTTATAGAGCGATTTTGAAAGAGAAATAAGGATTTGCATATAGTCTTTATTGATTTAGAGAAAGCTTATGATAATATACTAGAAGAGGTGCTTTGGTGGATATTAATGAAGAAAAGAGTCCCTATCAAGTATATTGGCATAATTAAAAACATGTATGATGGGGTGGCATCCATTGTCATAACTTATGGTGGTATAACAAGTGTTTTTTCATTAGATTGCATCAAGAATTTCTATTGAGTCTGTTCTTATTTGTCTTGGTGATGTATGAGCTTACTAGAGCTATTCAGGACGAGATATCTTGGTGTATGTTATTTGCTGATGATAATGTCTTAATCGACGAAACAAGAGCGGGGGTGATGCCAAGTTAGAGTTATGAAAGAAAATATTAGAATCTAGAAATTTTTGATTGAGTAGGTCCAAAACAAAGTATATGGAGTGTAAATTTAGTAAATAACAGATCCAAGACTATAGTGTAGTGACACTGGACATGCAAGAGATACAAAGAGTATCAGTTTACGTACTTGAGTTCTATTATTGAAAATGATGTAGAGATTGATAGTGATGATCCAAACTGTCTGGTTTAAATGGAGGAGTGCAACGGGAGTTTTATGTGGCCGTAATATTCCATCAAGGCTGAAATTTTTTTATAGGACTGCTATTATGCCACCCTTATTATATGGCACGGAGTTCTGGGCTATAAAAAATAATCATTCACAGATGATAAGTGTAACAGAGATGTGCATGCTTAGTTGGATGTGTGGCAATACTAGGAGAGATAAAGTGAGAAATAAATATATTCAAGTTAAGGTATGCGTAGCCTCCATCGAAGAAAAATACCAGAAAATCATTTACGATGATTTGACCATGTGCAACATAGACTTCAACTACACTAGTTCGACGAGGAGAGTTTATCAATATTGGACAAGTTAAAAGATGAAAGAAAAGACTGAAGAAAATATGAATGAAAGTAATATAAAAATGTATGGATTCTAGATGTTTAAATGAGGGCATATTACTCAATAGAAATGAATGGAGAAGAATTATCGGTGTGAGCAATCTGGCATGATTCTCTTTTGGTTTATATAGCCTACCACGAGTACTTGGGGCAAAAGGCTTAGTTGTTATTGTTGTTGTTGTTGAAGAGTTGGAATGGAGGGGAATTGGAATGAACATGGGAGAGGTATGGGAGAGGCAAGGGAGAATGCAATCTCCCAATAACCCCCTCTTACAATTTACAAGAATGCCATTGCATTCTTTTGACTCAAGTCAAAATAATTTATTATTTAGCAAAGTTTAAATTGGGAGAAATATGTAAATTGGTGGGAAAATGAAAGTACCTATTTTAAAACGATAGGGTCATTACATTCTATCCACTTTCAAAAATAATTCCATCCTAAAAACTCAAAAGTGGAGATGTGGTAGGATAAGAGTTGTAATAATCATGGGTATTGTGGTACGATTGGATCTTCGCGCCACGATTGGATCTTCGCAGGAAGCATGGTGGAATAATGATGATGATAGTGATCAAGAATAATATGGGATGGTATAAGTCAAATTATACCTTGAAATGTCCAACTCGGAGTCCATAAATGCATTATCAACTTTGATATAAGTCCAATTCAATGGTTGTTGAACAAGTATTAGTTTTCGAATCGTTGATCAATATAGTTGATATAGAGTAAACCGGTAAAAGAGACATATTCCATTGGGATATTTACGTCCTACCCACCTCATAAAAATTTCCATCTTTGGAATCTAATTCAAATATGAAGGTATGATGACAATCATGAATTCAAATATAGTTCAAAGTGGCTACATCTTGATGGTCTGCTACGCCATTCATTGTCTGGGATAATTTAATGAATACTTAGCAGGATTCACTTGTAGAGATTCTAATACCAGGTTGCAATAGTTTATAATAGAGTTTATCTCACTATTGCCATGACGTGGATTAGATCTCAAATTAGCAAAAGATGCTAGTTAATTACTAAAGGAATAAAAAAAAATTCAAGTTTCATAAGAGTTTTGGATAAGAGAACGATCAGGAAAAAAGTAGTAATTAAGATAGATTCACTAAAAAATAATGGATTTAGATGATAAATTAAGAGGGCATGAAATGGGAAAGATAATAGTAGATAGATAGACCAGGCATGAACCAAAATTTACATTGTATATGAACGGGCAACATTAACTTGTTAATTTGCCATAATATTGTAGACACAGGTTCCCTCATAACCTGATATTGACTGATACATTGTTTGGCAAATCTCTATTACGATAGTAGTTGTCGTACCAGTTGTTATGCTAATCTGTTGCTTTTCAAAAGTAACTAAGCATTTTTTTTTCTAATGTTGTTCTCCACTGATTTCTTTTGTGATTATTTTGACTTCAAATGGTCTATTGCCCCCACAGATCAAATACAAGTTACGTGCCCTCTTACAATCTTCTTTTGCATGTCTACTCTCGTGGCAGTAATTATCAACTATTGGGGATAGAGATTTAGAAGTAACCATCTTACACTTCTCTAAACATGTCCCATTATCTATTACTCCTATCATTTAAATGATGTGATACTTCCTAGTCTTGGACTTCTTCCTTTTGAAGGCCTGTTTGTCATGTCATGTTTTGCTTAAGTGTTCTAATTTAACTTCAATATCACTACGATCATGTGTTACTATTTTGATCTAGTAGGATTTGTTGTTTTGGTTAGTAGGTTTTGTTATTTTGATTATTCGACTAGCCAATATATACCTAGTGTTATCATACTATTATTGTTCCTATCCAAACATAGCTCAAGGGTCTTCCTTCAAGCACTCTTGATGTGTCTTAAGTAGGTAATAGAACTACGAATTATGTCCTATGATGGAATCGCTGTATTGACTAACCATGCTCAATGATGATATTTCAACCTAATAAATCATGGACGTTGTTGCGGCTAAATTGGTTGAATGGGCCTTTGTCATTATTAGTACTGGTGATGAGGTAATTACGTTGGCACTAACTGCCTAGCCAATCATGGGGTCTTTTAAAGGGATCTTATTTTAGCCAATAGCTTAGTACTCCGTAGGCCAAGCATAAATCCAAAGGTTTCCTACAAGTATCATAGAGTATACCCACAGATCTAGTAGATGTTGGCAAACTAGTACTATCATCCTTCTCAAGTGCTCACTATGTGCTTGGTCAATGGTGTCCTAATATTGATATTCTGATATTTTATCAAATTTGCTTAATTACTGAGATTCTGAATAGTCTTCTTCCTTTCTCTGAAAGAGCCTTAGTATTTAATATTCCTAATTTTTAATTACTAGTATCTAATCGTTCATTTCTCGCTCATTCTTATTAGGAAAATGTACTTGCCTCCTAACATTACTACTATCCTTATTTTTGAAAGAAATTAAAATATTGTAGGAGGAAAATTTTGGAGTCAAGAAGAACTAAGCCACATGGGGCGAATAGCCTCGCACACGTGAAGTTAATAGCCTCACTTATGCGAGGCTAACAGCCCTGCACGGGGCTAATAGCCCCACATGAGGCAGACAACCTCGCATGGGGATGACAACCTCATGCACGCAGGGCTAACTCATCACAGGAGAGGGTTTCCTTTTGGCTTTCTATCAAAATTCAAATTTCAATCATACCCAATTACTTCGAATTGAAGATTTCAAATGCAGCTGAAATACAAATTCAGAGATCAAATTGAGATGTGACTCCATCCTTATCTTCTAAAGGAACTCCTAAAACTTTAAATAAGGATCAAGAGGGGAGAATCTTTGGAGACCTTCGAGTTGATTTTCTATGTGAAGGCACGCTGATTAGCAGTAAAAAGCCGTCGGCTAGAAGCTTTCTTCATCAATTGTTCACATTCAAGACTAATTCAGGTATCAGATCATCACTGGAGTACGAGTTCGATGCTCCATAGCCACGTTAGAAACTCACACCTTTTATAAAAGAGAGAGACATTATATCAGCCTTCTTATTTGTTTTCTTGTTTTCTTTTCATGTATTTTAAAGAATTATTGTAATTTCATAAATTCGTGATAATGAAAGGAAGTGCACCTTTTGCGAGAAACAAGCTAGTGACCACAGTGGGAGATATCTTATATACCGATAAGAAAATCATGGCCCAATCAGATGCTAAGAAAATTGGTAAGTTTGTGGAGATGTTGATCGTAGAAGTTGATCAATAAAGATATGAGGAATACTTATTCTCTATATCAGTAAGTCCAGTCAAAATACGGCTCCATCGCCACTTGGAAACCCCCCAAGTGCAAACTCGAATGACAAGGGGATTCTCGTGGAATAGGAGTTCCATGGATCTTTGATTTCGAAAATGTAATAAGTCCAAGCGATGGACTCGAATGACGAGATGATTCCCATTGAACAGGAACTTCTCAGATTTTTGAATTTAAAACATGAAGAAATCCAAAAAATGAATTTGAATGATAAAGAGACTCCCGTTGAACATGAGCCCTTTGGATCTTTGGATTCTAAAAATTTGTAAAAAGAAAATTCTCTTCCTATCATGGCTATACAAGACACCAAAGAGAAGCCAAGATCTGGTTTGTCCAAAACTCATATTCGGAACCAAAACCTTCAAGCACGACAATAAATTCTCAAAAATCAAGTCCAAGATATCTCAAACGACAGGCTGATCAGCCAAGCATAGTTTTACGTGAGGCTGTTTCAAAATGCCAGGCTAATCAGCCCAGCAAAGCTTTATGAGAGGCTATTTTAAAATGTCAGACTAATCAATCCGGCGTAACTCTATGAGAGTCTAATCAACCTAGCATACAGAAATCGCAATGTGAGGCTAAGCAGCCCTGCACAGAAGGTTCTAAATGCGAGGCTACTCAGCCCCGCGCACAAAAAGTAAAATGCAATGCTATTCAGCCCCGTGCAAAAAGTCAAGAATACAAGACTAAGACTTAGATCTATAAAGAATGCAAAAATACTATAACAGAACATCGATTAAGGTAGAGATTCTAATCTTCTATACCCAATGATTTCTATAAATACAACAGGGTGTCTTGCAGAGGTTGGAATAAAAATGAAGCTCATCAAGAAACAAATTTGCTAGAATTCCTCACTAACAAGAGGTGATTGGTGCAATCCAGTCCATGTGTCAATATGAGCAAATAATCTCCACAATACTTATCGATTGTCATTATGGTCCTCCTAGACCCTCAGTTTTCAGTCGAATATCCGAATCAAAGAATAATACACCTAAAAGAAGGCGTGTTCAAAGATAAAGGGTCAATACTAATGATGAACCTGTATTTGTGACTTCAAATATGGTGAACAAAGGAAAGAAACTACAAGACGATAAATACTCCTCTGATATGGAAGTACGTTATTGTACACGAGTTAGGTCAGGAATTTTAGCACCATAAAGCTACAAGATGTTGGCTGGGGGTTCAGACAAGGAAAGCGAAGGAGATAACAATCATTCAGCCATTGCAATGCCTTGATCTTATGAGTCTTCCTGACTGTGACAAGAAGCTCCAATGAAATAAATTAAAGGCTAGAAGCTCAAGAATGGCTAATTCATGAACAACAAAATAGTCTTGATGAACTCTGGATACTGCTCTAAAAAATAGTGTAAAATATACAAAAAATGCAGAAGACAAGATGGAGAAATGCTTTGACGAACCACCAAAGAATAATGGTGGAAATTTAGAAAAAGAAGAGGATTTTGATTTTGTCATAGACCCACAGGTAGAAAAAAATGCAAAAAATGCAGGACCAACTGGAAGCCTTGATACATAGAAAAGACCTGCAAGAAATTGGAGTTACTACACCATATCCTATGGAGTGGAATCAGCTCATTTTCCCAAAAAATACGAGCCTTTAAAGTTAGAATCTTTCAATAGAAAATGTTCTCCCAACCAACACTTATACTACTACTTATCACAGACTGGTAACTTATGGGGAATAATCCTATAATAATCAAGATTTTTGTAAGTACCTTGAGAGAGCCTGCATTTACATAGTTTATGCAGTTGCCCCAGGGACCATTAAATCGTGGCCTGACGTGGAGAAGGAATTCTGGCACTGCTTATTTGAAGATGATACAAAGTTCTCGGTCCATACTCTCCTTGCAAACAAACAAGAAGAGGATGGGACCGTGAAAACTTTTGTAGAACATTTCTAAGAGATGTCACTGCGATGTTTGCATTGCATGTCACAAGAAATGCTAGTAGAAACATACAAACATAACATCCAAACAAATATACTCATTAAGATGGGAGCAGTAGAATCCAAAACTTAGAAAGATCTGGTCAAGCAACAAAAGCAGGTTGAAAGAAATAATCCAATTCATCGATGAACACCATGCTCTGTGGAGAGTGTCCACAAACTGGCCACAACCACAACCACCCAACCCTAAAGAGAAAGGAGGCAATGACTATCAGACCCGCTGCAAATCAAGAGCCATAGAATAATCGAGATTCCTTTATACTACAACAAGCATACAATTTAAAAGATAAACAAGTAGTCACGTTCTTTCACCTACTGAATAAAAAGGGGATGTTCAAGTTGCCTGAAAATCGGAAGCCAGATTTAGCTGGCAAGACAGATGATCCCAAGTATTCCTCGACCATCAAAACATTGGATACACAATGAAGAATTGCTATGTTTTGAAGGATAAAATTCAAGCGCTTATCGATGCAAAGGTGATCTAGTCGAGACTGCAACAGAAGAAGGTGTCTACAATTGCGGCCACAATAACCATGGGATCCTTGGAAATTCCGACCGGCGTAAATCCAATCCCTACGGGAAAAATGATAGTAAAGAACTTTGACTCGCATAATTTGATACAAAAAGGACTCTCTCCAGTCTCTATTGAGAGAGGAGAAGTCATGTGAGTACATCCAGACCCGCTAAAAGATGAACAATGGACCACTTCGACTAGTTCGATGAAAACCAAGGAAAATACTCCAATTTCTAACACGATATCCATGCTTAGTGAAAATGATCAATCTGGCACCAATTCACTCATTAACTTAGAATTTGAGACAATGGAAATGGCCACTCATCCTAATGAATCAGGGCCATCAGGCACTCGGTCCGAAAAGAGCTACCTTAAACACTACTCAAAAGTCGAGCTGAATAAATCTGTAGAAGAGCCTGAAGCACCACTTGCTAAGCAGAAAGACCTCTGCTTTCAGAAGGATTCAAAAAATGATAACGAGGCAATGGGGATACCATTTCAATTTGATGTGTTAACCTAGTTAGCCAACATTCCTGCTCGAATTACTCTGTACAAGCTTCTACAATTGTCAAAGGCAACTAAAGATGCCCTGAGAGAAGCCTTAGCTGATTCAGAGACTTTCCTTGCACAAATTACGGAACTGTTTGTTGATGAGAAAGATCCCTACCCGTGCTGCTACCAAACAATGAGGAAAAATCTCGTATATAAAATTCTTACTCGAAGACAAGCAAGTAAAGAATTTAAAGCACAACAGACCTCTATACTATTCAGAATATGTTGGTTCGGCCAAGATAAGCCGAATCCAAACTGATCCCGGTTCTGCATTGAGCATCATCCCTCAAAAGTTGATGCAATTCCTAGGCATCTCTGTTAGTCTGCTGACTCCCACTAACACCACCATCTATGGATTTAATACGAATGGTAGTTATCTTTTAGGAAAGATACGACTCCGATGCCAAATTGGAGACATAAACTCAGAAGTCACGTGTTACATTATTGATGCTAACACATCATCCAACTTCCTATTTGGATGCCCTTGGATCCATGCTTATATGGTGGTACCATTGGCACTTCATCAATGTATGAAGTATAATGATGAGAAAGGAGAGGTTCACATATTGATAGCAGAAAAGCAACCATTTAGAGGGTTGGAGAATTAGTTCACAGATGCCATATTATATCAAGATGCCCATGAAACTTTCGTAGAGTCTGCTGAAGAGAGCTATGACAGTGGCAATGAGGCAGATTTAGAGCCCGATGCCAACAAGGACAATGATATTGAGTTTGAAATAAATCTATTTGTAATTAGTTTAGATAACGTGGATGTACTTAGTGCCACCGATGAGGTAGATGAATGGGTCATTAATAACAATGTAAGATTTGCTTATTCGTCTGTTGTTGCTTCGGACTCTATGATCTCCTACACAAGCACAAAGGTGATAATTTATCTGGCTAGAGACGTTGGTGATCTTTCGCTTACCGATATGGTCATCATTTGTTATGCAGTCAGAATAGTTGACCCAAAAAATGTTGTCTTTGAAGTGCCTCCTCGAAGGCCAGGCTAGCATCCCATAATATTTGGTAAAGTGGATACGCAGCCAAATTCAAGCATAAGTGACGATAGTGATAGCCAAGCATCGCCATAATTCGAGCTCTATGAACCATATTCTCATCAAATGATGAGAAAGATCGGTAATGATTTAACTTCCAAGTAAGGCTTAAATTTTGGAAAAGGAAAGAGAAATCTACTACGCTTATTTGTAACGAAGGGGAAGAATCCTGACTACTACCATAAAACTCGCAGGGGGTTGGGTTATGTCACACCCTCAGAACCAGAGTGGAAATAGCCAACTAGTCCAAAAGGCGACAATGACATAGCAAATTTGGATTTGGACACAAGTGCCGAATTAAAATTCTAAGCCCTTATATCAAGCATGACTTCGGCAACCTTCAATGCAGAAGAAGATGACCCACCTCTCTCACTAGAGGATCCATGGGTTCAACAGATGGAGGCCCAATGTGATGTGTAGTTCGAGCAACGAGAACCACCCACTGAAGACAAAGTAATTCAAGTCAACATGAGAACTAAACCTGAAGCCCATCTTCATAAGCGAGGATCTACCTTCATCTGAGAAAAAAGACCTATTAGCTCTGATAAAAGAGTAAATTGATGCCTTCACTTGAAATTATGAAGACATGCCGAGCTTGGATCCAAAAGTCGTAGTCTACCAACTAAATATCAAGCTTGGAGCCAATCAGTAAAACAACAACAAAGGCATTTTTGGCTGGAATTAATGGAAGAGATAGAAGCTAAGGTCAAGAAACTTGTTGATTCGGGTTTCATTCACGAGGAACAACATCCTGATTAAGTGGCAAACATTATCCTCGTACTTAATAAGAATGGCAAGATCCGAATATGCATGGATTTTTGGTATCTCAATGCCACATGCCCTAAAGATGAGTTCCCACTACTGATAACTAATGTCATGATAGACAATACATCCGATTATGAGAGAATGTCCTTTATGTATGGTTTCTCAGGGTATAATCAGATTATGATGCACACCGAAAAGGAGAAGTATGCAACTTTTCGAACTCCGTTAGGGATATACCGTTATGTAGTGAACCATTATATAGTGATGCCCTTCAGATTAAAGAATGCTGGCGCCACCTACCTATGAGCAATGAGCATCATCCTTTTAGAGCACTTACGGAAGACTGTCGAGTGTTATGTGGATGACTTGACAGTCAAAAATAAGAAAATGGATGATCACTTAAATGACCTAAGGACTATATTTGACCTAATGAGGAAGCATCATTTGAAGATGACTCCCATTAAATCTTTCCTACGGGTGTCCAGTGGAAAGTTCTTTGGATTTGTCGTGACCTCGAGAGGAATCCATCTTGATCCTAACAAAATTAAAGTGATTCAAGAAATGCAACCACCATGTAATCTAAAGGAGCTCAGAGGGTTGCAAGGGAAATTGACTTATATTTGACGGTTCACCACTAATTTGTAGGGCATTGCCAACCATTCACAAGATCATGAAAAAAGGGGTTCCATTCGTCAGGGATGAAGCCTGTCAGCCGGCCTTCAACGACATAAAAAGGTACCTTACTAACCCACCTGTTCTAGCATCCCCGGTGCCAGGAAAATCTTTCTTCATCTACGTAAGGTCGATGAACCATGCCCTTGGAGCTCTATGGGCACATCTCAATGAATAAGGTCAAGAACAGGCCATCTATTATTTAAGTCGCACCATGATTGGATCAGAACATGGGTATAACCGATCGAGAAAGAATGTTTGTCTTTAGTGTTCGCAATCCAAAATATATGACACTATATAGCTAGGCAGATGATCCATGTCATCTCTTGGGTTAACCCATTAAAATTACTCATGACAAAATCAGGAACATTAAATGGGAGATTAACAAAGTGAGCACTTCTTTTATCGTCATATGATATATACTTCGTCACTCAGAAGGCTATAAAAGGACAGGTGATAGTAGACTTACTTGCAGAATACTCTATACCAGAGAACTCAAGACTTCACAACGACATCACTGATAAAATTGCTCAAGCCAATCTAGTTGAAGAAGAACAGACCTGGAAATTGATTTTTGACGGTGCAGTAAGGAGAACTGCAGCCAGAGTCGGGGAGTGTTAATAAGTCCCCACAAACATGTGATACTTAGGAGCACTACATGAAAAGGGGTCTTCTGCGATGGTTGATAAGAGTTGCCTTAGATATCAAAACCGTTGCTAAATTTATTTGCACTTCCGTTGTGCTTGCCACTGTTGCAAATAATAATAGCAACGGTTTTGATTAAATATTGCTATGGTTGTTGGAACTATTCCATAAGAATAAATTTGTAATGGTTAAATATTACCATTGCAATCTTCGATGCAACGGTTATTATAACTGCAGCATTAAAATGTTGCAACTCAATAGTAACGGTTGTTGTTAAATGTTACAATATTCTTGCAACATTTATCAGAAATTATTGAAATTCAACTAACCAATTACAATTGTTATGTAAACTGTTGCCAATTAAATATGTCTATTAAAATGGTTAAAAAAACCGTTCCTAGTTATACATATTTATTACAATGGTTATAAAACCCATTGCCAATTAAACATGTATATTATATTGGTTTTAAAAACCGCTGCTATTTATACTTATTTATTACAATGGTTTTAGAAACTATTGCATTTTATATATGCCTATTATAATATTTTTAAAAACCATTGTAGTTGGTTCTATTAAATTGCAATAGTTTAAAATCGTTACTAATGTTTTGATAACTGTTGGAAAAAAATATTGCATACCAAATAACAACATTTACTAATAACCATTGCTAACTTTTTGCAATGTTTATGGGCTACCAAAGCTAACAAATTGTAACAATTAAATAACCATTGCGATTATAAAAATATATCTCACTACATATTATATTATTTCATGTACACTAATATATCTACAAAATATTCATCAAATGAAATATATCAACAACAACAACATGAGCCCTTTTAAATGTCCCCAACATGTTGGACTAGGCATTCATATACGAAATAAATACTAACAAATTAAATATAATAATAAAGAGACAAATGAAGTTAACATAATCATATTTGACATATGTAATAACGTTCAAAATAATTAATTACAAAGCTTTGTTCTAAATCAAAAACTACAAATTGAACACAAAATCATAACTATGGATGTTCTTACAATAAAAACAAAATATAATTAATAAGTTTCACTTGATGAAATTAAATAAAAGCTTAATGCATTGTCCCTTTCTATGTCGTTAGTATCTTTGCCTCTTTCTATATTAGCATTATCATCATCTTGGCCCACCTACAAAACAAAATTATGAGAACAATTAGAATAATAAAACTTTAGACTATATACACACATACTATATGAATTCATAAAATATTAATCAGAATTAATAAATTGCATTTATAATAAATGAAACTGAGAGTTACAAAATTAACCAACCTGTTCAGAATTATATGTGGCCATAGATGTATATTGTTTAAATATCTGAAAAACACTTTCTGCTTGAAGAGACTGTGAGACAATAGGTAGAGGACTATTAAATGAATCGGATATCTGGATATTTGGATTAACTTGTTTTTTTGAGCTAATATGTCTTGTAATCCATTCATCATCATTTTGTACTTCCTCTCCCTTGCAGCTACTCTCTATTTTCTACCAAATAGTTCTGTGATGGCATTATTAGATAGAGAAGTCATTGTTGGTTTTCGTAAATTTGATAGTATTACCCTTTCCATATTGTGGTACTAGGCCGTAATGGTATTTGAATACTTTCTTAATAAAATTATCCCTGGCTATTTTGTTTTCGAATGTTTCCAATGATTGTGCAGTTATCTGGTCTAACTAAGATTTCAAATAACATAGAAAAATCATATTAATATTTTGAAATTTAACATTCAATATATATAAATTTGGAAATAGAAAAAACAATTTATGATACCTTAGTTTCATTATCAATATTTAATGTTCTATCCTTTCTCTTGTAAGTCAAGATAAGCATGTCAACTTTATCTAGTGATTTCTCATTTGGTAGTCTCTTCTTCTATTGAATAAGTACAAACCAAAATAAATTAACATTCCATAATTTTATTTTCATGAGTGTATTTAAAATTTTTAAAAATTACCTATTCCTCTCGGACTCTAGCAAAACTTTTAGAACCCATCGTATGCATATATTTTGAATCCTTTCTGTTGTTAGTATTCTTCTCACTTTCAGCCTACAATCACATTGAAGATAAGAAACGTATGCATGTATAAATTTAATTGGATAATTAACTTTTAGATTTTATAAGTAAGATTATATACCTTTGATTTCTCTAAACTCCAATAATTTACCGTGTGCTTTCATTGTTGCATTGGTATTGAAATGGGTCTATTATTAATTGCAGCTGATCTTCGTGTGTGAGGGTTAAAATGTTTCTTTTTCAATCAAAATTTCCAACACCGCCATGCTGCTCCAATTGCAATTAATACTAATTTTTTTGCAGATTCGTCAATAATGAACTTTTCCTGCAACATAATAATTTATAATAATCAACTTATTAATGGTCATGAAGATAAATATCTTAGTTGTGTAGCAAAATATTACATTAACCATTTTCCACAATTCAGTTTTTGTTTACTTGAAGACTGCATGCTAGGTATCAATGTTTAGAGGGAGCAACATTGCATTCTGAGCTAGTATTCCCAAGTACGAACTAAAGTTTGCAACATCCTTACTTGGACCAATAGGATGGCTCTTATCATTTAAAATAATGATTGGTCGAGCACTCTCGTTTCTCCCTACTATCTTCAAGTAACTTGTTTCTTTCCTGACAATCCTCTCTGAAAGAATTTATTTTACAATACAAATCTAATAGTTAGAATTCAAATTAAAAAAATATTATACAAGTTTAAAAAGATTACAATCTCTACTAAATTACTGGACTTTACCTTTGTTGATTGTGTTGATATTTCCAGGAGTAGATGGATATGCATCATCTTGGATATTTGGGTTAGAAGATTGAACTCCATCTTCATTTTCATTTGACTCCTCACTGTCAGACTCTTGATTGTTCTCTACATTCTCATCATCAGATCACTAGAACTTGAGAAATCAGTGGTATAGTCAGAATCTGATCCTGCGCCACTAGTATTTTGAGAATTTGTACGCCATCGAGGAGACCAAATTGGAACCTTACATTTTTATTCACTTGCATGTTCTAATATTTTTGTTTACCTTTGCTCACCATGAAAAGCTCCTGTAAATAAAACAACATAAAGCTAATTACATAAAACAACATAAAGCTAATTATATAATCATTAGCACCTTAACTCATTTTTCTACTTTAATATAGTAGAACACAGATAAATAAATTCAAATAAATGCCCTTTGTGTTTATGTCTAGTAATTGATAATTGTTATCTATTAGAGATAAATTTTGGTAAGAGATATTCTGTATTTTTCCAGTCAAAAATTAAACTACATATAATTAATAGAAAAAGAAACGATGTAGTGCTCAAAGAAATATGATTTCAATAAACTTCTAGTTGCTATAGTGACGATAACTTCACATATTAGACTCAAAACTACCACTGCACAACTGCAAATATTAATGATAATGATGCAATAAGCACCCAAGTCAGTTACCCTGATCAGCATCATACAGAATATTATTACTAAAAAAATGGGTTTAAGAACAACTTATTCTCTGAATTTAAAAAAGAACCTATAGCAGAAACATAAAAGATAGAAAAAAGTACCTAACATTCCAATATATCGATAATATACTAAGTTGAAGACAATTAACAAATAACACATGTTCATATAAACATACTTCAAATTCACAACTGCTTGTCTAATATCTTGTTTTATTAAATATTAGGAATAGATAAACTACATTACAAACTAGGATCAATTGTTATCTAACATATTAATGTGCTAGATCCATATCTATGTCAATTTGCACAGGCTCGTCATACATTTTCTTGATGTCTCTTGGTATTGTCGTAATTACATTAAACTAATCTTCCTCAATTAGATCTTGCACGTAAAAAACTTGATACACTTGAGAAGCTAAGACAAAGGGGTCATTTTTAGAAATTAATTTTGAGATAGTAACTAATGGAAGGTTAAATTAATCTCTCCTCCATTGAAACCAATCACATTTGAAAATAATGAACTTATGGAAGCCATAGTAATCCAGCTCAATGATTTCTTTTACTACTCCATAATATGTGACATCATCAATAATGGGGTTTTTATCCCTGATACTTGCGAAGCTAGGAGTAGATGTTGTGATACCAACCCGACAATTTTGGGTTTCCTTTCCAATATTATGATCAAAAACTCGAAATCTATAACCATTAATGACATAGCCTTTATACTTTTTAGCCATGAAATTTGGTCCATGGGATAACCATTTGATCTCATCCAAAACTTGTTCATTTCTAACACGATCTTGAAACCACTCCATGAATTCTTGACTATGTCCATGTGCTCTAGACCATGACTTTGATCTGCCACGATTTATTTGATTTGCCATAATCTTTCGATGCTCTCTACACAAAGAGATATGCATTTATTAGTTGTCTGAAGTCCTAATCGCAATAATAAATTAAATTACCTTAGTGTTATACAAGTTCTTACTCAAGGTATGAGCTGATTAACACAGTTGAACAAAACATAGCGATGGCCTTGTCTCCAAGTAATCTCATTTAAGGTAAACATCTCAAAAGGTTCTAATGGCTGACCAATGATGGATCCAGTGTCTGAATTTTGTAGTCCATTATCAATAATATCAAGATTCCTAGATATTTTGGTAAACCTTGTATCAACATCATCATCTAAATATCTCGAACAAAATGTCAAACATTCCTCAGCAATATAGGCCTCAGCAATAGATCCCTCCGGCCGACTTCTATTTCGAACATAAGTTTTAAGAACTACTAAAAATCTGTCATAAAAAAATAATTTAGCATTTAATTACTAAGATATTTATGTTTACTAATTAATAAATTAGATTATTACCTTCAATAGGATACATCCATCGAAAATAAACAGGTCCTCCAAGTCTCACTTCATGTGCTAAATGAAGGGGTAGATGTATCATAATATCAAAAATAGATGGAGGAAAAATTATTTCAAATTTTCAAAGTATCTGCACAATGTCACCCTCCAATTTATCAAGTTCTTCCAATGTAATAACTTTGGAACAAAGATTTATGATGAAATCACCAAGTCTAATTAATGGCTTGCAACATTGATAGATAATGCTCTACGTACGGCGAGCTGAAGTAAATGATGCAATAAGAGTGACAATCATGGCTTTTTAGTCCCGTAATTTTATTGCCCTTGGTTTGCACACAGCGAGATATATTGGAAGCATATCCATCTGGAACTCTTACTCCTTTTAGTACTTTACAGAAAATATTTTTATCACTTTGATCCATAAAGAATGTAGTTGGTGGTAAATATGCTTTACTAGATTGTCCCTCCTATGGATGTAATTCATGTCTAATACCAATCTCTTCCAAATCACGACGTCCTTTCAAATGATCTTTTGTTTTACTCGCCATATTTAAGAGTGTTCCAATGATGTTATCAACTACATTTTTTTCGATATGCATGACATCAAGATTATAGCGTAATGTATTGAACTCCCAATATGGGAGCTAAAAAATTACTTCTTTTTTAATGGATTCTTCCTTGTATCTTTTTTTTTAAGTCTTTCCAAAAATATTCTATAGACCATCTGAATATTTTAAAATATCTGAACTCGATATCTAAGGTGGTGGATCATCTAATTCTTTTCTCTCAAAAAATGACTCCCCATCATGGTGCCACTCATGATCAACATCTTGAAACCTTCGACTTCCATGGTAGCAAAAGTTTTTATTGTTATTCAAATATATTGATTTTGTGTTGTAACAACACACTGGACAAGCTAATTTCCCTTTAATGCTCCATCGGAAAGCATAGCATATGAAGGAAAGTCATTTATTATCCATAAAAATGCAGCACGCATGACAAAGTACTCACGCTTCGATGAGTCATATGTTTTAATACCAACAGTCCATAAATCTTTCAACTCATCTATCAACGGTTGCAAATAGGTATCAACATTATTTCTTGGTGATTCTTTCCAACGTATTAGAAGAACCATTATGAAGTTGGTAGGCTTCATGCACAATGATGGTGGTAAATTATATGGCATCAAGATTACAGGCCACATACTATATTGAAAGCTCATTGTTCTGAATGGGTTAAATCCATCACTTGCTAAACCAAGGCGTACATTGCGAGACTCAAATGCAAATTCATAATTGAACCTGTTTAACATTTGCCAAGCCTTAGCATTAGCTAGATGTCTTAGTTTACCATCCTTTATACGCTCCTCATCATGCCATCTCATTAACTCAGCAGTTTTTGAACTCATGAATCGCTGTTGAAGCCTTTTTTTTAATGAGAAAATGACGCAATTTCTTTTTTGCAATTTTCTTACCTTTTGGTTGTGAAATATCTTCATGTGTATTATCTTTCTTTATGTTGTTATCTTCATCAGTAATCCATCGCCATTCACCACATATATGACAGAAATTTGAGTCTGCATGTTCCTTACAAAATAACATGTAAATTTATTATGCAAGAGGGATCTATTTTTTGTATTATCTTCTCTACCATCTGAAAATTTAGTGTTATAAGATTTTATATCCTCCCCATAGAAATGCCAATTCTTATATGTTGGATCAATACCTTTAATTATTAAATGACTATACACATCCTTTCCATTTTACCATGCACAATTGTTGCACTCTTTACATGGGCATAAAATGTATCCTTCTTGAGTTGTACAAGTCATAGCAAAATTCAAGAAACTCAAAACTCCATCAATATATTTTTGGATGGTTCTATCACAATGCATTCATGTTTTGTCCATTTCTTGTAAGACTATTATCTGTAAATTAAAAATAGCGAAAGATAAAAATATGTCAGTGATTATATTAAGTAGGACAAAGTGATACAATAATAAATACTTATTAGATTGTGATGTTAAAATAATTAATTTTTGTAATTTTTAATGCGTTATGAAAGAAAAAAACAAAATGAAAGATATTTCTTCTTATCTATTCCTCTCCCAAAACAAAAGGGTCACTTTTCATGTTTCCTGGCCCTCACATTAACAAGTTTGTATGACTTCAAGATTATGTCAAATTAAGCATCAATAAAGACTTCCTAATATTATGTCTAATTAAGCATCGATAATTATTATGAACAAGTTTCTATGACTTCAAGATTATGTCTAATTAAGCATCGATAAAGATTATGCCTAATTAATCAAATATACTACTGATCACCTAAGTCCAAGGCAAAAGTAGGATACATATCATCTAATATTGAATATTTAATATTTTTTCCTTGATCAGGAGAATTTTTCTACAAATGCAAAGACTTTCCAAATCCCATAAATACTATACTTGTAGCTAGTATCGTTTAGGATACCTTTGATGTCCTCCAAAATCTTAAAATTATTTAATTTGGGTTGAGAAAAATTAACAAATTCAAGTGGAATCCCAAAAACAATCACGTGGAAGAAGATATGTCCACATAGCAGTCAAGTGGAATCCCCAAAAAAACCAACTTCTAGTAGCAAAGAAGAGGGGCACATTTCAACTAGGACAACCTCAAAAATGTGTAATTAAAATTAAAGGGCAATTTCCACATTTTAAGGTATCATGCCCTTGCTCAATGTAATAAAAGTAATACCTTCTCAAGAAGAAATTTTATCATAATACTTAATATTGAATCCTATTTAAAATTCATCATGCCAGTAACTGTAACCTAAAAATGAGATTTTTTTTCAGTGAAGTAGAATTCACTAAGTGAAACAAAAATACCCAAATATATACATGAGAAAGATTACAGTGATAAATAAATGATAACGGAAACATATCTAAATGTCATCTTGTTGTTTAATTGGTTTACATTGTTTTAGTAAAAACCTAGAAGTAAACTAACATTTCTAAAATATCAACTATTATTCATAATTAACACTGCAGTAAACATAATTAACTTCTCAATTATAACATGCACGCATGCATACCTGCCCCATGCTGGCATGCGCATACACACAATCATAAGTCGATTGCTTGTAACCTAACTGGTTGAACTAATGACACCTCAATGCTATCTCTTTATAGCAACTCAACATACTGATTTTGATTAAATAAGCATTAGTAATTTTGACAAAAACTTTATCTTTAATTTCTTCCACTAACATTATAATCAACAACTCATGGGCTCTTTCCAAAATTCAGTTCTGCCTCACGATCTGGTCACATTCGTATGATTAACTACTTAAGTTTTATCTACTGCTAGATTACCACCATCGAATAATGTGTTTTATTATTTTCTTTCTTTCCTTTTTTTTTCACCTCTACAAATTGAATATGAAATTAAAATATAAAATAGTTTTTTTTTAAATTAAATGTGTTACCATACTTGTGTTAGCATGCAGAAGTGGAGGCGGAGGTGGATCACAGCCTTGTACGTGCACCGACTGAGGTGGAAGCGGAGGCATTCGGTGTGTGTGCTGCAGAGGTGGAGCGAAGAGGAGGCATTCGGCGGAGGCGGAGGTGGAGCGAAGCAGAGGCGGAGCGGAGGTGGAGTGGAGTGGAGCGGGAGATTGGAGATGTCATTTTTTTTTCTAAGCGGAGGCGGAGCGGAACGGGAGATCGGGAGATATCGATTTTTTTTAGAATGAGAGAGAGAGAGACAAAGAAAGAGAGAGAACTGGAGAAGTTTATGAGAGGGAGAGAGAACTGGAGAAGTTTATGAGAGGGAGAGAGAACAGGAGAAGTTCGGTTAAGAGAGAGAGAGAGAGAGAGAGAGAGAGAGAGAGAGAGAGAGCATGAATTAGGGTATATTGGAGAGAGGAAATGTCGTGTTAGGAGATAAACTCTAGGATATTTATACATAATTTTTTGATTTTAGATAACATTAAAAGTTTATTTTTTTTAAAAACTGATGTCTCATGTAAAAATTTAAGTTAATTAGATTACATAGAAAGCTAACTTATTTATGTTTAAAAATATTTCTTAAAAAACAAAATTACTATTACATATTATATATTTCTAAAACATATATAGCATATTTGTAGAATTAAAACCTAAATCTATTTAATATACAATTATATATATATATATATATATATATATATATATGAACATATATATTTACACTTCATATTGAAGATGTTGAGGAACTTTTGTTTAATACTGAGCAAAAATTCCTTCAGATTAAAAAGTACCAAGAAAAAATACTTCATACTCTACTATTGAAACCGAGAAAATTCTTATATTCAACCACATGCATGGGATCATAGTCTTAATTAGAGTTGTGATATTATTAATGTGAATAAGATATATTTTATGCAAAAATAGTACATTCTAAGTTCATGAGAAATATCCTAACAAACTTAATTATTTTAAAAAAAAATCTAATATTTATACTTTCGATAAATTATGTAACATCAATATATCAATTTTTTTCTCTTTTAAAAAGATGCACAAGAAAAATAATATATTAAAAAAATCAAAATAAAGGAATAAGTTTTTTAAAATATATTTTATTTCTAAATTTTTTTATTTCTAATTATTTGGTTAAATGGCTAATCCTTGTAAAATTGAGAATAACAATTTGTTAAGAAATAATGAAACTGGAAGAATAGCATTCTTTTTGGCTTCATATAAAAAATTGGTGAAATCTGAGTCGCTGATATCACTACCTACCATGATATTAGGTTTTAGGTAATGATTAAATTCTACGTATCTGTAAAGTTATCGTAAACATTAATACATGTTATTTTAGCTATATATGATTCTAAATTAAACTTCACAAGTACAAAAATAACATATATATGCTTAATTAATAAATAATTATTTTCATTTTTGGATAATCAAATCATTTCTGAATATTTTATTTAGCTACAATTTTTTTAACCATTGATGTAAAATGTTGCAAATGATTGAATATACTTTTACTGTTATGCCAACCATCATTAAAATTTAATATTTAGAAATGATTCTTAAAATGTTGCATCAAAATTGTCACAAAAAAATGTTACTTTGTAACAAATGTTTAAACCGTTACAAAATAATCATTTAGTAACAACTAAATAAGTGTTGCAACATAAACATGGCAAATAAGCTATCTTTTGCAACATTTTTTAAAAACATTGTAAAATATAATATATCAAAACAGTTTTAGAAGAATTACATAGTAAACATTGCAAAAAAAAGATCTATGGTAATGGTTAATTTAAGCATTACTGAACATGTTATATTACAATTACAATGCTTTTAAAACTGTTGCACAATAACCATTGCAAAATACCTCTTTTTCTTGTAGTGGAGGTATTCACTCACTGAATTATACACAAACAATATTGCAGAATACAATACACTCATTGTTGGCCTCTAAATTGCTTAGCAGCTGGGGTGAAGCACATCGATGTATATAGAGACTTCAAACTCATTATCAACCAAATGAGAATATGAGATGAAGCATGATGACCTCATCCTTTATCTTGAAGTAGCAATTATGGTGGCCAACAAATTTGAATGATTCTACATCAATCACGTGCCCAGGCTTGAGAACATATATGTAGACACTCTTGCATCATTGGCTGCAACTTTAGCCGTGCCACCTGGAACTAGTAAACAGACCTTGATAGGGGTCAGGACCTCTTGCACCCATGACACTATTCGAAGAAGAAGAGGCATACCAAGTAGGTTTGGATCTCGAACCTTGCGTGCAAGAGGTCTTGGGTGCTACAATGCAATTATATGGAATTCTCCTATAGACTATGTATTATATGAAATTCTCCTAGAAGACCCTCAAGAGGTAGCTTCAATTAGAAATAAGATATGCAAATGCTACTACAATGCAACTTCACGTACATTGTACCGAAAATTTCATGATGGTATTCTGCTACGTTGCCTTTCAAAGAAAGAGGCCAACGAAGTAGTTGAGGAGACACACAATGGTACCTATGGGCCCACCAGTCTGGATTAAAACTGTGGGATTGTATTAAAATACTTAGTTATTTTGGCCAAAGATGATCACCGATACCGTGAATTATACAAAATCTTGCCACGTTTGCCAAATATATGCCAATTTTGTTCACGAACCACTTGAATATCTGCATAATTCCATTGCTAGCTAGCCATTTGAAGCTTGGGGCATGGACATCATTGGTTCGACTACACCCCCATCATCTAAAGGGAACTGATTTATACTTGCCATAATCAACTACTTTTCCAAATGGTCAGAGGTCGTTCCTATGAGGGAAATGAAAACATCGGATGTCATCAAATTTATCATGCACCATGTGATAACCACTTCGGTGTACCTAGTTGGATTATCCATGATAATGGCCCCCCAATTTGCTAGCCAATTGTTCAAGCAATTCTGTAGTAAATTTAGAATCTAGAACATTGTATCGACACCGTATAATCCAGTAGAAAATTAGTTAGCTAAGGCCTTCAATAAGACTATCGTCAAGCTCCTTCAAAAATTTATGTCCTCTAGCAAGCGAAATTGGGATGAGAAGTTAGATGAGTGTTTGTGGAATTACCGAACCACAATCTGAATTCCAATGAAGGCTACGCTGTTTTCCTTAGTTTATGGGTGTGAAGTTGTTTTGCCACTCGAAATCTAGATACCATCTCTGCGAGTTATGTTGGCAACAGAAATGACAACAAAAGAGCAACACCAGCAATGGTTTCAAGAACTCGAAATGCTAGATGAAAAGCACTTGAAAGCGCAACAACAAATCGAACTATACCAGGCACGCATCTTAAAAGCCTTCAACAAGAAAGTTTAGCGGAGAACTTTCAAAGATGAAGACTTGATCTTAGCTGTCAAAAAACCAATAATCATGACTCACAAAACTAAAGGGAAGTTTGAACCCAAGTAGGAATGTCCCTTCGTGGTGGAAACTAATTACTCAAACAGAGTGTATCGTTTGATCAACCAAAATGTTGACAGAAAGATAAGGACTATCAACGACAAATTCTTTATGAAATACTACATATAGATCTAAAAAAATACTAAAAATTGTTGCATGCATATATGCAATAATTTTTGCTGCCCTACGTTGGCAAAGCAATGGGAAGAGAAGCTTAAAATTTCTTGTCAACCCTATCATACTAGGAGCAAGAATATGAATCAACAGTTCAAAGCTCCAAAAGTATTGGGAAGAGGGAACATTTGGCATCTAAAACAAAATAAAATCATCGACAACTTATTATGCTAAGGGGAATAGTATGGCCAGCCCAGCGCAAACGAAAATTGGTAAAAGTATACCAAATTCATTTATAGCTACGGATTTGCTAAAAATTCTGTAAACCTATCATTTTAAACTCTTACCTCTAATAGTGAAATCTGAACCATCTCACCCATATCATTTCATAAAGGCACTTGTTGCAAATCTGTTATATTAAGCTCTTATCTCTGACAGTGAGATTTAAACCACCTCACCCATATCACTTCATAATGATACTTATTGCAAACATGTAATGTTTAGCTCTTCTATGTGGCAATGAGATTTTGATCATCTCACCATCTCACAAATCATCCCATACATACTTTAACAAGCAATCTTTTTTTGTGATCCTGACTTAATCATTGGTTCTGTCTATTACGCAGTCAAGTTACTCTCTCAAATTTCAAATTGATTTTATTTGTTATCCTGGAGAATCATCTCGTAGGCATGTCATCCATACTTCTATCTATGATTTTCGTGATCCTGACCCAATCACCGTTTTTGTCTATTATCTAGACAAGTCACCCCATGATCCTAATCCGATCACCAGCTCTGTTTGCTACCCAGGTGAGTCATTCCCCAAATTTCAAATCGATTTTTTCTGTTGTCTAGGTGAATCACCCCGTAAGCACATCAGTCATACCTTTGTATGTGGTTTTTGTAATTCTGACCCAATCATCAGCTTTGTCTATTATTCAGGTGAGTCACTCTATGATCCTGACTCGATTATAAATTTTGTTTGTTATTCAGGTGAATCACCCAGTAGGCATGTCAGCCATGCCTCTATCTGCAGTTTTCTGCTAACCCAATTATCGATTCTATTTGTTATCCGGTAAGTCACCCCCAAATCTCAAATAAATTTTGTCTATTACCTAGGCAAATCTCCTGCCTCTATTTGTCTTCCTAGAGAGTCGCTCCCATAACAAAGACCAAAACTAAACTTGTTATGGTTACACCATACCCATAACAAGTTTCATCTTCTGCAACTCTACCCTCAAAAAATCCACAACTCCACAATTTAGATTTTCACTCCAACTTTGTCTGTTATATTCCTGCAAAAAAATGGCTATGGAAGTGACATAATCTCGGTAAATTCCATGTACAACAAATCTCCTTTTCAAGAAATCAACCTCAGACCCCCATCATTAGTCCTTATGAATATCACCAGAACATTTATTAGAAGGATTCAAGCACATTACACAAGAATTTTCAAAATGAGACAATATATTGAAACTAATTAAAATATTTGTTTTGTTCGTAAGATAGAAGAAAAAGAAAGAGAGAGAAAGCAACACAACAGTCTTATTCTTCACCAAGATAGGCAAGAAAGAAGAGGAGACGAAATGATTAAAGGTTTAAGGGTTGCCCAAAGCCTTTAAACTTGACTCTGCTTCCTTGAGGGCCTCCCGATGAGTTTTTCTACTGACGTTAACACTTGACAGCTAAGTAGCCTGGGCCCTGACCTCCTCGATCACCTTGTTCCTCATGCTAACCTCTTGTTGAAGCTACCCATGATGTAGAACAAGCTCGTCTTGCCTCTTCAGCCCTCATCCTGCTTGGCTTGGGTGGCCTCTAGTATGGCTTGAGCTTTGGAAATAGTCTCGCGAGCACGGTTTATCGTAGCTTGGTTGGTGTTGAACTCAAATCTTGCTTGCTCTATTTCTTCATTGATAGCCTTTTGATTTATTTGGAGGCTAACAACTTCAGCGGTCCAAGCTTTCTCTTGACGACGAAACTCTTCTTGCCATGTAATCATTTTTGCCCTTCGATGAGCAACTTCAATCTCCATTGTAGCAGTAATATCAGCACGTCGAAGAGTGTCCAACGCTTGAACCTAGTCATCTAGAGTAGTCAGGCGGGTTTGGTAAGGAGCAGGTCATTCTGAACCACCAATGTTTTCAATGTTATTTAGATAATTCAATAACATTAGGTTTCCAAACTCTATGAAAAGATGACCGTCCAAGAACATGGTCACAAATCACCGCAATAAATACAAGAAGTCCATGATGATATGTTGGAAAAATTCTTTGAGTGGATTGTTGTCAGGAACAACTTGGGTTGAGGTCGGTACCAGTGTAGGAGCAAGAAACTAGAAGGCACCGCATGAGGTGGTGTCGCAATGGTAGAATAAGTCTGACCACTTAGAACTGTTGAGATGTGTGGTGCCAGCAGCTGCAGCAACGGGCGAGCCGAATCCAAAATCTTGGATGGAGGTCCCCTGGAGTTACTATAATTATGGTGATCCAAGCACACTCTGAAGGAGGACTCTCCTCTTTAATGTTCCTAGTACTAGAGCCCACCCCTTCAAGAGAGAATATCAATGAAGCTTAAGAAGTAGGAGGCACCCTAATCAAGAGCCCTACACCAGGATCAGTGGACGAAGATGTGGCGATGACCTCTATGCTTGTTGCCATGGGCAGAGGCATGTTGGCAGGAGCGACACCTAGCAAACTATCTGACTAAACGCCAACATCTGCAAAATGAGTGCTAAAAATATAGCAGGACACAAGTGATAGATGAGTATTACAAAAAAAAAGAATACTTGAAGGACCAGTTGGTATAGCTGGAGGAGGAGCCCCTTAGCAATGACCATTTCCAGTTCCTCTTGACGGAGATGACTATACTTGTGTCTGGAGCAGGAACAAAATAACTCTCATCATAGGCATCTATATCAGATATAGCATCACCCTCATCACCTCCATGGCTACTTGTGTCTGAGTAATCAACAGACTTAGATGAGAGTGACCGATCAGAGGCAGAATGGGACCATGGTGAACCGACACCCGAAATATAACTCATTATACAAGGACAAATACAGAAAGAGGCTAAAAAGAAAATAAGCTACTGAACTTACAAGAAGACACCAATCTAGTTGTTGGACTATAAGGTAGAGTTACCATCCCAGGTATCATGACCGGTGGCAAAGCAATAGCATTAGTACCCTCGCCAGTCACAATGACGACTGTTGGCTCAGAAGTAGAAGGGAAAACTTCTAAAGCATTTTCTTGAGTAGCAGCCGCGGGTGCAGAAACCTCCTCAGCTAATCCTGCAACCTCGAAAACATGCTGAGGAGATGGCAACTCCTTGGCCAACTCAGTCGTGAGGGAATGACAAGACTTCTTGAGACAAGTAGCACTACGAGCGATTGTTGATGTTGTGCACTTGGCTATAGCTTCATAATCTCCTTGGCCAACTCAGTCGTGAGGGAATGACAAGACTTCTTGACTAGACAAGTAGCACTACGAGTGATTGT
Source organism: Dracaena cambodiana (assembly GCA_036321105.1). Lineage (NCBI taxonomy): Eukaryota > Viridiplantae > Streptophyta > Magnoliopsida > Asparagales > Asparagaceae > Dracaena > Dracaena cambodiana. The sequence goes on along the minus strand of JAYEPQ010000001.1, from coordinate 11,097,433 downwards.
TGATGTTGTGCACTTGGCTATAGCTTCATAATCTCCTTGGGCGGACGCGTCTCTTTGACCATGTACAGTAGCTTGAGATGGCACATCAGTCTGTGTGCGCACATCAACTTGTGTAGGCACATTAACCTATGTAGGTATATCAGTCTAAACTGGCGCAACAACTGGCACATCCCACTAAGCAAGCACGTCCCCTTGAGCAGGTGTTGCGGGAACAGCCCCAATAATATAATCATTATCATTATCATCATCACCACCACCAATGGAGAGAAACTCATCCATACCTCGTACTTGAACAACCTTGGCACCTCTTCTTTGAGAATAGAATGCCCCAATTTCTTTCATGCTTGAGTGGTTGATCAAAAAGGTGGCAGCTATCGTGTTGGCACTATGGTACCAATAGCAGAATCCAAGAGACATGTAAATGTTGGGAGTCTTCTAAGGCAGGGCGAATTGAGCTCCCATGCAACCGGAGAGAAGTGATATCGTCCACTGACACCCTCGAACAAATTACCTCAAAATTGCAACAAAGTGTTGGGATTTCTAACATAAAACTATGAGTGTCCAAACTGACGTGCAAACCTACTGGAGAAGTACAGTTCAAGGAAACAATCGACTCCTGACAATGCAACAGTTGCCCTAGTCTGATGTTGATCAACCACCAGAAATAGCTAGAAGAAATGGTGGTATAACCATTAGGATCAGTGGAATATCTAAATTCTTCTCCGTAAGCATCTCTAGAGAAATCAGGCAAGTAACGATAGATGTGATTGTTCTGGTTACTACGAACAGTCTTACAAATTGAGCGCATGTAATGATTCCTCCAATCACATCCCTTGTGCCTCTGAAAGAATGAACACCCGCTGCTGTCTTTTTGGGGCAAAGTCATCAAGTTCGGGCAATGCATCACGAACCATGACATGAGGTAAGTATAAGATAACTCTACTCTGGGATTTGGGGTTGGCACCTCGACCTCGGATTTAGTGCCTCTACTCTTCTTTCTCTTTTTGCTTCCTGGACAAAACTTTGTGGCAAGCTCTCATAGGCCATTCTACAACTCGCAGACCATGGTGGACAAGAGTCCGAGAGGCCTTCCGTGTGCAAGAAGAATGATCGGGTATACTACCTTAATGGCTATCGCGTCTCTCAGAATGGATGGGACGACACAATATTTCAACTAGATCATGAGGAAGCCAGCTATCAACCCCTATCACAAATAGGCATCTAAGCTTGATAGTGGAAGCTTTGGAAACTTGTACCTGCCTTGAATCCATCTTCATTGGATTTAGCTATATATTAAGTGGCCCTAGGTTAGCTATCCAAGCCTCGATATCAGTTTGGTTGAGATCGTCCAACTTTGTAATAGCAACTTCGAGATAATCAACATCCTAAAAAAGGTAGTTAGCCTATAATTTTTGGCTAATACCTTGATGCCTTGTGCCAAAAACTTCCTGACAGATATATAATGTGAATAATCTATTGCAAGTGCACAATGTCGGTTGTAGTGCAAATAGGTCGTTTCCACAGGGATCTAAGGTGTTCTGCATTCTAGCTCTCCTATTATTGTAACGAGCTAACTATGGGTTCTAACTTGATTTTTAGTTATTCTAATTAGTCCATGATATAGAATCAACTAGTTTATAGCCAAATATTATTTATTTTATCTTCTTTCTTTCATAATCATTTGATTATTTAGTTTAATTTCAATTTAAACATCCTAAGCATTGGCTATCAAGTTGTGTGCAAGTATAATCCATCAAAAAAAATACTTTTCATAAAAATAAACCAAATCATAAGACAAATCGACAAAATAAATGAAAACCAATAACCCCAAACCTTAACTATGCACAGACTATCAAAATACTTAAATTAAGTATAATATATCAAAGTCTTAATCTACGAGTTCTTGTATTTTAAACATTTCATAGAAAAATCATTTATTTTTTTAATTTTATTTTAGGAAGAACACAAGTAAATTTATATAAGGTTGATCCCTAGTTTCACCTACATCCTAAGCTAATTATTTACTCGTACTCCTAATTATCAAAATTCTAATTTTATTTATGAAATCCATAAAAAAATTTATTTTCCTAGAAAGCAAGAGAAATCTATACTAGAATACCAATAAACCTATATTAGAAAATAATGAACAACAATGTAATTGCCTCTGGAGTTTGATATGGCAGCCGTCAACCTTTCGGCAAAACTCTAATATTTAATTAATTAAAAGTGCATATAAAATTACATAAAAATCCTAATTTATAAGAATATGGCCAATATATTGGCTTCAGAGTACAAAACCCTAATCTAAGTACAACTAAAAAGTTACAAATTTACAACGAAGACCCGAAATTTTTTTTAGCACTTTAGGGCCCCACCTTTCCACCAAATTGCAGCAATTGCCGCCATTTGGCAGTAAAAATGTTACAACTTCGATTCAAATTTCTTCTTCTGAAGTTATGGCCTTTAGTTTCTCTTCTTACTGACTGTATTTGACTTTGGCTCTCTGGTAACTCTGTATTCTTGTATCTTTATTCTCTTTTAGCTTTTTTTGTACTTAGTTTTCTAATCTGTTTATGAGTTTATGCTATCTCCTTGTAGAAATAGGTCTAATATGAAAAATACACTAAATATATCTGAGTAATATTATTTATATACAAAAATAGATAATATGGAGGATATAAATATACACTATATGATACTTATCAATATAGAAGTCACACATCACCTTCCAGTACATCTTGTATACCTAGGGATCTTATCTCTTCATCTACTGCAGCTCCTTTATCGTCGAGACTATCTCCTCATACGATAGGTGCCCCATCAACAGCAAAAAAACTTTGAACATTTCGTGGAGAGCAAAGTCAAGTTCACTCACATGAGTAATGAAGGTTCCAAACATGGGGTTATACATCTCCAAAATACTAAATAGGTGCGATAGGCACTATGTCGGAGACTATACTGCACATTCCTTATAGCTTCATAAAGCCCGATATCCTTTATAATTGCTTGGAAGTTGGAGAGTACGAAGCGAATCATCCTGCTCTACCCCATCACGTTGGTAGAGTGAATCCATCTAGGAATGCTTAAGTTATGAGCAGGATATTGTCCTTTCAATCTCAAAAAGTCATTGAGAAAGGTGATGGCAAGCCCGGGAGACTCACTAAGAGAAAAGTCTTTTCTTACTCGTCCTAGAAACAAACTAGTCAGACATCTATCAAGACCATCTTGATAAGGACCCTGGCTGTTGAAACCATCAATGGGAACGCCACCGTAGTTTTTGGTAAAACTCGACTCCATTTGGTAAGGGAGAGATATTTTGAAGATAAGTTAACGAGCAGCTTCTTGCCATCTCTGAAATGAACATCCTCATATCTCCCATTTGGTGAAGCCACTTGCACTAGACTCCTCTAAGACTAGTATTGAGTCACCAGAGAAAGGCTGGCTTCTCAAGCTCTTCTCTATTTGCCTCTTCAAGAGGGGTGTAGCTTATCAATTCTCTCAAGGTATATGAGCTACAACTAGATAGCTTGTCTCTTCAATCATCGCTGTGACCCGCAGTAAATGAGGGGATTGGACCATAAAATCCAGGTTGAATTCTACCGTCAAGACCCCCTTGGAAGCTGAAGTGATGGCGCCTCGTAAGGGAGGTCATAGAGTTCACTGCCAAAGAGAACAAAGTCAGAAGCTCATCAAAAATTTTGAAAATTTCTCTAAGTAGAGAAATGCGAGGCTATAATAGCCTCGTGCAAATGAAACAAAATGTGAGGCTAACAGTCTTGCAAAATCAATCGCACAATGGAACATGAGGCTGTAGCCTCGTGTAATTTACACGAGGCTACATAGCCTCGCCTTAAGAGTGCCCAAAGGTGGTTTGCCTCCGGTGGCGAGCCCCAACGCTGCCGACAACGAAAAAATAGTTTTTAACCCCAATTGATCCAAAAACCCATTAAAACTTCATATCAAGTTTTTACTCATGAAAGATGAAGAAAACAAGGTTTGGAAGGGATTTTTACCTCAAAGAACAGGGAGGACCCCATCAATGCCGATGGCCGATAGTCGAAAAGACGAGGAAATGTAGCTTCAGCTAACTACAACCTTCTTTGGTGCCATTAATTGAAGATTAAGGCAAGAATTCGAAGAAAATCAAAGGAATTTGAAGGAAATTTGAAGGAATCCTTGAGAAGGTAGGAATGGGTTTTTTATATAAAGAATGAGAGGAAGAAAGTGAAGAGACTTATCTAAAGAAGAATGGTGCTCAATGAAGCTAAAATTTCGCAAGGTTGTTATGAGCCCCGCGAGGCTATTTTTTGCGAGGGCTATTTTCCACGAGGCTATTTTTTGTAAAGCTATTTATTTTGCAAGGCTATTTGCCTCGCGAAGCTAAATAGCCCCGCATACAAAAGAAGCTTGTGTGATAGACTCTTAAGGAGCTGAAGTCCAAATTATTTTAAAACTCGTTAGAAATTAACAAACGAGATTTTCAAAACTTTGAAGAGAATCTTGTAGGAGGAAAAATTTGGAGTCAAGAATAACTAAGTCATACAGGGCAAACAGTCTCTCGTACGCGAGGCTAAGAGCCTCATGCATGGATGATAACCTCATGCACACAGGCTGAGTCAGTATGGGAAAGGGTTTTCGTTTGGATTTTTACCAGAATTCTAATTTCAATCATATCTAATTACTCCAAATTGAAGATTTTAAATCCAACTAAAATACAAGTTCAGAGATTAAATTAGGATAGGATTCCATCCTTATCTTCTAAGAGAACTTCTAAAACTATAAATAGGAATCAAGAGGGGAGTTTTTGATGATCTTTGGAGACTTTTGAGTTGATTTTCTATGTGAAGGCACACCTATCAGCAGCAAGAAGCCGCCGTCCAGAAACTTTCTTCATAAATTCTTCACATTCAAGGCCAATCCGAGCATCATATCATCAACGGAGTATGAGGTTGGTACTCCATAGCCACGTAAGAAACATACACCTTTTTTGTAAAAGAGGGAGAGACATTATATAAGTTCTCTCATTTATTTTCTTATTTTCTTTTCATTGTATTTTGGAGAATTATTGTAATGTCATAAATCATGGTAATAAAAGGAAGCTCGACTGTTGCAGGAGACAAATATGACTTTGCCTAGTCATATATTAAATTATTAGGATGTGAATCAAATATGGAATCTAGGGGATGGATATGGATTCAAGCAATAAGATTTGGAGGTTAGGATCAGGAAGTGGATAATGCAAGAAAAGTGTAGTGATTTTCCCTTAGGTTGAAAAGCAAACCAAGCCACAAATCAATCTAAATCACTTAGACTAATTTGTTAACTCTGGGCTCTGATACCACTCTGTAACACCCCAAACTACACTCAAAATGTTTTTCGCATTGTTTCCATTTGTGGGTAAGGCATTACTGGTGGGTAACCTAAAAACAGGTAAATGAGGCCTTTAATAACAAAGAACTATGCAATCAAAGTGCACAACAAGAATAAATTTTATTACTACAATCCAAAATGTTATATTGCATTATCCAAAACAGTTCTGAAGAAAATTATAATATACATGATTACAAGGGATGTTGCTCACAATATAGTATTTTACAACAAAGAAGAACAACTCGCTAAACAATAAGAAAACAAATTGAGGCTCAATACAATATTTTCCAAACAGGAGATGATTTCAACCGAAGGGTGAGCATTCAGCGATCCGTTGGGGTTTGCTTACTCTTGAAAGTACGAGCCCTCGCTAACTGGCCCTCTAGGAATTTCATAATATTTGGGCGTGTGGAGGTAACTAAGGGGTCAGATCCGACAAGAAATAGAATTGCACACGTGACAAAAATTAATATTAACAGGAATTACATAATAATAAAAGCATAACATATATGAAAACTGATAGTACTTATATGCATAGTGCTATAGGATGATCTCAAAGCCATATTATAATAAATAAATCCGTAATATCTATGCAAAGCAAGATGGAGATGTAATGTGTAATGTGATATATAATATCTTGTAAATAAACTAGAGTTTGTAATGCTAAACCCTAGGCTGGTCCACATGTCTCATGAATACTCAAACAAGCAGAGGAAGTCCCCATTAGATATAATATAGTAATATCATCCTCGTGGATTATTCGCTTCTCATGTGGTGTTAAGTTAATATTTGATGGAACTGATTGATGGATAGTTCATACGTATTCTAAAAGTGTACGATACATACTCAGTATCATGGGCAAAGATGTTGGTCTTTTTTGAACCAACCACACCACTAAGTACTAATTATCCCGTGCATATCTGAGATCATAGCCATAAACGCTGGTCTCTCTTGAACCAGCTGTATTGCGAAGTGATTATTTATCCCGTTGATATGATAATTTAACTGCAAGCGTACAGTGTCGGTTGTAACACTGTACAGATCGTCCCACGAATATCTCAGGTGTTTTGCGATTCTTCCTAATTCTATAGTCTAATGGACTAATAAAGAATTCTAGATTGTATTTTGGAGTTATTCTAATTAGCCTAGGATCTATAATCCACTAGTTTCCAACCATATATTTAATTCTATTATCTTCTTCTATCATAAAAAATTGATTTTTTAGTTTAATCTTTATTTAAAGTGCCCTAAGCATTAGCTATCAAGTGGTGTGTAAGTATAACTCATCAAAGATATTACTTTTCATAAAAATAAACTAAATCATTAGATAATTCTTTGAATAAAATGAAAACCAACAACTCCAAATCCTAACTAAGTATAGATTATTAAGAAACTTAATACAAGTATAACCTATCAAAGTATTAATCTTAAAGTTCTTGTATTTTAATCTTTTCATAAAAAAGTCATGTTTTTATTTATTTTATTTAAGAAGAAAATTCTACAGAGTAATTACATGATGAATCCTAGCTTCATTTATATCCTAGAGCTAAGCAAAATTAGCTACTCATAGTTCTAGTAAGCAAAATCAATTTTTTATTCATGAGAGCAATTAAATCTAATCTAGAAAGCAAATAAATCTAAACTAGAAAGCAATTAGAAGAAATTTAACTAAGAAAAATTGATATGCAGCAAAAGTTACCTCTGGAGTCGGCATGGTGTCTGTCCCTCCTTCAGCAAATCCAATTTTTATTAATAAAATCCGAGTACAAATTATCTCCTACTTTCACTATGGTTAATCTCTACATAAAACCCTAGAATACAATGATGCGCCCAATATATAGGCTTCGAAAATCAAATCCTAATTCTAACAGAACTTAAACACTACAAAATTATATTGAAGCCCTCGAAGAAAATTCAGCATGTGGGCCCACTTTTGTGCCGCCAAATGGCGGCAAAATGCTGCCAAATAGCGGCAATAATATGTAGTTGCTTCTGTTGTTTCTCATGCACAAGTCTTGTGTCTTCTTCTTTCGATTCTCCTGACTTTATTACACTTTAACTCTCTAAAGTATTTTAATCTTGTAGTTTTGCTCTCTTTGAACTCTTTTATAGATTTTGTTTCCTAATCTGGCTTTGATTTCATATCACCTCCTTGTACGAATCGAATTACCTGAGAAAGACACTAAAAATACCCGAGTAGCATTTATTTATAGACAAAAATAGATAAAATATGGGAGACAAAGTATAAAATATGATATTCATCATACCCCCAACCTATCATTTTCTAGTCCTAGAGCAAAACCTAAACCTAAAAAGAAAAAGAAAAATCCTAACTCACTTTCGCAGGAATCACGATTGCACTTAGCACGTGCAACAAGCCTTTAAACCCTTAGGTTACTCTAGTAGATGAGTTGTGTTTCATGAGGGTCTGCAGTGAATATACCCACAAAATTCTTAAAGTAAATAGATTAAGGAAAAAAGAAAAGAAAAATAAGGATAACCTAAAATTAAGAAAAAAAATTATACAAAAGAAAGAAAAATCTTTTTTTTATGATATTTTCATCAATTAATCTCACTAATATACAGACTCAAGAACGTATTTAGATTATCAATTTTCAAATCGAGCGTCATATCAGATACACTTATCATTTTAATAAAAAAACTCAAATCCAATTTTTCAATACCCACTAACAGATATCCATTGGCTCCTATACATGTCGGCGAAAAAATTCTGGAAAAAACAAAGCTGATCCACGAATTCAGAGACAGAAGCCCGCAACTCATCGGATCCGTGAATCTAAGAAATTGAGGTCCACGAATCTAAGAAAATTAGGTCCACGAATCTAAAAAACTAAGGTCCGCAATCTAGACGACGGCACAGGTTCGTGAATCTAAAGCTGAGATTCGCGACACTACCCATAGCTTTCGGGTGGGGGTTTAATACAAAGTCACCCAACCCGAACAGAGGGATTTCATCTCGGATCGTGGGAATAACTGCCAAACGAATGCAGCGGCGTTACTTCGATTATGGGAGCAACCACCTGGCGAATATGGCGGCACTTCTCGAGTAGTGGGAGCTAACGGTCGAGCAAAATATAGCGGGACGTTACTCCAAGTCCCCTAAAAAAGGCGGGAAGCGAAAGAGAACACAGACAGAGAGGGAACACGCAGAGAGAAGAGACAGAGACAGACGTCTTCTCCCAGAAATTATCCCTTGTGATCAAGAGAAAAGAGCCCCTTTTTCTTTCCTTTAGCCAACTGATAGATATTGTACGGAGTGTCAACGGAGAGCAGAATCGTCCTCCATAGCTACCTAGAAACCTAGCCTTAAAAAAGAGGAAAAGCTATCTTCCTCATCTTCTGTAACGTGAAACCATCCGATTATAACCCTTGTATTAAAAATACTTCGATATAAAGAGCGTGCAACTTTTATGGCGAACAGAAGATTGGTGACTTCGCTGGGGAATACCATCACCTCCGGTGACTTGGTGGTGGCTCCGACAACATTCCAGTTGGTAGTATGGTCGACTCGTTCACCATTTCCGTCGACCAGCAAAGGTATGAAGAATTTTTTTCTTCAGGCTCCAAGAGCCCTACTTCCCTAAAGGGATACTATAAAATCTCCAAGGGGTCAATTCCCAAGAAGATGGCAATAGCCCAATTGAGGGAATCAACGGACCAAGATAGTCCGAAATCCCCTTCCTTAACAACGGGCTCTCTGCCAGTTCCGACAAAGACTCTTGATCTCTCAAGCAAAGTGGACCGAAGTCCCCGCTTCAACAAGGGGATGCGACCACCATCCGCTTCGCAAAGCTTTTATGCAGAGAAGGAGGTTCCTCTCACTCGTACAAAGAGGAGAAACCTAAGGAGAAGCAAAGCTCGTGCCCTTCACAGTAACACACAACAAAAGGAAACTGCCAACTCATCTCGGCAGAAACCTACGATCCAAATATGGAAGCCTAAGGGCGTGGTTGATCGAAATGCAGAAGGATTCACTCACGTTTCCTACAGGAAGCGGAGTGAACCCGTCAAAGCCATAATCAATGCGGAGCATACATTCGCGTCCCAAGGGGAAAGTCTGAAGAAGCTCGCGAACCTCGAATTCGCAGAAACTGCATGCCTATCCGCGAGCTATCTCTCACAAATGAGCCTATCACAAAGGATTCTGGTGCAAGAGATCTTAGGGAACTTCTAAACAGAAGAGAAGAAGAATCTCATGTATTTCAATGCCACTGTAAACGATTGATCAATGCAGTACTGTCTCACTGTCATTGCTCAACTCATGCCCGATCCTCGGTGTTTTGTCGATTGTCATCTCCATCAACATCGTCATCCTAATCGGCAAAAAGGAGACGACGCGGGCTTGACTTTTCTGAGCCGGAATATTTCGTGAAGACCTCCAACATGATAAGTGTTGGAGAAAAGAAAAAGAAAAAGACGGCGAAGAAAGTCTTCGAAGAAGAAGCTTCTGATCCAGAGCTCTCTTCAAGTGCGAAAGACCCATCCAACGAAGAGCGAGGAGTTTTTCGGCACACTCGACTCAAAAGTGGGGTGGCGATCCCTATGAATTATAGACAGATGGCGGGGATCTCATCTGATGAAGAAGATATAGCCAAGTCTGTTATGGCTGAATCAAAGATGTCTGATTCATTCTTTGAAGACTCCGCCTTTGCATATATGATGCATAACAATGTCCCAGAAGAGTTCTTGCGGAGAATGGAGGAGCAAGATAGGCATATCAGTAGCAACAGAATGCCATCAGCGAGCTTAAAGATATGCTATACATTCTGATGGTGTTAGAAAAAGTTAAACTGAAGAATACATGAAAGATGACCGAAGAAGAAGGTCATGGTCCTCATAACAATCGAGAAGAAGAAGAACATCATAAAGATGATGACAACCGCTCCACGCACCAGGAAGGAAACACAAATACTGTCTGGATGGAGAGCTTCCAGAACCAACTGAATGCCCTCATGCATAAGGGCGACCTACAAGAACTGGGTGTAGTAAGGCCATATCCCATGCAGTGGGAAACAGTGTCGTTCCAAGAAAGCTACAAACCGTTGAAGCTCAAATCTTTTGATGGTAGAGGATCGCCAAACCAACACCTCTACTATTTTAAGTCGCAGATAGGGCATTTATCCGAAAATGACCCTATTATTACAAGAATATTTGTTAGTACCTTAACCGGGCTAGCTTTTGAATGGTTCCGGAGATTGGAACCGGGAACCATCAATTCCAGGAGCAACATGGAGAAAGCCTTTCTCACTAGATTCTACGAAGATGATATGGAGGTATCAATGCCGGCGCTTCTAGCCGCCAAACAAAAGAATGGAGAGTCAGCCCGGGACTTTATCAAAAGATTCCGGAACGATTCTCTCATGTGCCCGCATGGGATGCCAGAAAAGGCCCTGGTAGAAGCCTGTCGATATAATTTATCGACCAAGGTTCTAGCTAGGATGGAGGTGGTGAAGTCCTCAACTTGGAAGGATCTCGCCCTACAAGCTGAAGAAGCTGAAGAAATTATGCAAAGGCTTGAAGAAGAAGGAGGCGAGGAGAAATCGAAGTGGTGATAACAGCTATAAGTCCCGACCCCGAGGGTATAAGGGAAAGGAGAAAATGGTCACTGATGCGCCACAACCCACGAAGACTTTCCCGAAACTTCATCTTCAGACGCGAGTGTTACAAAAGCAATACTCTTTTAAGAATGAGAACACAAAGACTATCTTCAACCTCCTCATGAGTAAGAAAATGTTGAAGTTGCCAGAGTCTAAATGTCCGGAGGAAGCTGGGAAAGTTAATGATCCTAACTACTGTGTCTACCATAGGATCATTAACCACCACACCCAAAACTACTACATCCTTAAAGACAAAATTCAAGCCTTAGTGGACGCCAATGTCATCAAGCTTCAAGAGCACCAGAAGAAGGTGACTGCGAACATGGTGACCATCATATTCAGTAAAGCGCCCCACTGGATAGAGTCAACAGTTCAAGATGGAGTGCAACCCATCCATAAAGACACGATGCAAGTCGTAAATTTTGATCCACACCAACAGCAAAAGAAAGGACTATTCCCCTTTGAAACTGATAGGGGGGAGAGACTATGGGTACATCCTGATCTCCTAAATGATGAACAATGGAGTTCCAGTTCATCTTGGAAGAAGCGAAGAGAAAGGGTCTTCACCTCCAATGACGTTTCCGTAATTTCCAAATACGATGAGATCATTCCTGCTCTGACCGATTCGAAAAAAGAAATCGGAAATTCCTTGGTTGCCGATGCAAATCCTCCCTCCGCGGGGACCCGTTCGGGAAAAGATTACTTAAGAATTACGACCAAACAACGGATTCTCAACCATCTCCAGATAGTGTCAAGCAAAAGGAACTGAAGTTTGACAAAGCTCTAGGGAAGAAGGGAAAAGAACTCGCCGAAGACTCGCGAAATTCATTCCAGTTCGACATCCTAACACAGCTGTCCAATATCCCTGCAAGGATAACCTTGTACGAGCTCCTGAAGCTCTCCAAATCTACTAGGGAAGCTTTAAGAGAAGCTCTACAAGATTCAAAAGTGTTCTTGGCACAAATACCAGAGATGATCAAAGAAGGAGAGTCTCTTACGCGACATGTCACCAGATCTCTGGTAAAAACATCCCTAGTGACACCTTCTCTCCGAAAGATATGCAAGTCTGAAGCACTAAGCATCATCACCCTTTGTATTACAAGGGATATATCGGATCTACGGAGATTGAAGATATTCAAGTTGATCCTGGCTCGGCCTTGAGCATCATGCCGCGAAGAATGCTGCGATATCTTGGAGTACCGATAAACAGATTAGCCGCAACCAACACTACTATGTTCGGGTTCAATTCTAATGGTAGTAGACCCCTGGGTAAAATAAAGCTCAAGTGTCAAATCGGCGATCTGAAGACGGAAGTTACGTGTTACGTGATAGATGCGGATACGTCATACAATCTGTTATTAGGGAGGCAATGGATCCATAGCAATCTAATCGTGCCCTCCACGTTACACAATGCATGAAGTATGTCGACGAAGACGCGAACGTAAAGATGCTCATTGCGGAAAAGCAACCCTTCAAAAGAGTTGAAAACTACTTTACTGACGCGTTGCTGTATCAAGATTTACGAGAGAGGTTGCCCTTATCTACTTTGTATTAAGGAGTTGAAAACTACTTTACTGACGCGTTGCTATATCAAGATGCGTTTGGCATCGCAGAACAACCCGTTCAAGATGACTCTGATAGTGGCGAAGAGGCTGATACAGAATCAGGATCCTAAGATTCGAAATCCGAGGATGTAATTTGGGATGGTGAGCTCATTGTGATAAGCCTCGAGGGCCTTGATGTAAATAACCCTGTTCACTCTGATGGTGAATGGGCGATAAATGAAAATCTGGAATTTGCTTATTCTTCTGGTGTTGATTCTGAGCCCTCAAGCACTAGCACATATGCATTTAGCGACTGTATAAAAGAGATATATTCTCTGACTTCCTTCCAAGCACCTATCCGATCATCCTTATATGAATTAAGCGATGACGTTGAAAGTGCTGACCAAGCTGTTTTTGAGGTCCCTTCTAGAAACGGAACCCAAAAGGCCATAATATTTGGAGAAGCAAGTCACAAGAGCAAAGAGAAAAGTTCATATTCTAAGGAAGAACAGGAAAAATCCGAGTTCTTCCATTATGATGAAAATTCCTGTGGAATGATAAAGAAAATGGGATACAATCTGGCCGAAGGCAGGGGTTGAATTTCGGAAAAGGAAGGAAGACAATCCTTCAACCTTTTGTCCCCGAAGAGAAGATGCCAGACTATTACCAGAAAACCGGCAGGGGGTTGGGCTGCGTCACCACTTCCGAGACCTCCTCTAGCGACAAGGCTGAGGAAAGACAATACGATCATTCGTCATAATCGTCATGCTGGGATTCTGATGTCAGCACAAGTGCGATTCTTCATGAGGTATCCTCAAACATGGCTTCTGCGATCTACGAAGATGAAGATTTGAAGGAAACCTCACCAGTAAGAGACAACCCTTGGGACAAGCATCTTAATATGAAGTGGGAGATTCAGTTTGAACAGCGGGAGCCCCCAACTGAAGATAAAGTGATCCAAAACAATATGAGAGATGAAAAAAAATCCTAAACCCATGTTTATAAGTGAGAACCTATCCTCGAAAGAAAGGGAGGAATTGATATCCCTCGTCCGCGAATACATTGATATTTTCGCTTGGAGTTATGAGGAGATGCCAGGGTTGGATCCGAGCGTGGCGGTTCACAAATTGAAGATCCGACCAGAAGCTAAGCAAGTAAAGCAGCAACAACGAAGATTCCACCCAGAGATCATGGAAGCTATAGAAACTGAAATCAAAATGTTGATCGCGTCAGGCTTTATTCGCGAAGAACAGCACCCTGATTGGCTCGCAAATATAGTTCCCGTGACCAAGAAAAATGGAAAGATCCGAGTCTGTATAGACTTTAGGGATTTGAATGAGGCTTGCCCCAAAGACGAATTCCCACCACCCATCACTGATATCATGATAGATAATACTTGTGGGTATGAGCGCATGACGTTCATGGATGGATTTTCAGGATATAAGCAAATAAAGATGTATCCCGATGATGAGAAGCATACGTCCTTCAGGACACCACTCGGAGTATACTGCTATACAGTCATGCCCTTTGGTCTAAAGAACGTAGGTGCTACGTAACAACGCGCCATGCATTCAATTTTCCAGGAGCACCTCCAGAAAAAAGTGGAGTGCTATGTAGATGACCTAGCAATTAAAAGCAGAAATAAAGAAGATCACTTGAAAGATTTGAAGATAGTGTTTGACCTCATGAGGAAGCACCAGCTCAAGATGAATCTAGCTAAGTCTTTCCTGGGAGTCTCTAGTGAGAAATTCCTTGGCTTTGTCGTAACTTCGAAGGGAATATATTTTGATCCGGATAAAGTCAAAGCTATCCAAGACATGCCACCTCCCTGTAACCTCAAAGAGTTAAGAGGATTACAAGGCAGGCTAGCGTACATTCGCAGATTTATATCAAATTTATCTGGTAAATGTCAACCTTTCACCAGATTGATGAGGAAAGGTGTGTCGTTCATCTGGGATGACGCATGCCAAAAGGCTTTTGAAGAGATCAAACAATACTCATGAAGCCACAAGTGCTCGTGCCCCCAGTTTCGGGAAAGCCCTTCCAGTTATATGTAAGGGCTATGGATCATTCATTGGGCGCTTTGCTAGCACAAAAGAATGAGTCAGACCACGAGCAATCTATTTACTACCTCAGCAGAATGATGATCAGGGCGGAACATCGGTATAATCCCGTGGAAAAAGAATGTCTAGCATTGGTGTTCGCAATACAGAAAATGCGACACTATTTAGTTGGACAAACTATCCACGTTGTATCGAGAGTTAACTCTCTGAGGATATTAATGACCAAACCTGGGTCATTAAATTCAAGATTATCCAATTGGGCCATTTTTCTATCACAATATGATATGCACTTCGTCCCACAAAAGTCTATCAAAGGACAGGCCGTGGCCGACTTCTTGGCCGAACATCCAGTCCCGGCATCCTCGAGGTTATATGAACAAATCCCAGGAGAATTGGAGGAACAAGATTTAATCCCAGAGAAGGATGGTTCGAGAAGGTCTTCCGAATCGAATACGGTTTCGAAAGGTGTATGACAACTTTTCTTTGATGATGCCTCCCGAATGGGATCCAAAGGAAAGACAACAGCAGGGGTGGGAGTTGTCTTCGTCTCTCCACGCAACCACATCATTCCTCAAGCTTACTCATTGACAAAATCGTGCTCCAACAACATCGCGGAATACAACGCCCTCCTAATCGGCTTAAGGATAGCCAAACAACTGGGGGTCAAATATTTGGAGGCATATGGGGACTCTCAACTCGTTGTCAATCAAATAAAAGGGGAGTACGAAGTCAAGCATGATGACCTCCTGCCGTATTATCATGCGGTGATCAAGATCGCTAAAAGTTTCACGGGTTTCTATATCAACCACATAAAGCGCCACCTCAATAGTTATGCAGACTCGCTAGCTTCCTTGGCTGCTACATTAGCCTTGCCCAAGCATGCTAAAAGGCAAATTATGGTAAGCAGCAAGGAGTTATTCTGCTCAAAGGGTGAGCTCAAAGAAGAAGCGAAGAAACCACAAGAAAACGAAGCTAACGCTTGTGCATCTAGCCTAGAGCCAAGAGATTGGCGTTTTCCTTATATAGATTATGTCCTTTACGGGATATTACCCAAAAGTCCGAAAGAAGCCAAAGCCATTTAGAGAAGGGCTATCCGGTTTTACTACAACGCGGAGCTCCTGACGTTGTATAGAAAATCCTACGACGGAGTTCTACTTCGCTGTCTTTCCAACCGCGAAGCTCAAAAAGTACTCGAAGAAGCTCACGCTGGCATCTGCGGAGCACATCACCCGGGACCGAAACTCTGGAATAGAATCCGAAGGATGGGTTATTATTTGCCTAAGATGATGATAGAAGCAGTTAACTACGCCAAGAAGTGTAGGGCCTGCCAAATATATGCAGACTTTATACATCAAGCTCCAGAATATCTCCACCCGACGGCTACATCATGGCTGTTTGAGCAATGGGGTATGGACATCATATGGCCAATCTCTCTACCATCAACGAGAGGGCACCGGTTCATTTTGGCCATAACTGATTACTTTTCAAAGTGGACTGAGGCCATCTCCCTGACGGAAGTAAAATCGTCAGATGTTATCAAGTTCATCAAGCACCATGTGCTTTACCGCTTCGGGGTGCCTAGAAGAATAATTCACGACAACGGATCTCAGTTCGTAAGGCAAGTGTATTCTAGATTCTGCAACAAATACAGGATTGAAAATGTTGCTTCATTGCCATACTACCCTGCAGCCAATGGTCTAGTAGAAGCCTTTAATAAGACCATTATAAAACTTCTTAAGAAGTTTGTGTCATCCAATCAACGGGATTGGGACGAAAAGCTCGAAGAGTGTCTATGGGCATACCGAACCACAGTCCGAACTCCCACCAATGCCACTCCGTTCTCCTTGGTATATGGATCAGAAGCGGTCTTGCCCTTGGAGATCCAAATCCCTTCATTACAAGTCGCGTAACAGATATACAGATACCAGTGTTTTACGATGATTCGCAAACTTCAGACAAAAGATGGTAAGTTCATTACAAATCTCTGAAGAATAACTGCAGAATCATACCTCAGAAAGCCAAAATGAGGTTCTCCATAAACAACAAGGGAACTAATACAAAAAAAATGAAGGGGGAATCTAAAACAGCATACACAATAGCTTTACAATTCAATGGTTCAAAAGGGCCTTTATTTTCTCCTCCGCATTGTCAATGTCTTTTTGAAGGGTTTCATAAGCTTGAACAGCGGCCTGACGATATAATTCCTCGTCACTGGCGATAACATTCTGCGCTGCAGCAGCCTCCAGTGTAGCCAATTCAGCCTGTGCCGCCTGGAGATCCCTGCTTGTATTGTCCTGCTGGCGCGATAAATCGATGAGGTTCTTCATTGATTCATCGTGCTCCTTGGTTATTTGGCCAAGAAAGCTTGAGCCTTGGAGATGGTCTCTTGAGCCTTAGTAATAGCTTGGTCATGGCTCTTGACAATCGAAGCAGCGGCCTCCACTTGAAGAACGAGAGATTCGCGATTTGATTGACATTGCTCTAAAGAGGCCTTGCAAATGGTTGCCTTCTCTTGAATCTCCTTCTGAGACTTAAGTTGTTTCTCTTTCAGCTTTTAGAAAATGATTTCCACTGTCTCAGATTTATCAGCACTTCTGGCTTTCGATAGAGATTCAGCAAGCCTTTGAAGCTGAGTTATCATAAGCCTAAAAGGAGCATCTCTATCCTCCCCACCAATGCTAATGATACCAGTTAGGTAAATGTTGAGAACATTGGCGATTGAATCAAAAGGAACCCCCTTTAGTATTTTATCAATACGGCGGTCCAGAAAATGAAGGAAAGTCTCCACTGTGTCTTTCAGCAAATCACCCTCAAGCATGTCAATCTTTGCATGAGAAGGAGTAATATTGGATGAGGCAGAAGCAGGTTGACCGCAACAGGAGAAATGACACCTCTAGAGATTTTCGCAGAGCTACCAATCACAGTCTCCTGAACTGCAGCAACAGTTGGAGTGGCTATGGCCGAAACCGTAGACATAGCAGCTTCAGGAATCACTGCTATGAAGTTTCAATCACAGAGGCAGTGGCAACTTCGATCGCTCCACCAGTGTCGTTCCCGCGATGGTATTGTCTGGTGAAGCCACCTTTGCGCCCATGCACTCTAAGCCCGGAGTCAAAACTGGAGCTAGCAAGAAGAAGAAAATTGACAGTTAAGTATTACAATATCATTTGATAAAATGGCATGATTACTGAAGAAAGGAGTTGAAGACCTGAGGGTTGGATGCTGGATTCTCCGAGTCCGTACACCTCAGGACCAAATACTTCGGGCACGTACACTTCGGCTCGAACCTCCTCACTCAAAAAGATATATTTACTATGATCTGAAGGAGGAGTAGAAGAGCAAAAACTGTCACTACTGGCGTCATCATCATCGCCCCATTCATCTTGATCTTCAGAGAGAGGTGCTGCTTTTGGAGGATCTGATGCGCGTGTTTCCTCGATGATTTGCACTTCATCATCTGCAGTGTCTCGAACAACGAGAGCTGCAAAATCCTCTTGTAAGGCCGAAGAAACATTGACTTCAACATTGGCCTGGCCAATAGGAGAGAGAGAATCCTTTTGAATTATGGGAACAGGGTCATTGCAAAGAACAGGCCCTTGACTCTGACGCCTCTTAAAAGAACGGAGGGTTAAAGATGAATCATCTTCATCCTCCTCGGGTTTCTCAACTATGGACCCAGAAACCGGAAAGGATGTTGCAGTGCCAGTCCCAGATGGGGTGCTTTGCGAATCAATCCCCTGCGGAATGGCAGGCAAGTCGCTAAGACGCCTTAGCCTCTCTCGCTTATGTAAAGACTTCTCAGGAGAAGACTGCGGCGGAGGAGAAGTCTTCCTCGACGTCGGATCAGGAGAAGTATCAAGGGAGGCAACCTGAACCGGTGCATCAGTGTCCTCTACTTTTTGTTCCGATTCATTGGATGTGCTGTCCCACTGAAGTCCTCCATCCCTGCCACCTTTGTGCTGCCGGCCCTTTTTTTCTGGGCATACCAGGATCTGATATCCCGCAGACTGGTATGATGTATATTGAAATTCTGAGGAGCAGAGTTAGCATCCGCGAACCATTTACAGAAGCCGAAGCTCATACTTGAGTTCAAGATCTTGAGTGGAAGATCAAATTTGGCAAGAGTTCCACCCGCGACAAAGTGAAACCAAGCTCGAGCTCCCTCAAGAACATTCCCAACAAAGCTTAACTCTCTATTGGGATTGCCAACGTAAAGCTGATCATACCCAAATTGTCGGGCAAAACGACTTGGGTAGTAAGGTTCTATATAGCAGAGGTTTCCCAAATGGAGGACCAAATGTCCTGGTCGGATGTTTATTAACCACCAGAAACATCCCGAGAATAGGGTGGTAAATTTATCAGCGCCAGTAGTGTCCACGAATTCTTCTCCGTATCCAGCATTCGGGAAGTATGGGAAATATTTGAACAACTCGAAAGTTGAGAAATGACGAAGGGCTTTGTGGATCGCGGCCATGTAGCCTCCCTTCCACTGCGACCTCTCATAGTGCTACACTTTGGGAGCATTTAACTCAATCTTTGAGTCTGCAGGACTCATCAAAGTAGGGCAATGTAGAACCAACCAAGCCATCAAATAAGTATTAGGGAGTTCTACACGCGGATTAGGAGTCTTGATGACAGGATCTCCTTTCTTCTTCTGCTCCTTCTTTACATTGCAGAATTTATCGGATATTCTTCTCAATCTGCTTTGGATACTGCACGCCATAGCGGGCAACAAACTGAGCCGCCTACCCAATGCCAGTAGAATGGCTGGGTATATGGCCCCAATAGGTATGTTTTCTTGCGAAAGAATAACACACTTCTTCAACCAAACCAGTAAATAACCCGCCAAGAAGGCAGGGTCAGATAAGGGTTGAAGGGCCTGATAATGGAAACTCTCAAAGGACGTCCCAGCTTTGAAAACGTCCTCGTCAGCTTCGGCAACATAAGCATCTGTCCCGAAGCTTGCAATTCTTTTCTCAACCTCCTTTTCAGAAACTGGAGGAAGGCGAATGAAGCTCGGATTACTCCTAGAAAAGTTAGGCAGGAGGTATTGCAGCCACTTCTTTGGCTTCAAACTACGGGTGGCCGATGTGTGGGTGCATATATGATAATGGCAGAGCAGTTCCCAGTAAGTATCATAAGCCAAAGGATCCTGAGTCTTCAGCAGACGTACTCTTCATATGGGATGTTTCCCATGGGCAAGCCCGAGACCTCATGCATCTCATGGAGGGCGAAACCCAATTCGCCTCGAGGGCAAAGGATTGTACAAGTATCAGGATTGTACAATTCCAATAAAGCAAAGAAATGGAATCTGCTTGTGGGAATGCCATGCTGAACGGCCCTGATGGCGCGATACAGCCCCGCATGATGAAGCTGATCTCTAAACGATCGCAGAAAGAAGTCAGTCAAGACCGCCCATTCTCCTTTTGAAGAACAGTGAACCCATCCACGGGGACGAAAATCTTGAACAGGAAACTCTCCTTGTGCAGCTGTAAAACGGTGCAGGAAAGTCTGCGCAATTATAGGAACCTCGCCTCTGGGGAGATTGTGTTTATGCAATCCCGATAGTAATCTGCGAAAGCTCTTCCCAGTACCACGAGGAAAAGCACCTTGAGCATTGAAGCCCCCTAACAAGACACCGTCTTGTGGCCTGTTTATGTGCCAGTCCATTCGTCTGGGCACAGAAAGGAACTGAAAGAATAAGAATGTATAAGATCTCTCTATATTAGGGAGAAACAAGTGACGACCTTCAACTTGGTGAAACCACTTATAATCGTCATCTTCCAAACCATTATCAGGCATTGAAATATGGTCCCCAAACAAGAAGACAGGTTTGAGCAACGGAGACCAATTTTCTCCTTCGAAAGATGCATTGGTCATCAACTCTCGCAATGTTGAGCGATAAGGGTGGAGAATCTTGTCTGCTCTCTCTTGGTTATCTGAAGCTGTACAATGGAGAAAGACATGACCAAATCTAAACTCTTTCTTCCCATCATAGCTGTCAGAATATCCGAAATAATGATCCTTTAGCCTAGGATTCAAGGCGTAGTCAACTGCAAAAGACATCTAGATTCAGAGATAAGAAGAAAAAAAACAAGAAAAGGGACTGACTTCTGAATTTTTTACTTACCTCCGATCAAGGGTTCCTGCCGAACCACTATCGAACTAGAAGTTGCTCGAGAATCTTGGCGATCAACAGCAGCAGCATAAGAGGAAGAAGCTTTCTTCGACATCTTTTACAGAAGAAAAAAAAGAATCCTTCGCACAGAGAATCATAAGCTATAGGAGATTGAAGACGAGAAGTCTGAGGATTCCAAACGAAGAACTCAGGTTTCAAATTTCTTGAGATAAGGGCAACCTCTCTCGTAAAGTGGAGGTTATATAGCCGATGATTTGACGGCCGAGATCTCTGGACAGACGTGATATCTGACTCGAATCTCGTGAATACCTTTTTCATTTAATACAACTTAGAGGAACGTCTCAATTCTGATGTCGCAGAAAAAAAAACAACCGCCTGCCAGCCTTCCCGCAAAAGTTCGTGACCCTAATAAAAGGTCATTTTTTATTCAAAAAAATTGAAGGCTCGCGCCCCTAATACAGAGATGTGTTCCTTCCGAAGATAGTTTGCAACTCTAATACAGAGCTGCTTTCTTCTCAAAAAATTGAAGGCTCGCGCCCCTAATACAGAGACGTGTTCCTTCCGAAGATAGTTTGCAACTCTAATACAGAGCTGCTTTCTTCTCAAAAAATTGAAGGCTCGCGCCCCTAATACAGAGACGTGTTCTTTCCGAAGACAGTTTGCGACCCTAATACAAAGCCGCTTTCTTCTCAAAAAATTGAAGGCTCACGCCCCTAATACCGAGACGTGTTCCTTCCGAAGACAAATTTGCGACCCTAATACAGAGTCGTCTTCTATTCAAAAAAAAAATGAAGGCTCGTGCCCCTAATACAGAGACGTGTATCTTCCAAAACAAGAGTCCGCGACCCTAATATAGAGTCGTCTTCTATTCAAAGATGGAAAGCTCACAGAGACGTGTTCCTTCCAAAGCAGGAGTTCGCGACCTTAATACAGAGTCGTTTCCTACTCAAAGATGAAGAAGTCCCACCCCTAACACAGAGACGAGTCTCTTCAAAAGCAAGAAGCAGTAGTGGCGCTAATACAGAGTCACAGACTTCAAACAAACACAACGAAAGTTCTAATATAGAATATTATATCCAAAGTATTCCGAAACTCCTTAAAGAATCATGAGAGTTTTGGAAACTTTGGAGGGGGTTTTGTCGGCGAAAAAAATTCAGGAAAAAACAAAGCAGATCCATGAATTCAGAGACAAAAGTCCGCAACTCATCGGATCCACGAATCTAAGAAACTGAGGTCCGCGAATCTAAGAAAATGAGGTCCGCGAATCTAAAAAACTGAGGTCCGCGATCTAGACGACGGAACAGGTTCGCGAATCTAAAGCTGAGATTCGCGACACTACCCATAGCTTTCGGGTGGGGATTTAATACAAAGTCACCCGACCCGAACAGAGGGTTTCCACCTCGGATCGTGGGAATAACTGCCAAACGAATGCAGCGCCATTACTTCGATCATGAGAGCAACCACCTGGCGAATATGGCGGCACTTCTCGAGTAGTGGGAGCTAACGGTCGAGCAAAATATGGTGGGACGTTACTCCATGCCCCCTATAAAAGGCGGGAAGCGAGAGAGAACACAGACAGAGAGGGAACATGCAGAGAGAAGAGACAGAGACAGACGTCTTCTCCCAGAAATTATCCCTTGTGATCAAGAGAAAAGAGCCACTTTTTCTTCCTTTAGCCAACTGATAGATATTGTACGGAGTGTCAACGGAGAGCAGGATCGTCCTCCATAGCTACCTAGAAACCCAGCCTTAAACAAAGAGGAAAAGCTATCTTCCTCATTTTCTATAAACGGAAAACCGTCCGATTGTAACCCTTGTATTGAAAATACTTCGATATAAAGAGCGTGCAACTTTTATGGCGAACAATATATCTACATGCACGTATGTTAGTCTACTTCAGCCTTGGACTCCAACTCTAACTCATGATTCATTTTCCCTCTCAAAATAATTATTTTCTCTTTTTTCTTTTTTAAAGAATATTTCACCTTTCATGTGAATATCCATGCTTGTTTAGGTGCAAAGTACCCGATTACTTGAATCATACTCTTTTTTTTTCTCTTGAGGCTATTGCCTTAATAGTAGGTGTATCCCATTATTTTATTACTCTCAAGGCTATTGCCTTAATACCAGGTGCACCCATTTTTTTATTCTCACTTTTTTAACTTCTTTTCTTTTTTTTAGATAGAGAAGCCTTACTCAATAATTATCATCTTTATCCTTAACCTAATAGGCTATTGTGAAGTAAAAAATAGATGTATACTTGTCTCAAAACTACTGTTAGTGGTATTTATTTTTCGGATTTTAATTTTTTTCATAAATTTATGACTGTATTGTCCAATTTACTCTTCTATCCAATTTCAAATCTAAATTTATTCTTTTATCTATAATTAAGTTGATCTTTTGATCAAAATATATAATTTTTTTCAGTTTTTATTTTTTTTTTAAAGAAAATTTTAGTTAGTTGTCCTAAAAAATACCCGAAGTGTAAAATAAAGAAACCCAATAAAAAATCTAAAAATAAAATAAAAATTCTAAAAAAACTAAAATTCCTAAGAAAATACGAATAAACGACACTAACCTACTCCCCCACACCTAAACTCGTGTATGCCCTCACACACAAACCAAGTATAGTAAAATAAATATGAAAACTATTATACAAATACTATACAAATAATGAGAGTCGTAAAAAGTTACGATCTCAATATTATCACTCTATTAATGCATGGAAAGCAGTTACGACCTCTGGATCGCTTCCCACTTTCATAGTGTGTTCATTTTAAACGTGAAGTAGGTGCATTATTATATCTCATCATCCTCCTACGAGCTACGAAATTATTTGTCTACTTCTTATGCCGTCCTCACTTTTTCTTTGTCCACATATAAGCATTAATAATTGGGTTAAAGAATTCTTCATTATAAACCTACCAATCATCGTTAGTAACAAACATACATATAGAAATATCGTGAGGTGAGAAGAGTGTAATATGATCAAGTGAATGTGGTGGTGGCCCTTCTAACTCACGAAGTAATGCAAGCTCCTCTGCAAACAAATTCTCAAAAGTTTGCTCATAAATCAATGGCACACTTGCAAAAGTATCATCATACATAGAATTACTATGTGTCAATTCATCTAATAATATGAGTTCATCTTTGATAATTTGCTCAAATAAGTGTTCAACATCAGTGCAAGAGGTCGAATAAGAGTGCAAACTGTGAATCATATTGACCTCAATGAGGGAGATCGTTTTGTGCTCATCCATATTTAAGCCACAGTCATATTCCCAAATAATAACTTCATGAGGCCACTCCTGCAATCAATTAATTAATTTGATGTTGTAAGGAATGGTCTATCCAAGATAACAGAAATTTAAATCTTTGGATTGGAGATCAGCTCAGTTTCTAAGACAATAAAATCTACAGAAAAGATAAACTTGCTGACCTTAATGAGCACATCTTAAACCATACCAAGTGGTCTCTTGATCGAATGATCAGCTAACTGTAATGTGACCTTGGTAGGCTGAAGTTTTTCTAACCCCAGTTGTTGATAAACAGTGTAAGGAAGTAAGTTGATACTTGTCCCTAAATCAAGCAACGTCCTATCAAATGTAGTGTTCCCAATGATGCATGAGATTGTTGGGAACCTGGATCTTTGTACTTGATAGGTAAGGAGTTAGAGAGGATATGTGATATATTTGCAGTAAGAAAAATTTTCTCAGGAATATTTCTTGCTCATTTTTTAGTACACAAATCCTTGAGGAATTTGGTTAAGTAGAAACCTGTTGTATAATATCAAGGAGTGGAATATTAAACTTCACCTGCTGAAATGTTTCAAGAATCTTTTCTACTTGCGGTGAAGGTTTCCTAAGCCGATTTGGATATGGTGCTTTCGGCTTAGGAACAGGTTCTTACAAATGATCATGTGACAGTGATTGAGGCGATGGAGATGGTTGTGGAGAAAGGGGTGGAATAGATGGTGTAGCCTGCGAGATAGTAGGAGTGAGATAGGGGGCATGGCTATATTATTATCCACTTGCTTACCAGATCTGAGCATATGAATGGCATTGCATTGGTGGACATGCGACTGATTGGAGTTTGAGGCACTGACATTAGGGTTCATTATGGGTTAACTTGGAAAAGTACGCTGGCCACGTTCACTCATTTGACTCGCTAATTATCCAACCTACTACTCTATATTCTTAATAGATTGAGAGTTCACAAGCAGTCGCTGACTTGTACTTTGAATAAAATAAGTTGACACTTTCATAAGATTTTGCATGTGTGTGTCAAGATTGGATATATGTGTGTCAAACGTTGATTGAGACTTGAGAAGATTTTCAACGTTCTACTTAAGTGACTGTAGTCGCTTTTCTTAATCATTATTAGACCCCTGTTGTGGATGTGAGTGGTTTTGTGTAAGTGGTCAATTCTGGTTGTTACCATAATTTGACATTTGGTTTTTAGAACTGACCATTGGCTGGAGACTACATGTTAGGGTTAGGGGGCCCATGATATTGCCCCTGACCCATGAGAGATTTGGATGGTTTCTCCAGCCAGGATTGTATGTAGAAGCATAAGGATTGTTCATGGATTGTGGATACAAGGCGTTAGCTTGCTCAAGTGTGGGACCCATATAATTCATTAATAATGGACACTCCTTCATAACATGATTCGGAGATTCACAATTAAAGAATGTGGAAATTCGAATTTGATTTACGTGGAGCACTTGGAGTCACCAATGCCTCAATTCTCCTCATAAGGGCTACAATCTTAGCTTCAGCAGCTATAGGCTGTCGACGCTATGGATCCCAACCTTATGCGCAGAAGTTGATGCACTGGGCTTCTCAGCGGGACTCTCCCACTGCATAGTTTTTCACGATAGGTCCTCAAAAAAGTCACATGCTTCATCCTCATTCTTTCTCATTAACTCTCCCTAGCACATGGACTCAAAAAAAGTTATGGATGTGTAACCGAGTCCTTCATACACGATTTGACACACCCGCCACTTTTCTATCGTATGGTGGGGGCACTGAGATAATAGATCCTTGAACCGTTCCTAGTATTTCCAGAAGGGTTTTTCCGGCACTTGACGGAATTGATTGATTTGATTTTGAATTCTTACCGTCTTATGCGTGGGATAATACTTCTTTAGAAACACTTCAACAAATTCATCCCAAATAGTGATTGAATCGGTAGACATACTATACAATCACTTTTTGGTATTTTCCTTGAGCGTAAAGGTGATGAAGCGGAGTTTAATTGCGTCCTCTGATAAGTGCTGCAATTTTATCATCATGCATACTTCCTGAAATTCACTGATAAAGAGATATGCATCCTCTGAATCAAACTTGTGAATTTAGAAAGCATACTGATGTACTACAAACTTCAGATTATAGTGATTACTTGTTGCGTGTGGAAGTTTGACCCATGATGGTAATGATGTACGCAACGAGTAATATCGATCTTGAAGGATCGGGATCGGTTGGTCCATATTATCACCCATGAACAAATCTGATCTCACTAATCGACCAAATTGATCACGGGTCCAATGTGGCATGAGCCAGTGACCATGTATGAATGCATGAATTTCCTAAACTAATGTAAGAAGTGGGGTGTGGTAGAGATGAAACGGTGGAAGAAATATGATAAAAAAATGATGTCATATAAGTTCTAATTATTTTTTATTTTTTTATTTTTTTACAGAACCAGGGAGACTAAATACAGAACTATAGAAAGCTAAAAGGAGTTTCGTACCTAAAATGCCGCCAAATAGCGGCAATTACCCCTATTTGGTGGCAAAAGTAGGGATTCTAAATCCCTTCTTTCTGTAGTGCACACCAAAATATTCTATCGTCTCTTTTATGTTCCTGTATATGTACTTTCTGGTCCTTGTACACTCAACACACACTGTTAACCAGCAAAACGTTAGAAAAAATAAGAAAAATATCGTCGATCCCCATTAACGGCGCCAAAAACTTGATGCGATAATTTAACTGCATGCATACAGTGTCGGTTATTGCACTGTACAGGTCGTCTCATAGAGATCTC
This sequence comes from Dracaena cambodiana, assembly GCA_036321105.1. Taxonomy (NCBI): domain Eukaryota; kingdom Viridiplantae; phylum Streptophyta; class Magnoliopsida; order Asparagales; family Asparagaceae; genus Dracaena; species Dracaena cambodiana. The sequence continues at coordinate 11,070,654 of JAYEPQ010000001.1, read as the reverse complement.
AGCTATTTTCCGATTCATCCTAATTCTATAGTCTAACGGACTAATAAAGGATTCCAGGTTATATTTGGGTAGGATCTTTAATCCACTAGTTTCTAACCATATATTTACTTCTATTATCTTCTTCTATTATAAAAATTTGATATTTTAGTTTAATATTAATTTATAGTGCCCTAAGTATGTGCTATCAAGTGGTGTGCATATATAACTCATCAAAAATACTACTTTTCATAAAAATAAACTAAATCATTAGATAATTCTTTGAATAAAATGAAAACCAGCAACTCCAAACCCTAACTAAGTATAGGCTATCAAGAAACTTAATTCAATTATAACCGATCAAAGTATTAATCTTCAACTTCTTATATTTTAATCTTTTCATAAAAAATCATGTCATTATTTATTTTATTTAAGAAAAAAATTCTAGAGAGTAATTACATGATGAATCTTAACTTCATCTACATCCTAGAGCTAAGCAAAATTAGCTACTTATATTTCAAGTAAGGAAAATCAATTTTTTATTCATGGAAGAAATTAAATATAATCAAGAAAATAAGTAAATCTAAACTAGAAGGCAATTAGAAGAGATTTACCAAAGAAAAATTGATATGCAGCAAAGCTTACCTCTAGAGTCGGTATGGTGTCCGTCCATCCTTAAGCAAACCCTAATTTTTATTAATAAAATCCAAGTACAAATTATCTCCAACTTTCACTATGATTAATCTCCACATAAAACCCTATAATACAATGATACAGCTAATATATACGCTTTGGAAATCAAACCCTAATTTTAACAGAACCGAAATACTACAAAATTATATTGAAGCCCTTGAAGAAAATTTAGTATGTGGGCCCACTTTTGTGCCGCCAAATGGCAGCAAAATGCCGCCAAATGGCGGCAATAATATGAAGTTGCCTTCTGGTTTTTCTCCTACACGAGTCTTGTGTCTTGTTCTTTTGATTTTCCTGATTTTATTGAATTTTGACTCACTAAAGTATTTTAATTTTTTAGTTTTGCTCTCTTTGAACTTTTTTATAGGATTTGTTTCCTAATCCGGCTCTGATTTCATGCATCTCATTGTACGAATTGGATTACCTGAAAGACACTAAAAATAACCGAGTAGTATTTATTTATATACAAAAATAGATAAAATATGGGAGGAAAAATATAAAATATGATATTCATCACCTGTGCATACCTGGGATCACGACCACAGATGTTGGTCTCCATTGAACCGGCCGCACTGCTAAGTGCTAATTTATCCCATGCATACCTAAGATCACGGCCACAGATATTGGTCTCTCTTGAACTAGCCACATTGCTAAGTGCTAATGTATCAAGAAGTAGATATCAATAGCATAGGGTCGATGCAGTTATGCAACCTAGCTAACTTCTACAATACATGTTTCATTCCACCATTATGTTTCCCCATACCTCATTGTTTTATTAATAAATTTGTTTAGGAATTAAGTCACATTAAATAATAGTCAATGTCAACGTTATTATCATGGTAATATATTGCACAAGTCGAGTCACATCCAAAGACGAAATGTTCCAATCAAGTCAAAATCTGAGTACATGTCTAGGCAATATCCAAGTACATGTCCAGGCAAAACACAGGTTGAGTCACATCCGATGACAGAATGTTCCAAACAAGTCAAGATCCGAGTACATGTCCGAGTAGAGCAAGGGGCATATCCGTAATACGATGCATATACATGATACAAATAGGATAGTCACTAGGCAAGTAAAATGTGATGACTCCATATGATTGAAGTAACATGTTATGCATTGATGAGCAAAGTCAAGTGTAGCTTTTCATGTCAAGTCTGAGTGAGGTAAAAAATTTCAAGATGATAAGTGAATCAAGTAAGATAGTTAAAATAACAAATTAATAAATTAGCAAAATATCCTCAAGTTGAAGATTGATAAAGTAAGTGAATAAAATTTGACTAAATTTCAAGGGAGAGTTGATCGCCATAGTAAAGCTATGAGGAAGAGGTTTGAAAGGTAGACTTGTCAGTGGATATGAGTCAAGAAAATGAATATAAGGCGGGTTGGTGGAGTTGATGGAGATGAGTGGTGTTGGTGGATTAGTAGTGTTAGAAACTCCAGGGAGAGCCTGCTAGTTGAAGGTGCATACTTCTAGGAACAAGTAGAGCCCAGTAAATCATTGAAGTCTCCTTTCCGATGTATTCAACTTTTGTTTGGAAATCATCGTTTCCAGCCTTAACATGTGTTCTTATTATTTAGCGAGTTGTCATCCTTTGTTGTAAAATACTCTATTTCGGGAAATGTCTCTTGTAATCATGGATATTATAATTTTTTTAGAATTGTTTTGGATAATACAATGTAATATTTTGGTATTGTAGAAATGTAATTCATTCTTGTTGTGCACTTTAATTGAATTGTTCTTTATTATTAAAGGTCTAGTATATCCGCATTTAGGGTATCCGCCAGTAATGTCTTACCCATAAATGGGATATATCACCAAAACGTTTGGGATATAGTTTGAGGAATTACAACTTTCATTAACATTTTCATATTTAGATGGTACTATTCTCATATTTCTTTGAATTTTCTCCCTCTAAAATGCAATTTTTCCAAGCGCAAAGTATTACCAATAGATTACTTCAATTAATATAATGTTTTTAATATATGTTATTCTAGTAACATTCAAGTGAAATAAAGAGGAATGATATCACAATTTTATGCCATACATTTATTGTTTGTTTCTTGGAAGTTCAATAGATTATGTGGTTATGTGTATATCATCAAAGTGTAATTATTTGTGTGGTTTACTTACTCACTAATTGATGTCATCCGTCACCTGCATGACATCATTAAGGGTGAGTTAGGTTGGGCCTTTTCCAGATTGGGCTAAATTTTGCTAACCGACAATAGGAATAAATTTCCTGTACCCAAACCGAGACTGAGCAAATTTTCAGCTTAAGCGAAATCAAACCAACAATGGTAACCGTTTTGGGCTAGAGGTCAACAACCTTAAAAAATCAAAAAAATTGCAAATTGGCCAATTCAATTTGTATGCCTGAAATTGGAGAATTTTCTTCCGTTGCCATTTGAATTGAAATTATAGCAAAATCAAGGAAAACTACAATTTAGATTCGAGTTACAAGAATAGGTAAAAGAGATTGCTCAATTTTCCTTTATAATTTGTAGGGTCTCTAGCAGCGGTGGAGCATTATTGCTATACTCCATTGACGATCCAATCATAGGAAAACTTTTCTTTTGCACCAAGCTTTGGGGAAGAAGAAGAATGCCTTGACTCCTCTTGACTCTCTCTGTCTTATGTCTGTTTCTCTTTTTTTTTAAAGAGAGAGGAGTCCTCCTTATTATGAATTTTGCCTTCTCTCCATTTAGAGACATACCTCTTCCCTGCCTCTCTCCTTTTTTTCTCCATGACTTCTCCTCCCTTTTTCATTTACTGAGAGATCTTTGTTATAGTATTTCGAGAGATAACTGTTCCCGTAATTGGAGCATGAACATGGAGTGCAACATGGAGTACAAAATAGAACATGGAGAGCAGAGGGGAGTGCACAAAGTGCACAAGGTGTGCACGCGCATAGCGTCCCCATGGGCATGCGCACAATGCCTTGTTCTAGAGCACAACACCCCCACTGTGGGTGCGTGCAATGCCCCCATTGGTGTTGAAGTGCACAGTGCCCATGGGCACATGATGTGCCTTGGGCAGTGCATTTGGCGCGTGGTGTGCTCTGGCATGCACGCATTGCATCTTTGGTGCATGCTACATCTTATATGTGCGCGGTGCATCGAGTGTACGCTTCTCGGTTTGTGCTATGCTTCAATTCGGTGCATGCTTCTAAGTTTATTTCTGGATAGTGCATGCCTGGGAGGCACTATTGCTAGGAATGCATGTGCACCCCTAGGAGTTGTATTTACTCTTCTAGAAGCACATGCACCTTTATGTTCAGTTTGCCATGCCCAGTGGCGTACTTCTCGGCATGCATCTCTAGTTGCGCTTCTGGGTTACATGCACCTGATTGGCGTGTGATGAGTGCCAAGGAGATTTATAGCCTTCATATTACCTATTTTGTATGTAAATAATGCTACTCGGGTATTTTTAGTGTCTTTTACAGGTAATATGATTTATACAAGGAGATGGCATGAAATCAGAGTTGGAGTAGGAAATCAAAATCCGAAAAGTTTCTAAAGTAGACGAGACTAAAAGATTAAATTACTGCAGGGTGTCAAAGTCAAATACAGTCAAGCAAATAAAGAGTACAAGACAAGTGACTTGTGTAGAAGAAAAACCAGATCGATTGGTCTTGCTTTAGCTGCCAATTGGCGGTTATCCCCGCCAAATAGCGGCCCATAGGTGGCCGTTCCAGAGGAGATTTCTTCGAGAGCTTCATTGTAATTTTGTATTTTTCAGTTTTGTTATAATTAGGGTTTGATTTCCGAAACCTATATATTGGTCGTATCCTTGTATTCTAAGGGGATCCTGAAATTTTGTACTCTTTTTCTCATTAATAAAATTAGGGTTTTGCTGAAGGGTGATGGCCATAACACCGTGCTCCAGAGGTGAGCCATTATTTTGAAATCTTCACTTGCTTTCTAGATAGAGTTAATCGCTTTCTAGTTTAGGTTTTACCGCTTTCTAGATTTGGGTTAACCATATTCATGAATAAAAATTTGATTTTGCTTATTAAAAGTATGAGTAGCTAATTAGTTTAGCTCTAGGATGTAGATGAAACTAGAATCCACAATGTAACTGTTTTCTAATATTTTTTTCTTAAATAAAATAAATAAAGACATGATTTTTTTCTAAAAAGATTAAAATACAAAAACTCGTAGATTTAGACTTTTATAGGTTATACTTAAATTAGGTTTCTTTATAGCCAATGCTTAGTTAGGAATTGGGCTTGTTGATTTTATCTTTTTCATTAAATTATCTGAAGATTTAATTTGTTTTTATGAAAAGTAGTATTTTTGATGAGTTATACTTGCACATCACTTGATAGCTCATGCTTAGGGCAGTTAAATAAAAATTAAACTAAAAAGATAAAATTTTTATGATAGAAGAAGATAATAGAAGTAAGAACATAGTTGAAAATTAGAGAATTCTAGATCCTAGGCTATTTAGATAGTAACAAATTCAATCTAGAAACTCATAGTTAGTCCGTTAGACTAAGGGAAGAGTAAGGAGCACAAATACACCTTAGATCCTTGTGGGACGACTTGTACAGTGCTACACCGATATTGTGCGCTTGCAGTAATTTATCACATCAAGTTTTTGACGCTTTTGCCAGGGATCGACGGTGTTTTTCTTGCTTATTCTAATATTTTACGGGTTAACAGTGTGTGTTGAGTGTACAGAGAGCAGATATGGAAGATACAGGAAGGTAAAAAGGATCAGAGAAGTCTCAGAACTGTGTAGCAGCAAGTAGAGTGTCAAACATTCTGGTTTGACCGCTATTTTGCGGTAAAACCCGCCAATTGGCGGCAATTAAGGTACTTCCCGAATCCAAATTGTTTCCAGTTTTGTCGTTTTGTTCCCTTGTTTTGAAACAAATATAAAATAAACATTAGACACAGTAAAATAAACATTAGACACAGTAAAAATCACATTTTTTTTGTTTAATCATTTCTATTCCACCGTTTTTTCTCTCCACCACACCCAACTTCTTGCATTAGTTTAGGAAATTCACGCATACACTCACAGTCGCTTGTTCATGCCACATTGGACCCGTGATCAATTAGGTCGATTAGTGAGATCAGATTTTCTCATGGATGCCAAGATGGACCAACCGATCCCAATCCTCCAGGATCGATATTACCCGTTGCGCACATCACTTCCATCATGCATAAAACTCCCACACGCAGAGGGTAATCACTATGAGTTGAAGCCGCAGTACATCAGTATGCTTCCTAAATTCACTGGTTCTGATTCAGAAGATGCATATCTCTTTATCAGTGAATTTCAAGAAGTATGCGTGATGATAAAACTGCAGCACTTATCAGAGGATGCAATTAAGCTCCGCTTCATCCCCTTTTCACTTAAGGATAATGCCAAGAAGTGGTTGTACAGTATGCCTACTGATTCAATCAATACTTGGGATGAATTCGTTACGGTGTTTCTTAAGAAGTATTATCCCACGTATAAGTCGGTAAAGATACGAAATCAAATCAATCAATTCCGTCAAGTGCCGGGAGAACCCTTCTGGAAATACTTGGAACGGCTCGAAGACCTTTTAGCTTAGTGCCTCCACCATGCGATGGAAAAGTGGCGGTTTTGTTAAATCGTGTACGAAGGACTCAATTACACATCCAAAACTCTTCTTGAGTCCATGTGTCAGGGGGAGTTCATGAGTAAGAACGAGGATGAAGCATGGGACTTTTTTGAGGACCTATCGTGGAAGACTATGCAGTGGGAGAGTCCCACAGAGAAGCCCAGTGCATCAAATTTTGTGCATAAGGGTGGAATCGATAGCGTCGACAGCTCTATAGCTGCCGAAACAAGATTGCCGCTATTATGGGGAGAATTGAGGCATTGGAGACTACTCGCGCTCCACACGTAGGTCAGGTAAATCAAATACAAGTTTCCATGTGCTTTAATTGCGAAACTCCGACTCATGCTATGGAGGAGTGTCCCTTATTAACGAATCTCATGGATCCCACACTTGAACAGGCTAATGCCTTGTATCAACAACCCATAAACAATCTTTATGCTCCTACATATAATCCTGGCTGGAGGAACCATCCAAATCTATCATGGGGTCAAGGGCAATATCAGGGGGCCCCTAACCCTAACATGCAGCCTCCAGCTAATGGTTAGTTCCCAAAACAAAATGTAGGTGCTTATCAACACTCAAATGCTTCAAATTATGGGAACAACCAGAATAGACCACATGCACAAAACCATTCACATTCACAACAGGAATCTAATAATGAACAAGAAAAGTGACTTCAGTCACTTGAGAAGCACGTTGAAATTCTTCTCAAGTCTCATTCCAACCTTGACACACACATGCAAAATCTTATGAAAGTGTCAACTGATTTTATTCAAAGAACATATCAGCACCTGCTCGTGAACTCTCAATCTATTAAGAATGTAGAGCAGCAGGTTGGACAATTAGCAAATCAAATGAGTAAACGTGGCAAGGGCGCTTTTACAAGTCAACCCATAACAAATCATAATGCCAGTTCCTCAAATTCTAATCAGTCGCGTGTCTACCAAGTTAATGCAATTCACACACTTCGATCTGGCAAGCTGGTTGACAATCACGTAGCCATGCCACCTGATTCCACTCCTATTGCACGGCAGGCTACACTCCCTGATACCACAATTCCATCATCACCTCATGATTCATCATTATCATCATCCCATGATCAACCCACTAGCACGATAGAGGAGTCTGACCCCTCTAATTCTGATCCTCTATTGACCATACTTATAAGCCAATGACTCCCTATCCAAATCGACTGAAAAAATATTCTCCTCAGGTGGAGCATATGTTTGAGTTATTCAAGCAAGTTAAGGTCAATATTCCTCTTTTTGATGCAATCCAACAAGTACCTGCTTATGCAAAATTCTTAAAGGATTTATGAACAAAGAAGAGAACATCAAATGTTCCAAAGAAAGTCTTCCTAGCTGCTAACGTCTCTAGCATCCTCTCTCAGTCAGCACCTGTGAAGTACAAAGACCCTGGAAGTCCTACTGTCTCCTACACTAAAAAGACTACAGTGATTGAAAGGGCTTTACTAGATTTAGGAGCAAGTGTCAACTTGCTTTCTTATTCAGTGTACCAGCAATTAGGACTGGGCAATTAGGACTGGGAGAGCTCAGACCTACAAGAATTACATTACAGCTAGCTGATAGATTTGTTAAGTCAATATGGGAGAGATTGAGGATGTCTTAATTAAGCTTGGGGAGTTTATCTTCCCAGTTGATTTCATAGTTCTCGAGACTCAACATGTGGTGGATCCACACCATTGTATCCGAGTTATTTTGGGACGTCCATTTTTGGCCACTTCTAATGCTGTTATTAATTGCCGGAGTGGATCGATGCGACTTTCCTTTGGAAATATGACACTTGACTTGAATATATTCAATCTCGGGCGCCAACCAAGTGATCCACATGATGAGCTCCTAGAAGTGAATATGATCCAAGGGTTGTCCAGTGAGCACCAAGAGGAGGAATTCTTTGATGAGCTGGATGATTTAGTTGATGAGAGTATATTCTTGGAGACACTCGATGAGTCATCTAATTATGTGTCTTCCACTCAATGGGAACTTCCACCTGAGCCATTGATGACTGAACCACGAGTTCAGTTACGACCATCTATTGAGTGTCCACCAGAGTTTGAGATGAAGACCCTTCTGAATCATCTCAAGTACGCTTTCTTGGGGGAACACGACACACTACCAGTCATTATCTCTGCAGAATTGACTGACGCTCAGGAGGAAGCACTCATATCAGTGTCGAAAGCACATAGGGAAGCCATAGGCTGGAGTATGACTGATATTAGGGGGATAAGTCCTTCTATAGTGCAGCATAGAATTTATTTACTAGACAATGCACGACCTACAAGAGATCCTCGGTGTAGGTTGAATCCAGTAATGAAAGAAACTGTGAGGAAGGATATTCTTAAGTGCCTTGATAATGGGATTATCTATCCTATCTCTGATAGTGCATGGCTAAGCCTAGTTCAAGTAGTGCCTAAGAAGTCCAGAATCACTATAGTCAAGAACGATACAAATGAGCTTATCCTGATGCATTTGTAGACGGGATAGCGAGTCTGCATTGATTATAGAAAGCTTAATGCTGCAATAAGGAAGGACAACTTCCCCTTACCATTTATTGATCAGATGTTGGAACGGTTGGCCGGATATGAGTTCTATTATTTTTCTAGATGGATACTCTGGCTACAACCAAATTTCCATCACTCCGGAGGATCAAGAAAAGACCATGTTCACATGTCCATTCGGCACCTTTGAATACAGACGCATGCCCTTTGGGTTATGCAATGCACCTGCCACGTTCCAAAGGTGCATGGTAAATATTTTCTTTGACATGGTTGAACGATTTCTTGAAATTTTCATGGATGATTTCTCTATCTTCGGAGATTCATTCCAAGAGTGTCTGCATCATTTAGAGTTAGTTCTCAAGCATTGTCATGAGAAGCATTTGACACTCAATTGGGAAAAATGTCATTTTATGGTCAAAAATGGCATAGTGCTAGGGCATGTCATCTCGAAGGATGGTATTAAGGTTGACAAAGCCAAGGTGGACCTCATCATTAATCTTCCACCTCCGCGATGAGTGAAAGATGTACGATCCTTCATTGGTCATGCTGGTTTTAATAGTAGATTTATCAAAGACTCTAGCAAAATTGCTAGGCCTTTGACACATCTACTAGCCAAGGAAGTGCCATTCAATTTTACACCTGATTGTCTAAGAGCATTTGAGCAGCTCAAGTAGGCGCTTACCACCACTCATATTATTCATGCGCCATACTGGAGCTTACCCTTTGAGCTTATGTGTGACGCATCCGATTATGTTATCGGTGTCGTCCGTGGTCAACGTATTAATAAGCAGCCACATGTGATTTACTATGCAAGTAGGACACTCAATGACACCAAGTTGAATTACTCTACCACAGAGAAAGAGCTTCTAGCTGTCGTCTTTGCACTTGAAAGATTTCATTCCTACTTGATTGGATCAGGGATTATAGTTTACACTGATTATGCTGCTTTGAAATATTTGTTAACCAAGAAAGATGCAAAAGCATGGCTTATTCGATGGATCCTCTTGCTACAAGAGTTTGATCTTGAGATATTAGGTAAGAAAGGTGCTGATAATTTAGTAGCTGATCATTTGTCTCGTATGCCCAACGTTCCAACTAATTCTTGCCCATAAATGAATCATTTCCAGATGAGCAATTGTTTGAATTGATCCGTGAACCATGGTTTGCTAATATTTTGAACTATCTTGTGACCAAGGAGATTCCATCCCATTGGTCCAAGCAAGATCGATATAGATTCTTGTCCCAAGTAAAATTCTTTTACTGGGATGAACCATATATGTTCAAATATTGTCCAGACCAGATCATATGTCGATGCATACCTGACGATGAGATACAAAGTTTCCTATCTTTTAGTCATGAGTTTGCTTGTGGAGGACACTTTGGTCCAAGGAAAACGGCTGAAAAGGTATTGCAGACTGGTTTTTATTGGCCAACTCTTTTCAAAGATGCCATGGAATACTGCAAAGCATGCACACGATGCCAATTCGTAGGCAAAATTTCACAGCGCAATATGATGCCTCTACAACCTATCCTTGAGGTCGAAATATTTGATGTATGGGGTATAGATTTTATGGGACCGTTACCCAACTCGTTTGGAAACCAATACATATTAGTCGCTATTGATTATGTTTTCAAATGGGTAGAGGCAATAGCCGAAAAATAGAATGACAATAAAGTCGTTGTCAAGTTCTTGAATGAGAATATCTTTTCTCGATTTGGCATTCCTCGAGCTATCATTAGCGATAACGGTACCCATTTTACCCACCGGTCATTTGAGGCGCTTATGCGGAAATATTCCATCACCCACAAGTTAGCTACACCGTATCATCCGCAAACTAGTGGGCAAGTGGAAGTTTCCAATCACCAAATCAAACTGATTTTGGAGAAGACAGTGAATCACAACAAAAAAAATTGGTCTTGTAAACTAGCAGATGCATTATGGGCCTACCGTACTTCTTACAAGACTAATCTAGGCATGTCTCCATATCGGTTGATATTTGAACAAGCATGTCATTTACCAGTGGAGGTTGAGCATAAGGCTTTATGGGCAATAAAAATTTCTAAATTTTGAGCTCGAAAAAACTGGGGAGCAGCGGAGACTGCAACTTAATGAGCTTGATGAGATTAGACGGGATGCATATGATAGTGCTAAGATTTATTAAGAGAAAACTAAAGTGTTTCATGACAAATCGATCATTCGCAAGTCATTTACACCCAGACAAAAACTTCTCTTATATAGTTCAAGGCTACATTTATTCCCGAAAAAATTGAGGCGAGATGGAGTAGACCGTACATAGCACGGACGGTGCACCATCACTGTGCAATTGACCTCGAGGATCCTAAATACGGTAGTTTATTCAAAGTAAACGGACACCAATTAAAACCGTTTTTAGAATCTCGAGTGAGCGATAATGTGGAGGTCGTGACACTTCAGATCCGATCTATGCGTAAAGGCATGTAGTTATTTGTATAATAGAATGTACATTATGTATATTATGTTACTAACATGATGCTATGTTTAAAAGCAAAATTAGGGAAAGATGAGGAGCTGATTGTAATTTTTCCATCCCTATATAAACCCAAGCAGCCCTCTTCTTCCCCAAATCCACTCTTCCAAAACCCTAGCTGCCTCTCCCCCCCACTTCCTCCTTTGTCTTTTGCTTTTCTTTTTGCAGGACAGTGTAGAATCTCCCATTGTTACTCAGACCAGTGGTAATCAAAACATAAGAATCACCACCATAGCTATCTTCCTCCGAGTTTCTGGCCAACAGAAGCGTATAAACCACTATTTGGTGGTAGAAACCCCAATCAGTGACCAAATTTTGTAGTTTCCCCGTGAAACTTCAGGGCAGGTAACAAATCTCTGGTCTCTATTTAGTGTCTATTTCACCGCTGTGATTGAAACTCTGGGCTGGAATTATCTCATTTATACACCTAATGCAATCTATATCCCATAGTTAGTGGATGAATTTTATGCGAGTTTTACGAAATCTGATATTTCGGAGATTGCAAAACCATAAAACTCCATTGGCGCACATAAATACACGAAGTGCACGCAGCAGCCATCTCGGCTTCTACAGGCATCCTTCTTCACACGGGGAATCACACCCCCAGTAGAATTGAGGGTTATCTTACACGGATGGGCCTGAATTGTAAAATCACACCCCAAGTAGAATTGAGGATTATCTTATACGGATGGACCCGATTGCAAAATAACACGCGATAAAAGGATCAACAGTAAGACACTATATCGCAATATTCACACAACTTGCCACTGGATCAACACTAATGTTATGGGTATTACACATATGTCATCTTTTTACATGCCCACACTTTATGTTGTTGATTGTATTATGCATCAAGATACTCACTTATGTATGTGCACATAGCTACTCGACACTATTATTGATGCTAAGATGCGGTCGAGAACTAGTTTGCCTCTGCCATGCTTAATTACACAGTTGTGTTGCGGGTTTCTGTCTAGTGCCGAATTTGATGCTTATGCACCCTCACGCGTGTTTATCGCTGCCGAACATATTTCAGTGACATATCACGCTGCTGTTCCAGAAGATTGGAACAAAAATGCTGATGACGAAAATATATGTGCCACTGACATAACACAAAAGGAGGAAGATGATGCCTTTTTTTACTAAGGCTTGCCAGCTGATCCCACTGAGCAAATCAATGTAGTCTGGCAAGGTCTTGGAAAAATTTGGCACCGGTTGAAACAAATCGATAAGGGTGATCTTCTACGACACGAGCATGTCTTGCACCCGGCGAGTCTAGTAGGAGGAAAAGAGGACGACACCAATGATTTGCGTATGAGGGCATACACAAGTTTAGGTGTGAGGGAGCGGATTAGAAGATTTTTATTTTTTTATGATTTTTAGGATTTTAATTTTATTTTTTTTATTTTTACATTTTTGGGTTTCTTTATTTTACACTTTGGGTAGTTTTTAGGGTAACTAACTGAAAAAAAATTAAAAAAAGAAACTAAAAAAACTGAAAAAAATTGAAAAAATATTTATGTATTTTTATCAATAGATCAACCTAATTACAGACAAAGGGACAAATTTAGATTTGAAATTGGATATGAGAGTAGACTAGACGATACACTTTGAATTTTATGAAAAAGATTAAAATCCGAAAAATAAATACTGCTAACAGTAGTTTTGAGGCAAGTATACATCTATTTTTCACTTCACAATAGTTTATTAGGTTAAGGACAAAGATGATAACGAATGAGTAAGTCTTCTCTCTCTAAACAAAAAAAAAGTGAGAATAAAATAATGGGGTGAGCCTGGTATGAAGGTAATAGCCTCAAGAGTGATAAAATAATGTGGTGAGCCTGGTATTACGACAATAGCCTCAAGAGTGAAAAAAAGAGTATGATCTAAGTAATCGAGTACTTTGCGCCTAAGCAAGCGTGAATATTCGTATGAAAGGTGAAATATTCTAAAAAAACGAAAAAGAAAAAGAAAATAGTATGAACTGAGTAATCGGGTACGTTTTCACCTAAGCAAGCGTGAATATTCGCATGAAAGGTGAAATATTATTAAAAGAAGAGAAAAAAAAGAAAAAAAAGTTATGAGAGAGGAGATGAATCAGGAGTTAGAGTTGGAGTCCAAAGCCGAAGTAGACTATCACACGTGCACATAGATGTATAGGAGCCAATGGATTATCTGTTAGTGGATATTGAAATATAGGATTTAAATTTTTGATTAAAATGATAAGTGTATCTGATATGACGCACGATATAAAAATTGATAATCTAAATGCGTTCTTGAGTTTGTATATTAGTGAGATTAATTGATAAAATATCATTAAAAAAAGAAGATTTTTTCTTTCTTTTGTATAAATTTTTTTCTTGATTTTCGGTTATCCTTATTTTTCTTTTCTTTATTCCTTAATCAATTTTCTTAACGAATTTTGTGGGTATATTCACTGCAAACCCTCACAAGACACAACTCGTCCACTAGAGTAACCTAGGGGTTTAAAGGCTTGTTGCTTGTGCTAAGTGCAATCACGATTCCTACAAAAGTGAGTTAAGATTTTTATTTTTTGTTTTATGGTTAGATTTTACTCGAGAACTAGCAAAAGATAGGTGTGGGGATGTGATGAGTGTCATATATTGCATATTTATAGACTTCATTTTACCTATTTTTGTATATAAATCATACTACTCAGGTATTTTTAGTGTCTTTTTCAGGTAATCCGATTTATACAAGAGATGGCATGAAATCAAAGTTGGAGTAGGAAATCAAAGTCCAAAAAGTTTCTAAAGTGGGCGATACTGCAAGATTAAATTACTGCAGGGTATCAAAGTCAAATACAGTCAAGAAAATAAAGAGCACAAGACAAGTGACTTGTGTAGAAGAAAAATCAGATCAATTGGTCTTGCTTTAGCCGCCAAGTGGCGGTATCCCCGCCAAATAGTGGCCTAAAGGTGGCCATTCCAGAGGAGATTTCTTCGAGGGTTTCATTGTAATTTTGTAGTTTTTCAGTTCTGTTATAATTAGGATTTGATTTTCGAAGCCTATATATTGGCCGTATCCTTGTATTCTAAGGGGATCGTGGAATTTTGTACTCGTTTTCTCATTAATAAAATTAGGGTTTTACTGAAGGGTGACGACCACAACACCGTGCTCCAGAGGTAAGCCATTATTTTGAGATCTTTACTTGCTTTCTAGATAGAGTTAATCGCTTTCTAGTTTAGGTTTTAGTGCTTTCTAGATTAGGGTTAACCATATTCATGAATAAAAATTTGATTTTGCTTATTAAAAATATGAGTAGATTAGTTTAGCTCTAGGGTCTAGATGAAGTTAGAATCCACTATATAATTGCTTTCTAATATTTTTCTTCTTCAATAAAATAAATAAAGACATAATTTTTCTCTAAAAAGATTAAATACAAGAACTCATAGATTAAGACTTTGATAGTTATACTTGAATTAGGTTTCTTGATAGCCTATGTTTAGTTAGGGTTTGGGGTTGTTGATTTTATCTTTTTCATTGAATTATCTAAAGATTTAGTTTGTTTTTATGAAAAGTAGTACTTTTGATGAGTTATGCTTGCACATCACTTCATAACTCATGATTAGATCACTTTAAATAAAGATTAAACTAAAAAGATCAAATTTTTATGATAGAAGAAGATAATAGGAGTAAGAATATGGTTGGAAATTAGTGAATTCTAGATTCTAGGCTTTTTAGATAGTAACAAATCCAATCTAGAAACTCATAGTTAGTCTGTTAGACCAAGGAAAGATTAGGAAATGCATAAATACCTTAGATCCTTTTGGGATGATCTGTACAGCACTACATCGATACTGTGCGCTTGCAATAATTTATCACATTAGCATACGCTTGCTAGAGACATGCACGCTCTTGAGAATAGGATGTGCTCATCTAGAAAGTGCACGCAATTCAGTGTGCGCTCTATGGCACCCAGGGGCATGCTCCTCGCGCGCACCCCTAGTTATGCTTTTGGGCTGTGAGTAGGTATGAGATACACTTATTTTGAGAGCGTGCACACCTGATATAAGATGCGCTCCTCTGGGAGGCACGCACTCCTTGGGCGTGGGCATCTGGAACTCTTATTTCGTAGATTGCTTTAGTTTTTTTAGTGTCTATAGAACTCCCTCCAATGTTTTCAAAATTTTGTTGTTGATTAGTAATGAATTTCAAAATACTTTGGAATCTTTTAATTTTGGCTTTGTAGTCTTCATTGTGTACTACGATTTTTATGGTATACTGTGAACCATCTTTTGAAATCTCTACATTCTTGATCCTTTAGCCCTTACTGATGTAATGTTGAATCATGTGGAGAGGTTTCAATGTGTCTTGATGTCTTGAGTCCCGTAGTTTTGAACGATGACTCAAGATTTGCTCTTGAGATGAGTATATAACTCCGCTTCAGCTCTTTTCTTCATGTGGATGCACACAATCTTGTATTCATCATTACTGTTTAGGAGCTTCAAGATTCCCTATAAATATGTTGACAACTTGTACTTTGCAAACCATCTTCTGAAAATTGCCATTTTCAGCTATTTTGTTGTTGGAGATGTATTGTGGAACCTTTTCATAACTTGTCAAATTTGATCCTCAAATTTCCTTGATCTTCATGGGTATAATATTGACATCTTCAAAGTATCAAAGATTGCTTGTAAGAAATTTTCTTGATGTTGGCCATTGCGCTTGTGTTGCCCAGCCAGACTTTAATTTGTAGCTTTGCTTTCCGAGAAGTTGTTGTCTTTAACATGAATAGAATTACAGTCTAGAACATTTTGAATATTTATTCAGAGGCAAAGAGTATGACAGACAAAGTCATGAATTTGATGGACAGAGATAATTGTTGACGTGTCTTATGGATGGTAACTCAAACTATTTAGAGGTATTGGCATGATAGAAAGAGTCTTCCAAAGAGTTGAGTCCTAACTTTTCAGTGATGTCTTGTATGACAAGTTAGAAAATATAGGTGATAGGCACAGGTATGATGTTAACGTCGTCTACTAAATATTGACTCGAGCTATTCAAAGATTCTAGACATGATAGACAAGAGTTTACTAAAATAGGATCCTAACCATTCAGTGATATCTAGTATGACAAATGTTTGCCATAAATTTAATTTTATTGAACTTTTGAAGAAAAACTTACAATATGAATGGTTGCCCATTTATGGAAGATGAGGAATATAGTTTTATCTTCGTTTAGTGCTAGGTTATGTTGTAGCTATGGAGGATGATCTTTCTCTCAGTTGACACTCCGAATATAATTCCTTCTGTTGGTAGCATTTGCAAACCTCTTAGATGTAAAAGATTCTAGATTCTTTGCACAAGTGCTCAAGTAGAGATAATCTAGCCACTTCTTCAGCCCAACCTTTGGTTATTTATAGAGGTCTGGAGACTTTTAAATTTGTGTAACTGTCTAATTAATAGTCTCCTTAATTTGAGGATTAATTCTCTGTTTCTAATCCCATGGATTTGTATTGAATTTCCAAGATTTGCAACTGAAATCTTAAATGCTCTGGATTTGTAACTAAAACATGGATCTCATCCTTTAGATCTGCATTTTAGGTCCTTACAGTTTGCGTGACATTCTAAGACCCTTATTTGGGTGTCAATGAAGATAATTTCCGCATCTTTAGGCTTTGGAATGAAAATGCAAGTCTATGGGGTTCGTGTTTTGATTATTCCTTAGCTCCAAATATGGGCTTAGAATGCAGATCTATCTAAATTAATGATCCGTAATTTAGCTCCCAGCAACATGTCTTGCTTGATTAGATCCGCGTTTGGATACAAATAAGGTTAGCTTTTATTCTTTGAGAGTTTGGAGTGAAAACACGACCCTCTGGAGTTCGCATTTAAATTATATTTAGCACTAATCATGAGCTCGAAAGATAGTTATTCACCATAAAAATTGCAAATGATGCTCTATTGAAGTTTTTTCAAGAAAGGATTACAGTCCAACGGTTTTCCGTTTATAGAAGATGAGAAAAATAGATTTTCTCTTTGTTTAAAGCTGGGTTCTGATATAGCTGTGGAGGATGATCCTGCTCTCCGTTGACACTCCGTACAATCTCTCTCAGTTGGCTGAAAAAGAAAGGCTCTGAACTCTTGATCAAAAAGGGTAATTTTAGATGAAGATGCTCTCTCTCTTTTTTTTCTTTCGTTCTTCCGCCTTTTATAGGGGTTCTAAGGTAACGTCTCGCCTCATTTGCTCGACCGTTAGCCCCCACAACTCGAGAAGTGCCGTCATATTCGTTAGGTGGTTGCTCCCATGATCGAAGTAATGTTGCTACATTCGTTTGGCAGTTAGCTCCACGATCCGAGGTGACAACTCCCTTGTTCGGGTTGGGTGACTTTGTATTAAACCCCTACCCAGAAGCTATGAGTAGTATCGTGAATCTCAATTTTAGATTCGCAAACCTGTTCTACTGTCACTGGGACGCGAACCTCGATCTTTAGGTTCACGGATCTGTTGAGTTGCGGATCTCCAACCCTAAATTCGCGGATCTGCTTTGTTCTCCAGAATTTTTCGCCGACAAAACTCTCTCCAAAATTTTCAAAACTCTCATGATTCTTTGAGAAGTTTTGGAATACTCTGGACAAATCATTCTATATAAGAATCTCCATTTTTTATATTTCTTGAGAGTACAATTCTGTATTAGAACTTTCTTCAATTGAGGGCAGAATGACTCTGTCTAAATATCTCGAACTCCCATTTTGAAAGGAACACGACTCTGTATTACGCCGTGAATTTGTTGCTTTTGAAGGAAAATGCGACTCTGTATTAGCACCACAATTTGTTGCTTTTGAAGGAAAATGCGACTCTGTATTAGTGCCACAATTTGTTGCTTTTGAAGGAAAATGCGACTCTTTATTAGCACGACAATTTGCTGCTTTTGAAGGAAATGCGACTCTGTATTAGCGCCACAATTTGCTGCGTTTGAAGGAAAATGCGACTTTGTATTAGCGCCACAATTTTCAACTCTTGAAACATATGATTCTGTGTTAGGATCGCGAATTTGCGTTTTAGAGAAGAAGACGACTCTGTGTTAGGGTCGTAAACATTTGATTTGGAAGGAACACTACTCTGTATTAGGGGTGCGAACTTTCATTTTAGAGAAGGAAAATGACTCTGTGTTAGGATCGCAAACTGTCATTTCGAAAGGAATACGACTCTGTATTAGGGGCGCGAACTTTTCACTTTTTAGAATAAAATGACTCTGTGTTAAACTGTCATTTCGGAAGGAACGCGACTTTGTATTAGGGTCGCGAACTTTCATTTTGGAGAAGAAAACGACTCTTGTTAGGGTCGCAAACTGTCATTTCGGAAAGAACGCGACTCGGTATTAGGGTTGCGAACCTTCACTTTTTGGTTGCGGAAAAGCCGGAAGGCTGTTGCTTTCTACGGCGTAGGAATTGAGACGTTCTCTGAGCCGCATTAAATGAAAAGGTACTCACGAGATTTGGGCCATAGATCACGTCTATCAAAAGATCTAGGCCATCAAATCATCTGCTATAAAATCTCGATTCCATAAGAGAGGCTACTCTCATCTCAAGAAATTTGAAATCTAAGTTTTTCTTTAGAGTTCCTCATACTTCTCGTCTTCAACCTTTTCTAGCTTTCGATACTCTTTGTGGAGGATTTCCTTAATCTGTAAAAGATGCCGAAGAAAGCTTCCTCCTCCGGTGCTGCTGCCAGTGGTCATCAAAACCCTCAAGCAATCTCCAGTTCGATGGTGGTTCGGCAGGAACCCTTGATTGGAGTTAATAATAATAAATTTCAAAAGGCAATCCCTTTCTTAAAATTTTTTTGTCTTGAATCTGAATATCTCCTTCTGTAGTTGATTATGCTTTGAATCCTTGGCCTAAGGACCATTACTTCGGATACTCGGATGGTTATGACGGGAAGAAAGAGTTCAGATTCAGTCAAGTTTTTCCGCATTATACAACATCTGATAGCTAAGAGAGGGAAGATAAAATTCTCCATCCTACTCGCTCAATATTGCGAGAACTAATGACCAATGCACCTTTTGAAGGAGATGATCGGTTCTTGCTACACAAACCTGCCTTTTTATTCGGGGACCACGTTTCGGTGGCCGATAGCAGTTTGGAAGATGGAGATTACAAGTGGTTGCGTCAATTTGAAGGCCGCTACTTGTTTCTCCCTAACATGGAGAAGTCTTACTCGTTCTTATTCCTCCAATTCCTTTCCGTGCCCAGACGAATGGACTGGCACATAAACAGGCCGCAGAACTACATCTTATTGGGAAAATTTAACTTTCAAGGTGCTTTCCCTCGTTCTACTGGAAAACACTTTTGTGGATTGCTCCCGGGGCTGCTTAATCATGACTTCCCTAGAGGTGAAACACCCATAGTCGCGCAGACTTTCTTACACCGATTTGTTGATGCGCAAGGGGAATTCCCTGTTTAGGATCTTCGTCCCCCTGGATGGGTTCACTATTTTTCAAAAGGAGAGTGGGCGGACTTGACTGACATCTTTCTGAAAGCTTTCAGAGATCAGCTTCATCATGCAGGGCTGTATCGTGCTATCATGGCTGTTCAGCACGGCATTCCTGCTAGCAGATTCAACTTTTTTGCTTTACTGGAACTGTACAATCCTGATACTTGTACAATCTTTTACCCTCAAGGCGACTTGGGTTTCGCCCTTAACGAGATGTATGAATTTCTAGACTACCCATCGGAAACATCCCGTATGAAGAGTACGACCCGACTGGGGAAGAACTCCATCTACTGAAGACCCGGGACCCTTTGGTTTATAATACTTACTGGGAGTTGCTCTGCTACTATCATATTTGCATCCACACATCCGGCACCCGCAGTTTGAATCCAAAGAAGTGGTTGCAATATCTTCTGACCAATTTTTCTAAGGGTAATCCAAATTTTACTCGCCTTCCTTCAGTTTCTGAAAAGGAAGTTGAGAGAAGAATCGCAAGTTTCAGGACAAACGTCTACGTCACTGAATCTGATGAGGACATTTTCAAGGCTGGAATGTCCTTCGAAAATTTTCACTATCAGGCCCTTCAATCTTTATCTGATCATACCATCTTGGCGAGCTATTTGATGGTATGGTTGAAGATGTGTGTTATTCCTTCGCAGGAAAACATACCCGTTAGAGCTGTATACCTAGCCATCCTACTAGAATTTGGTAGGCGACAAAGTCTAATACCTATACTGGTGTGCAGCATCCAAAACGGACTGAGGAGATTATCTGACAACGTGAAGAAGGAGAAAAGGAAGAAAGGAGATTCGGTCATTAAGACTCCTAATCCGCATGTAGAACTCCCCTATACTTATTTGATGGCTTGTTTGGTTCTACATTGCCCCACTTTGATGAGTCTGGCTGATTCACAGATAGACTTAAGTGCTCCGAAAGTGCAACACTATGAAAGGTCGCAATGGAGAGGGGGCTATACGGCTGCGATCCGCAAGACTCTCTGTCATTTCATGAGTTTTGAATTATTTAGATGTTTTTTGTACTTTCCAAATGTTGGGTATTGGGAAGAATTCGCAGACATGGCTGGTGCTGATAAATTCATTGTTCTGTCTCCGAGGTATTTCTGGTGGTTGATAAACATCTTCCCAGGATATTTGGTCCTTTGTTTGGGGAACCATTGTTATATAGAGCCCTATTACCGGAGCCGTTTTGCTTGACAGTTCGAGTATGATCAGCTCTATGTTGGTAATCCCAATAGGGAAATGAGTTTTGTTGGGAATGCCTTTGAACTAGCTCGAGCTTGGTTTCATTTCATTGCAGGTGAAACCCAGGCTAGATTTGATCTTCCACTAAAGATCCCAAACTCGAATATGAGTTTCAGTTTCTGTAAATGGTTTGCGGATACTAATTTCGCTCCTCAGAACTTCAGTGCAAATCATACCTGCCTGAGGGAGATTAGTGCTTGGTATGCTCAGAAGAAGAAGGCTGACAGCACAAAAGTAACAGGGATGGAAGATTTCGAGGCAAAAAGTGCCTCTGATGAGTCGGAACCGGTGACTCAACAAAGGGAGGAGGACAATAATGCACCAGTTTTATCAATTCAGCCAGCCTCTCCTGCTGCTTCTCCTCTCCCAACTTTGAAGGAAACTTCTCCTCAACCATAATCTCCTCCGAAGAAGATTTCGTATAAGTGAAAGAGACTGAGGTGCCTCAGTGATTTGCTTATTGATCCGCGGGGCATTGATCCGCAGGACACCCCATTTGGAGCCAGTACTACATTGATCTTCGAGACCCTCGCAGAGGAACCTGAGGAGGATGATGACGACTCATCTTTAACTCTCTGCTCCCTTAAGAGGTGTCGAAGTCAAGGACCTGTTTTTCGCAGTGATCCTACTTCTGATACTCAATGGGATCTTGCAACTCTCATACACCAGGTCACTATTGAAGTAAAGGCTTCTTCTGCTACACGGGACGATTCTGCAACTCTCGTTCATCAAGCTCCAATGGATGATGAAGTACAAATAATTGGGGAAATCCACGCATCAGGTTCTCCAAAAGTAGCACCTCCTTCAGGAGATCAGGATGACTGGGAAGATGACTATAATGTCGACAGTGATGATTTTTGATATTCAACCCCTCCATCGGACCATGGTAAGTATGTTTATTTAAGCGAAGATATTCGGACCGAGATATACGGGCCTGAAATGTTTGGACCTAAAGTGTACGGACCTGGAGAATCCAACGTTCAACCTTTAGGTTTGCATCTTTTATTTAGCAATTGTGTTATTATCAAATGATACCATAACATTTAACTATCAACTTTCTCCTTTTAGCCACCTCGAGTTTTGACTCCAGATCTAGAGTGCATGGGCACGAAAGTAATTTTGCCAGATGACACCATCGCAGAAGTTGACGCCGATGAGGTGACCAAGGTTACCACTTCTGTTGTTGATACTACAGAAGCAATAATTCCAGAGACTACTGCGTCCATGGTCTCGGCCATAACTTCTCCACCCGATATTTTTGTTCAAGGTGTTGTAGCTGGTAGTTATGCTGAAGCCTCTAGATGTCCCGTTATCATGAATGATCCTCTTGGGCACACCGAAGCGTTAAAGCACATGGTGCTTGAAGAATTTGATAACATCCAATGACTTTACTTTAACTAGGGAAACGACTTCAGTCCATTTTGAAAAGTAATCTGTTATGGCTAAAATGAACCGGTGTCCTCTTGTTGATGGCAGGGAAATCGGTCCGACAATGTCCATACCCCATTGCTCAAACAGCCACGGCATAGCTGTTGGGTGGAGATATTCCGGAGCTTGATGTATAAAGTCTGCATGTATTTGGCAGGCCCTACACTTCTTGGCATAGTCAACCGCTTCTGTCATCATCTTAGGCAAGTAATAACCCATCCTTCGGATTCTATCCCAGAGTTTTGACCCTGGCTGGTGCGCTTCGCAGATGCCAGCATGAGCTTTTTCGAGTACTTTTTGAGCTTCGCGGTTGGAGAGACAGCGAAGTAAAATTCTATCATAAGATTTCATGTACAATGTCTGGAACTCCGCGTTGTAGTAGAACCGGACAGCCCGTCTCTAAATTGCCCTGGCTTCTTTTTGATCTTCAGGTAATATACCGTAAAGGAAATAATCTATATAAGGAAAATGCCAATCCCTCGGTCCTAGGCTTGACTCAAAAATGTCAGCTTCGTCTTCCTGTAGTTCCTTCATTTCCTCTTTGAGTTCGTCCTTTGGGCAAAACAATTCTTTACTCCCTACAGTAATTTTCCTTCTAGCATGCTTAGGCAAAGCTAATGTAGCAGCTAGGGAATCTAGTGAATCTGCATAACTATTTCAGTGGCGCTTTACGTGGCTGATATAGAAACCATCGGTGATCTTGATCACCGCACGATAATACGGCAGGAGATCTTCATGTTTGACCTCGTACTCACCTTTTACTTGATTTACAACAAGTTGAGAATCCCCATATGCCTCCAACTATTTGACCCCCAGTTGTTGAGCTATTTTTAAGCCGATTAGGAGGGCGTTATACTCCGCGACATTGTTGGAGCATGAGCTTGTTAATGAGTAAGCTCGAGGAATGATGTGGTTGTGAGGGGAGACGAAAATAGCTCCAACCCCCGCTGTCATCTTTCCCTCAGATCCCATTCAGGAGGCACCATCGAAGAAAAATTGCCACACACCTTTCGAGACTGTATTTGCCTATGAAGACTTTTGCGAGTCATCTTTTTCTGGAATTGGGTTCCATTCTTCTAACTCTCACGGGATTTGTTCGTATAACTTCGAGGATGTCGGGATTGGATGTTCGACTAGGAAGTCGGCCACGGCCTGTCCTTTAACAGACTTCTGCAGGACAAAGCGCATATCATACTGTGATGGCAAAATAGCCCAATTGGATAGTCTTGAATTCAATGATCCTAGTTTAGTCATTAGTATTCTCAGGGGGTTAACTCTCGATACAACGTGGATGGTTTGTCCAACTAAATTGTGTCATATTTTTTGTACTACGAACACTAAAACTAAACATTCCTTTTCAACTGGATTATACCAGTGTTCCACCCCGATCATCATTCTGCTGATGTAATAAATAGCTTATTCATGAGCTCACTCATTCTTTTTTGCTAATAAGGCTCCAAAGGAATGGTCCATAGCCCTTATATATAGCAGGAAAGGTACTCCCGAGACTTGGGCTATGAGCACTGGTGACTTCATGAGATATTGTTTGACTTCTTCAAAAGCCTTTTGGCATGTCTTATCCTAAACAAATGACACTTCTTTCCTCATTAATCTGGTGAAGAGCTGACATTTACTAGACAAATTTTATATAAACCTGCGAATGTATGCTAGCCTATCTTGCAGTCCCCTTAACTCTTTGAGGTTACGGGGAGGTGGCATATCTTGGATAGCCATAACCTTATCTGGATCGAGATAAATTCCTTTTGACGTTACGGCAAAGCCGAGGAATTTTCCACTGGAAACCTCTAGGAAAACTTAGTTGGATTCATCTTGAGCTGGTGTTCCCTCATGAGGTCGAACACTGTCTTCAAATGCTTCAAGTGATCGTCTTTGTTTCAGTTTTTAATTGCTAGGTTATCTACGTAACATTCCACTGTCTTCCAGAGATGCTCTTGGAATATTACATTCATGGCGCGTTGATATGTGGCACCCGTATTCTTCAGGCAAAAGGGTATGACTGTATAGCAGTATACCCCGAGTGATGTTCTGAAAGACTTATGCTTCTCATCATCAGGATACATCTTTATTTGATTGTACCCTGAGAACCCATCCATGAACATCATACGCTCATACCCATAAGTATTATCTATCATAACATCTATGATGGGTAACGGGAATTCGTCTTTAGGGCAGGCCTCATTCAAATCCCTAAAGTCTATGCAAATTCAGATCTTTCCATTCTTCTTAGTTACGGGAACTATATTCGCGACCCAATCAGGGTGCTATTCCTCGCGAATAAAGTCTGACTCAAACAACTTATTGATTTCAAATTCAATAGCTTCCATGATCTCTGGGTGTAATCTTCGTTGCTGTTGTTTTACTGGCTTAGCATCTAGCCGGATGTTTAATTTATGAACTGCTACACTTGGGTCTAATCCTGGCATCTCCTCAAAACTCCAAGCGAAAACATCAATGTATTCGCGAATGAGGGACGTCAAATCCTCTCTTTCTTCCGAGGATAGGTTCTCACTTATAAATATGGATTTAAGATTCTTTTCACCCACCATATTTGTTTGGATCATTTTATCTTTGGTTGGAGGCTCGAGTGTTCAAACTGGATCTCCCACTTCACATTAAGATGCTTGGCCCAGGGGTCATCTTTTATCGGTGAGGCTTCCTCTAAGTCTTCGTCTTCTTGGATTGCGGAAGCCATGTTCGACAGCATAGGTTATTTGGATCATTCCACCATTAGCACTTTCAACGTCATTACTTAATTCGTGTAAGGATGATCAGATAGGTGCTTGGAAGGAAGTTAGATAATTTATCTCATTCACACAGTCTCTGAATGCATCTGTGCTAATGCTTGAGGGCTCAGAATCAACACCAGAAGAATAAGCAAACTCTAAATTTTTATTTATCATCCATTCACCATCAGAGTGAACGGTGTTATTTACATCAAGGCCTTCGATGCTTATCACAATGGGCTTACCATCCCAAATTACATCCTCAGATTTTGAATCTTCAGATCCTGATTCTGTATCAGCTTCCTTGCCGCTATTAGAGTCATCTGGAACAGGCTATCTTCAAACACCGAACGCATCTTGATACAGTAACGCATCAGTAAAGTAGTTTTCAACTCCTTTAAAGGGTTGCTTCTCTACAACCAGCGTTCTTACATTTCCATCTTTGTCCACATACTTCATGCATTGTAACATGGAGGGCACAACGAGATTGCTATGGATCTAAGGTCTTCCCAATAGCAGATTGTATGATGTGTCCACGTTTATCACGTAACACGTGACTTCCATCTTCAAGTCACCGATTTGGCACTTAAACTTTATCTTAACCAATGCTCTACTACCGTTAGCATTGAGTCCGAAGATAGTAGTATTAGTTGCTGCTAATCTATTCATCGGAACTCCAAGGTATCATAGCATCCTCCGTGGTATGATACTCAAGGCCGAGCCTGGATCAACTTGAATGTGATCAATCTCTGTAGACCCTATGTATCCCTTGTAATACAAAGGGCGGTGATGCTTATTACTCCTGACTTACATATCTTCTGGAGAGAAAGCGATGTAGGGGACGGTCTTACCAGAGACTTGGTGACACACTGCGCAAAGAGATTCTTCCTCGATCATCTCTGGTATCTATGCCAAGAATACCTTCGAATCTTGCAGAGCTTCTCATAAAACTTCTCTAGTAGATTTGGAAAGTTTCAGGAGTTCATACAAGGTTATCCTCGTAGGGATATTGGCTAACTGTGTTAGAATGTCAAACTAGAATGACTTCCGCAAATCCTCCGCAGGCTCTTTCCCCTTTTTCTTCAGAACTTTATCAAACTTAAACTATTTTTGCTTGGTCTTCTCTAGAGATGGTCGAGATTCTGCGGCCTAGCCATAGTTCTTCAAATAATCTTTTCCCGAATGGGTCCCTCTGGGAGGGGTATCCGCGTCAGCCACCAGAGAGTCTCCTACTTCTTCTTTTGAATCTGTTAGAGTAGGAATGTCTCTGTCAACTTCGGAAATTATGTAGATGACATTGGAAGTAAAGATCTTCCCTTTTCGCCTTCTTCCAGATGAATTAGAAATCCATTGCTCATCATTAAGGAGATCTGGATGCACCTACAATATTTTCCCTCTATCAGTTTCCAAGGGGGACAATCCTTTCTCCTGCTGTTGATGCGGATCAACATTCACGACCTGCATCGTACCTCTAGGAATGGGTTCTACTCCATTTTGAATTGTTGACTCTATCCAGTCAGGCGCTTTAACGAACTTGACAGTCACCATGTTTGCGGTCACCTTTTTCTGGTGCTCTTGGAGCTTAATGACATTAGCATCCACCAAGGCTTGAATCTTATCTTTAAGGATGTAACAATTTTGGGTAGGGTGGTTAATAATCCTATGGTAGACATAGTAATTAGGATCATTAACTCTCCCTGCTTCTTCCGGACATTTAGATTCTGGCAGTTTCAGCATCTTTTTACTCATGAGAAGGTTGAAGATGGTTTCGTATGCTCATCCTTGAAGGAATATTATTTTTGAGGCATACGTGTTTGAGAGGGAAGCTTCAAAGAAGATTTTACGGGTTGCGGGGCATCTGTCACCATTGTTTCTTTCCCCTTATATCCTCGGGATCGGGACTTATTATTGTTATCGCCATTTCGCTTCTGTTTCTCCTTGCCTCCTTCTTCGAGCCTTTGTGCAACTCCTCAGCCTCAGCTTGTAGGGCAAGGTCCTTCCAAGTCAAGAACTTTACTCCTCCCATCCTGACCAGAACCTTAGTTGACAAATTATGTCGACAAGTTTCTACCAAGGTCTTTTCTGGCATCTCATATGGGCATCTGAGAGAATCATTCCGGAACCTTTTGATGAAGTCCTGGGCTGACTCTCCTTTTTTTTGTTTAGTAGCTAGAAGCACCGGCATTGACACCTCCATGTCATCATCATAGAACCTGGCCAGAAATGCTTTTTCCATGTCGCTCCATGAATTGATGGTTTCCAGTTCTAACCTCCAGAACCACTCAAATGCTAGTCCTGTTAAGGTACTAACAAACACCTGTGTAATAATGGGGTCGTTTCCGGCTAAATGTCTAATCTGCGACTTAAAATAGTAGAGGTGCTGGTTTGGCGATCCTTTACCATCAAAAGATTTGAGCTTCAATGGTTTATAGTTTTTTAGGAACGACACACTTTCTCATTCTATGGGATATGGCCTTACCACACCTACCTCTTGTAGATCGCTTTTATACATGAGGGCGTTCAGTTGATTTTGGAAGCTTTCCATCCAGACAGCATTTGCGTTTCCTTCATGATGCACGGAGCGGTTGCCATCATCCTCATGATGTTCGGATTTTTCATTATTGTGAAGAATATGACCATTTTCTTCTGCCTTCTTTCCCTTGTCAGTCTTTGAGTGCGAAGGTGTATCCTTCAACCTAGTCTTCTCCAGTTCCACTAGAATATGTAGCATGTCTATAAGTTCGTTGATAGCGTTCTGCTGTTGCTGGATATGCTTGTCTTATTCATCCATTCTCCGCATGAACTCTTCTGGGATGTTGTTTTGAGTCATATATGCGGAGGCGAAGTCTTCCAGGAGCAAATCGGATGTTTGCGACTCAGCCCTAACTGACTTGGTCATGTCTTCTTCATCGGAAGAGATTCCCACCATTGTCTATAGTTCATGGGGACTGCCATCCTACTTTTGAGTCAAGTTTTTTGAAAAACTCATCGCTCTTCATTGAGTAGATCTTTCAAACCTGAAGAGAGCTCCGAGTTAGAAACATCTCCTTCGAAGACTTTCTTTGCCTTCTTTTTCTTCTTCTTTTCCTCGATGCTTATTATATTGGATGATACATCGGGGTATTCAGGCTCAGAAAACTCAAGCCTGCTTCGCCGTCTCTTCTTCGCCGGTTAGGATGATGGAACTGATAGTCGATGGAACACCGATGGTCTGGTATGGGCTGAACAATGACAGTGAGATAGTACTGCATTAATCAGTCGTTCGCAATGGCAAGGAGATGAGTGGGATTCTTCCCTTTTTCTGTTTAGAAGTTCCCTAAGATCTCTTGCATTGGAAGTCCTCGTGACGGTGTGACTTGTGAAAGATAGCCCTGGAACCGGCATCCCTTTTTCGTTGAAGGCTCTTGGAGCATGTCTCACTCCTGCTGGGACAATGAGTGAGATAGGCTTAGCCTTAAAGATAGACGCACGTCTTTCGCGAACTTGAGGTTCGCGGGCTTCTTCTAGTTTGTGATCCTACTTTCTTCCTGGAACATGAGGGACGCGGATGTGTGCTACGCATTTGAAGTCATAGACAGCTTTGGTGGAGTTACTCCGTTTTCTATAAGAAACATGAGTAAATCCTTCTGCGTCTTCATCTTCTGCAACCTTGCATTTTGGCCACCATACTTATACAGTAGACCTTTGCGATGATGAGTTGGCAGTTTCTTTTGGCCGTGTGGTCATGGGAAGGGCACGAGCTTTGTTTCTTAGGTTCCTTCTCGTTGTACGAGTGAGAGGAACCACCTTCTCCTCATCATAGCCTTGCAGAGTAGGTAGTGATCGCTTCCCCTTGTTGAAGTGGGGGCTTTAGTCCACCTTGCTTGGGAGATCAGGAGTCTTAGCCGAAACTAGGTTAGAGTCCAGTGCTGAAGAAGAGGATTTCGGACTAATTTGGTCCGTCAATTCCTTTGGCTGAGTTATTGCCATTAAAATCTCCTTGGAAATTGTCCCCTTGGAGACTTTACGGCATCCCTGTATGGAAGTAGGGCTCTTGGAGCTTGAAGAAAGAAATTCTTCGTACCTTTCCTGGTCAACCTGAATAGTGAGCGAGTTGACCAGACTGCCAACTGGAATGTTATCGAATTGAGCTACCACCAGATCACTGGAGGTGATGGCAGTCCCCAGCGGAGTCGCCAATCTTCTGCTCGCCATAAAAATTACAAATGATGCTCTATTGAAGTTTTTTCAATAAAGGATTACAATCCAACGGTTTTCCGTTTACAGAAGATGAGGAAAATGAATTTTCTTTTTGTTTAAAGCTGGGTTCTGATGTAGCTGTGGAGGACGATCCTGCTCTTCGTTGATACTCCGTACAATCTCTCTCAGTTGGCTAAAAAAGAAAGGCTCTGGACTCATGATCACAAAGGATAATTTTTAGAAGAAGATGCTCTCTCTCTTCTTTTTTTTTTTCTTTCATTCTCCCACCTTTTATAGTACGGGTAACGTCCCACCTCATTTGCTTGACCGTTAGCCCCCACTACTCGAGAAGTACCGTCACATTTGTTAGGTGGTTGCTCTCACGATCGAAATAATGCCGCTGCATTCGTTTGGAAATTAGCTCCACGATCCGAGGGGGCAACTCCCTTGTTCGGGTTGGGTAACTTTGTATTAAACCCCTACCTAAAAGCTATGGGTAGTATCGCGAATCTTAGTTTTAAATTCACGAATCTGTTCTATCGTCACTGGGTGGCGAACCTTGATCTTTAGGTTCGCGGATCTACTGAGTTGCGGATCTCCAACTCTAAATTCGCAGATCTCCTTTGTTCTCTAGAATTTTTTGCCGACAATAGTCTAGAACATGGATCACTCTTTAATTGATGATCCACGTGTTAGCTTCTCAAGTAGTCTCGCATTTGTAATGAAATGGGGTTAACTTCTTTTTTTATAAATATTTTTGGGTCATAATGCGACCCTGCGCTTGAGTTGTAGATTAGATTTGTATTTTGGTTAAAACGCGACCCTAAGGGTTTACCGGGATCTCTCTGGATGAGGATCCATAATTGAGGATAAAAATAAATAACATTATATTTTTAATGTTTTTGAAGACAAAATGCAACCCTGAGGGGCTCACGTTTAATCTCTAACTTAGCTCAAAATATAAGCTTTCGTCAGCTTTTACTTCACTTAACTTAGAACGTAGATCTCTCTAGATGAAGATCTGCATTTTGCTCCTTAGCCATTTTTAAGGCGTCAATGACTCGCGTTTGTTAATTTTTGGCGAGATCGTCCATCTCTTAATATTATAGAAGCAAAACATGACCCTATGAGAGTCACGTTTTAGCATTTCTTGGCTCTAAACGTGGCTTTCTCTCTATTAGATGATCCATGTGTTAGCCACTTTTGGCTTAATCTATGAATCCCTCTTTTTCTTTCCTTTCTTCTTTTTTTTTTACAAAAATTTTGCCAACAACAGACTAGGAAAATGTAGGGGTATCATTAAATATGTCTTATGGTTTAATCTATTCAAAGATTCGGGTCATAATGGCAATGAATTGATTAAACAGAGTTAGGATTTAACATGTTTAATTTACCCGTTCAGTGATATCTAGTATAACAGGATTTGAGCGAGGACAGAGGTATCATTAAACATACCTCAAAGCTTGAACTATTCAGAGGATTTGGTCATGATACAAATGAGCTAACTAAATAGAGATAACGATTAATATATTTAGTCTTGTAAGTTGACTTTCAAAGGTAACTTTTAACTTAATAGAGAGATGATTTTTGTTAAAGGTGATTGTTAACTTAACGATGTCAAGAATAATTTCATCAGCAGTTGTACTATTGGACTTGATAAATTGTGAGTTTGTCTTTTCTGTCAGAGGTGAAAGGTTAACATGATAAATAATTTGATTGGATTAGATCTTATAGAGAAAATTGATTTTATTTTGTGTTCTGATGTTAGAGATATGATTTTAACTTGACAAATATTTTAGAGTGTCATTGGCTCTGCTGGGAGAAAAGTGACAAGGGAAATTTTACTATCAAAGATAAGATTTAACTTAACAGATAATCCAACGACAACTGGATTATCATTACTAGAGGTAATCTTAAATTTTGTTCGGATTTGCTTGCTAAGAGGTTTGGTTTTAACTAGACAGTGAGTATTTTTGTACTTGGACTCAAGCCATATAGAAATAATTGTCAGTGATAACTATTAACTTGACTGACTGACTGAGGAGTTGAGGGAGATTGAAGTATTTTTGTCAGAGGTGAAATCATAATGTGATAGGAGATTGATCTCATTAGGATTTTTAGCAAATTCTTAGCTATCAACGGATTTGGTTTGCCTTTACCAATCACCATTAGTATTGGGCTAGCCATGCTATTTCCCTCAGCACGGTGAATTGACGAGGAATTTGTTTCGGTTTACATGCCAAACTTTTCCTCTTTCCTTTGCTTTAGCAGTTTTGGGCGGTGATGTATCTTTATAATCGAATAAGGTTACTGTTGTGATAGATTTGTATAGGATTTTTAGTAAATCCACAGCTATCAATGGATTTGATTTGTTTTTATCAACTACCATTTAAATTTGGCTAGTCACGCTATTTCCCTTAGCTTGATGAGGTTGTTGAGAGTTTCATTTGGGCTTATGTGCCAAACTTTCCTCCTTGCTTACCCGTAGCTACTTAGGTCAGTTCATGCTTTTACCCAGTAAGCAAGAGTTTTGTTCTCTTTCCGTTGCCTTGGTAGCATTGGTTAGTTCATGCTTTTAACCTGAGCATGATGGGTTGCGAGAAAGTTGTTCTCTTTCCATTGCCTTGTCGGCATTGGGCAGTTTATACTTTATCCCCTAGTATGATAGGTTGGCGAGAAACTTGTTCTCTTTCCATTGATTTAGTAGCTTTGGACAATTCATTCTTTTTTCCCCAGCATGATGGGTTGGTAATAAATTTGTTATCTTCCCGTTGCCTTGACGACATTGAGTAGCTCATACTTTTACCCCCTAACATGATAGGTTGGCGAGAAACTCTTTCTCTTCCTGTTGCGTTAGTAGCATTGGGTAGTTCATGTTTTTACCTTGAACATGATGAGCTAGCAAGAAACTTGTTCTCTTCTCCTTGTTTTAGTAGCATTTAGTAGTTCATGCTTTTACCTCAGCATTATAGGTTGACGAGAAACTCATTCTCGTCCCATTTCTTTAGTAGCATTGGGCAGTTCATGCTTTTACCCCCAACATGATGGGTTAGCAAGAAACTTGTTCTCTTCTCGTTGCCTTAATGGTGTTGGGCAGCTCATGCTTTTATTCCCAGCATGATGGATTGGTGAGGATTTTATTTGGATTTACATGCCAAACTTTTCCTCTATCCTTAGTTATAGAGACATAGAATTCACTTTTTTCTGGTACCCCCAGTTGGGGCATGGAGCTGCCCATTAGCATCGAGCCAGTGTTTCTTCATTTGTTGCTTGAATAAGAGGTCCGATGAATTCATGCCTTTAAGAATACTAATTCTTTAGGAATTTTTCATTGATTGGTATCATCATCCGATCACTATGTTGATTGGTCAACTAGTATACTCCATTTGAGTAGACGTCTCTACTACAAATGAGTATTCCCACTTTTACTGGAATTTTTCCTTAGTCTTATATGTCATGATCATCAGCGTCTGACTGCTAAGACTAGGTTTCCTTCTCTGGAAGTTCTTTTTTTTACTTTTTTGTTGAAGGCTGGAGAGTTTTATGCTTGATAAAGCTCTATTTGTTATTGAGTTTTTAAGCGCTTTTTGTCTAGCGCTTTCAATTCTTGTAGCTATTAGCTATATTTGCCTTTGATGGTCATTCTTGTTGTTAATACCACCCGAAATGAAGAGATGTACATTTCCAGAGGTAGGACGGACTCATATCCATACACCAAATAGAATAGGGTGGCTCTTGTCGGTGTTCTTACAGTTGTGCGATAAGTCCATAAACAAGCTCCTAATTTATCACCTAAGTCACTCTGACTTGTGGTGATGAATTTCTGCAAATTTAAAGCTTCAGTATAGTTTTGTTAAATGCTTCTGCTTGGCTGTTAGCAGCTAGAGAATTTGGTGTAGGCCCTACTAGTGAATTGATAATCATTGTCACTGATGATCCGTTTAGGAACATCAAAGCGGCAAATTATGTAGTGTTTGATAAAGTTGACCACGTCCGCTATTTTCACTTCCCTTAGAAAGATAGTTTCAACCCACTTTGGGATAGTAATTGGTTATACCTAGTATGAGCTGATGTCTACAAAAAGATGTGGAGTAATTGGACTGATAATATCTATTTCCTATGTCCCGAATGATCAAGTGATTGTAGTTGGATGTAGGTGCTTTGGAGCTTAATGTGTATAGTTCACATGCATCTGACAAGCATGGCATTTCGTTGCATATGCCACAACTTCTGCCATCATTGTCAACAATAGAAGCCCATTTTTTTTATTCGGTCTCCTAATTTTGGTCCCGACTGGTGACTACTGTAGGCTCCATTATGCGCTTCTTTGAGTACTTCATATGTTTCTTGCTCGGATAAGTACCAAAGTAAAACTCTACCTGGTGTTTTTGATACAAGGTGCGTAGCCTAAGATTATAATAGAAATTTTTTGCCTCCTTTTCTATTTTGGAAGCTTCTTTGGGATCTTCCGGCAATATCTTATAGAGTGCAAAGTCGACAAAAACTAAACGCCAATCTCTGGACTCAAAGTTCACCTCTGATGTAGATGCTCCATTTGCGTCAAGTATTTCTTTAGGGCGAAGAAACTTGTGACTTCCAATTGCAATGTGTTTGCTAGATTTAGTAGGGAGTGCTAATGTAACCTCCTCTTACTTGGTTTAGAATGATTTCAAATATTAAAATTCAATGAAAATTCGGATTTTTCCATTCTTCATTGAAACAAGAAAAATATTATCTATTCAATCAAGGTGCTATTCTTCCCCGATAAATCTAAATTTTATAAGCTCATTTCCTTCATCTTCGATCGACTCCATTAGCGCTAGACGGAGTCTTCTTTGATGTTGCTTTACTGGTTTTGCATTTGGCTTAATATTTAGCTGATGCGAAGTAATTTGTCACTGGACTTTCGTGACAAAAATTTCGTAAGAACTATAAAATTTGTCACTAAAGGAGGGCATTTTGAGACAAAAAATAAACCTTGTCATGAAAAAAGGATTTTTTGTGATGAAGATAAATATTCATCATGTAATCCTACTTTTTAGTGACAACATATTTAAACTTGTCACTAAATATTTATTTTTCGTGACGATAATTTTTTTTGTCACAAAGTTGTACTTCAGTGACGAGTTTTTTGTGATGAATTAAATATTGTCACTAAACGAGAGTATTTTGTGACAATAAATCATTCTTGTCACTAACGTCTAGGATTTTTTTGACGAAAATAAGTATTAGTCACGTTATCCTCAATTTTTGTAACAACGTATTAAAATATGTCACTTAATATTTATTTTTTTGTGATGAAAATAAGTATTAGTCATGTAATCCTCATTGTTTGTGACAACATGTTAAAACTTGTCACTAAATATTTATTTTTTTGTGATAATAAGTTTTAGTTGTCACATACTTATACTTCAGTTGGGAATTTTCTATGTGGAATGAAAAATTTGTCATTAAAAGAGAGTATTTTGGAAAACAAATAAATTATGTCACTAAAAAGTATGGTTTTTTTGTTGAAAATTAATAATTATCACTTAATCGTAATTCTTAATTTTTGTCACTATAAATATTTGTTGTCACAAAGTACAATTTAGTTTTTAATATTTATGATAAGTATTACGTAGTTGTCACTAATGAGTTTTAGTGATGGATAAAATTGTCACATAATTTTAATGATTTTTTAATAAATTATTGGGTATCCCTAGATTAAGAATCTTAAATTACGACTCTAATTGACTCTAGTATCGTATATGCCATTATCTCTAGTATCCTTAAATTTATTTCCCGTTATCTATAAATTAGTTATTTTTTTATTTCCTTTTTCCAAAAATTTGATGCAAGACCTCTCAGATGGGAGACTAAAGGATGCGCTGCAGCACGCCCGCCACCCAAAGATCTGCAGTAACCCGCCGCCCCAAGATTTGCAGCACCCCTGTTGCCCCCATGACTGCCTCAAGTCCCTCTCTCATAGCGCCGCGAGACCGGATGCCACACAGCCGAGTCCTTCTGCCCAGCGAGACCCGCCACTGAAGACACGTGATCCTCGCTCCCTTGCAAGCTGCCAGCTAGATCTATGCATCCTTTCAAGCCATCTGCGAGTCCACCCCAACTCCAGCAATGCAAGCCCACCCCAACTCTGGTAGCGGTACGCAAGTTGTTGAGACCTGCCTGAACTCCGGTCGTCCCTCCCTCATCCTCTCGCTCATTGAATCGCCCTAACAGTCTGGTGCACTTCTTCTTCGTTTTATTCTCGCTCATTGAATCGCCCTAACAGTATGGTGCACTTCTTCTTCGTTTTATTTTTTATTTTTTGCAATTGAAGCTCACATTGCACATTCACTATATAGAGTGCATTTTAATGTTGTGAGTAGTGGAAAGTTCACTACTCTTTTTGTATGTAGTTTTTGTTGAACAACAAAAATTATAAGAGTAGTAGTAGTAATAATATTTATAATAGTAACAACAACAACAACAACAATAATAATTGCATATTATTGTGCTACAGCAGATTATCCAGAATACCTGGTTAGTACAGTTAATTCAGAAACTAGTATAGGAAATACTTGGAGTACTTTAATTGTCATCTAAAATTTTTTGAACCCACTCAATAGAAAAGGCACTTATGTGAGGAGTGTGTTTGTTGTGAGGAGCGGTCAAGGGTTTTCACTTTCCTATCGCCTGCCTCATCTCCATTTTTGTGTTTTGTATTTAAGCTCCTATTTGAGACTATATTTTTGTAGGATGTACTCCGGTGCAAGATGCAATTACATTACTAAATCTAGGTTGATAAATAATGCGGATTTGAGCATAACATCCTCTTTAAATAGTAATATCATAAGTGTTCTTTGATGTCCTTTTCTCATTAGTGATTTACATTTAAAATATTTAAATATTTTTTTTCCATTCACATGACAACTTTCTTCAAATCTTGATGTCATGTTATACTCATTATGATTACAATAAATATATTTGACTCTTCAGTGTGAAAGACCTTTTCTATATTCAAATTTTAGTGATAACCTTTGTATTTCTATTTTAGTTAGTACAGACATGGTTAATAAAGACATAGTTACAAATAATTTCCGTCATAAATTGAATATGGACTATTTTTTGGTTATTCTGTATGTGAACTCGGTGTTAAATGTTGATGACTAAATTATAATGGCATAAAAACCTTGATGTTATTGTATACAGAATTACAAGATTATCATATCGAATGAAGTGATTTTTAGCATATATAATGGTATATTGGTATATGATAGTAAATTATTAATCAATGTTATATTTAATAAAATGATCAATTATTTATGTTAATATGTTTCTTCCAGTACTTAGACTAGAAAACAAAGCTAGTCCACTAGCAACCATTTGTTCCTATATAATAATTAAAAAGCTACACACATGACCGCTTCACCTTTAGGTAAGGCAAAAATTTGTTCATTTTTTTGAGAAATAAGGTAGTCATTCATCCATTACTTATTTTTTAAGAAATGAATTTAGTTATAACTAGTCATAAATTCTTCCCTTAAAAGCGTGTGCATGTATAAGGGATGTGCGCTTCGGTGTATGCCTTCAGAATTTTCCAACTCTCAAACTTAATTGCGCCTAGAGATATTTCATAGTGGAAGTTGGGCCTAAAAAAAGCTCGGTCCACAAGAGTGATACCTAAAAAACTGTATAAACTATTAAGCTGAAGCACTTAGGAATAATCTTCTGATATATATTAAATTAAAGAGGTTAATGGATGTAAAAGTAAAAGTAAATTGGCATGTTTGAAACTAATCAAAGTAATAAATCTAAAGTAGTTATTCTTATTTAAAATATTTATTTCATCCTAATTAATATATAATATGATTGTATTTGAACTTATGTAGGAAATGATGGGAGATAAGAGATGGAGAAACATTAACAATAGCGGAAGTATTGAATGCATAAAAGGAGTTGATGAGTTTCTCAACTATGCTTTTTCTCAGCCTAGAGTTAAAAAAAAAATTCATTGTCCATGTAACAAATGTAGGAATACAATTTAAAAATGTAGACATGACGTGAGAGCTCACTTAATTCAGGACGAACTACAATAGTTTGTGCAGCAAACACAGGAAGGTCAACCACAAATGACTAATAATGAGATTTTGATTCGTGTTCTTGGAGAGAAATCGGGTTATGTCCGTAGAAAAGGAGCAGGAAACAACCTCCAACTAAAAAGACAAGACAAGATATGGAAGAGTAAGTATAGAGGGTTGTTACTGAAGTCAAAAATTTGATAAGGGAAGAATTTGTAGAAGTCAAGAATGCAATAAGGTTAGAGTTTGAACAAAAAATTAGAATGGTATAAACAGAGGTTCGAATTCAGACACAAGATGAAATGAAGTCATAAATTCGAGTTGAAATACAAGCTGAGTTCGATTCAGTACTTCAAGAGCGTATGGCTGTTTTATTCAATTCTATGCCACCACCCAAATCTTAATTGTTTTGTGGTTAATTGGTATTATTCAGTAGTTGGACATAAACTGTTTATTTTTTTCAATGGTGAACTTATTTAACATTGGGACAAAACTTTTGAATATTTGTAATATACGTAAACATGTTATTTTATATGCATGTTTCAGTTATTAAAAATGTTATTTTATATGCATGTTTCTATTATTATTGGACTTGTTGATTCAAATATTTTGTTGATAATATGTTGTTAAATTATATGTGATTATTATTAGATTAGCTTTGATTATATTTGATGGAGTTTGATTACTGTAAATGTGATGATATTTGTATTTGTGATATATGTTGTCACGGAAAATGTATGGTAGTGACATATGGCATGTGTTGTCACTGAAAAAATTTAGTGACAAAATTATTGTCACTAAATTAGCTTTTAAGTGACAATATTTGTTGTATGTAAATCTCTTCTTTAATGACAATTTTCTAGTATTGTCACTAAAAAATATATCGTGACGATAAAAATTGTCACTAAAAGGAATAGTTAGTGACAACAACAACTGTCAAAATATATGTTTTTAGTGACAACATATATCACATGTCACTGTACATCTTTCGTGACAACAAATTATCTTACAAAATAGGATATTACGTAACAACATGTATGTTTTTGTGACAATAGTATATCGTCACATTATATATATGGTGACCACGACTATAGTCACGAAAGGAAGAGTTTTAGTAACAATGAATATTGTCACAGTAAACACTTTATAGTGACGAGATTTAATTATCACATATTGTATATGGAGACAATTGTCATTGTCACAAAAACCAGACATTCAGTGACAACAAACATCATCACAGTAGAGCCTTTTGGTGACAATTAAATATCGTCTCTAAAAAAAGATTTTTCATGACGAGATATAAAGTCGTC
This sequence comes from Dracaena cambodiana, assembly GCA_036321105.1. Lineage (NCBI taxonomy): Eukaryota > Viridiplantae > Streptophyta > Magnoliopsida > Asparagales > Asparagaceae > Dracaena > Dracaena cambodiana. The sequence continues at coordinate 11,031,919 of JAYEPQ010000001.1, read as the reverse complement.
ATGGATGGCATTCGCAATAGCCGTATACGTAACAATTAAAGATCGTCATGAAAGTCATCACTAAAAAGTTTTAGTGACAACAATTATGTATTTAGTGGCGAGTTTGCTTGTCACGAATTCCTTATTTTCTTGTTGTTGAGGATCTAAGCCTGACATGTCTTTGTAATTCCATACAAAGACGTTGACATATTCTTGAATAAGAGTCATAATATCTTCTTTTTCATTAGAAGATAAACCCTCGCTTATGAATATGGGCTTGGGATTGGTTTCATCACCCATGTTCACTTGAACCATCTTGTTTTCGGTAGGTGGTTCGCACTGCACGAAGCGCAAGTTCCATTGGGCATCAAGATGTTTAACTAACGCTTCATCTTGGAAAAAAGTTAGTTCATCATTTCATCTGGAGTCGGTCTAGTTGACGTCATATTCGCAGCCAACTCCTTAGATAGTACTTTCAGACTGATATCTGAGCCCTAGTTAGAGTTTTCTACATTTTAGTAGATCATGTTATCTATATGTGAAGGAGCAAAGCAAGTTTCGACGTTCTTTGCAGAAATTTAATCTTGGACATTAGATGAAAACATATACCATTTTCTCCATCACTCAGAATAATTTGTTCCATAATGATAGAATTTAGGGGCTTCCTGATTTTCATCTTTAGTATCATCGGATAGAGTCACACATGATTGAACCCTTCCGAAAACAATCGGTTTTGATCAACCTGGCGAGCAGGTATGATGTGTTTGTTAATCATGACAAGTAGCGAAGGGGTGCAAGGAGTGGGACGCTCCACAAACGCACACAGAGCACTCCCCATGCACGCCTGCAGGCATGCATTGTGCGCTTTCTATGCGCATGCCTGCGAGCACACGCAGGGGCGCAAACTATGGGTTCTCTGTGCTCATGTGTAGAAATGCATGTTCTTTTGTGCATGATTTTGCTATGGGCGCGCTTTGGTCTATTGCGCACACACTTCATTCCACCATGCGGAGTATTTCTGACTGTAATTTTTCAACGAATGCCTCTTTCGTAATATTGAGGCGTGCCCATTGGGCCTTGCCTCTTCTCTAGCAGTCTTGATTTTTTTTGTGACCACGTTAAATATGAGCTCGGCTTTGTGATAGACGACGATGCCGTAATCTTGTTTAGAAGTGATAATGCCTTATGTTTGTTGACAGACGATGATGTCTTATCTTTTGTTATGGGTGATGACGCCACATATTTTTCGATAGGAGATAACACTTTGTTAGTCTTAATGGGCGATGACATCTCATATTTTTCGACCGTCACCTAGCAATAATGTTAGGGTTTCGAGATGGAGGAATTGATAATAACGTCAGATTGCGCTGCCGTTTTTTCTTTGGTGAAGAGAGGCTCCCACCATGGTCGCCAATTCCTATATACCCGAAAGTTTAGAATTTCCTTCCTTTTCCATTTGAATTGAAATTACAACAAAATTATGGAAAATTATATCTAGATTCGAGTTACAATAATAGAGAAAAGAGATCACTCAATTTCCCTTTTAATTTGTGGCGGTCCCTGATAGTGGTCGAGCATTGTGCTATACTTCATTGACAATTTGAGTGTATAGAAACTTTTCTTTTGCACCAAGCTCTTGGGAAGAAGAAGAATGCCTAGACTCCTCTGGACTCTTTCTGTCTCCTGTTTGTTTCCCTTTTTTTAAAGAGAGAGGAGTCCTCCTTATTGTGGATTTCTCCTTTCTCCATTGAGAGAGATTCCTCTTCCCTGCCTCTCTTCTTTTTTTCTCTATGCCTTCTCTTCCCTGATTTTGTTTAAAGAGAGATTTTTTAATAGAATATGGAGAGATGACTGTTCCCATAGTTAGAGAATGAACATGGAGTATAAAACAGAATGTGGAGCGTAGCGGAGAGAGCGTGCAAAGTGCACAAGGTGCATGCGCAATGCCCCACTGGGGCGTGTGTAGTGCCTTGCTAGGGGCACGTGGGCAGCACCCCGCTAGGGCGCGTGTGCAGCACCCTCACTGGGGTTGATGCACACAGCATCCATGGGCACACAATGCAATTTGGACAGTGCATTGGGCACGCAGTGCGCTCTGGGCATGCACACATTGCATATTAGGTGCGCATTGCGTCTGAGGGAGTATGCAGTGCACCAAGTGTGCGCTTCTCAGTTTGTTCTCCGCATCAACTCGGCACACGCTTCTAAGTTTATTTTTGGATAGAACGTGCTTGAGATGCACTGTTGATGGGAACGCATGGGCGCTTTTGAGAATGGGACGTACTCGTCTAGAAGTGCGTGCTCCTTGATGCGCACTTTGCGATGCTCAATAGTGTACTTCTCAGCATGCGTCTCTAGTTGCACTTCTGGGCTGCGCGTCTGATTGGCGCGAGCTTGTTACAGACATTCACACTTCTAAGGATGGGATGCGCTCATCTGAAAGGCATGAGCCCCTAGCTATACATCTGGATTGTGAGTAGGCATAAGATACACTCGTTATGAGGGCATGCGCATCTTAAGTTAAGATGCGCTCATCTGGGAGAGGCGAACTCCTTGGGCATGTTCATCTGGCGCTCTAATTTTGCAGATTGTTTTTTTTTAAGTGTCTACACGATTACAGCACATTAACATGTTATTCGTACTTCAGAAAACAATAGTACAACTAATGAAGCATGCAACAGAGTTACGAAACAATGCAACAACCAACAAAATTTCACATAAACAATAGACTAACAACCAATGTCCTAGTACCGGCGGGACGTGGACAAATTACTAATCAACTAATAACACATCTTATTAGCCAAAAAAAAGTTCCATAGTCCAAAGAACATAACAAGTATGCACATGACAACTGTAAGTACATAATGTTGTTAAAAAAAGGTCCTTGATAAATGGCATTCACACAAATTTGGAAGTATCTGCATCACTTATCCACAACTAGTAATTTCCAAAGCATTGAAAAAAAAAATGGGTTTTAAACCTCGAATGCCCGTTAAAAATTATATCAGAGATGAGAGAGTTCTAAACCTGTCACTGAGAGAGCTGACAAACTCTCAGCAGAGAGCTTAGGAGAGCTCTCAGATTAAGAACTTGGTGACTGTCAGTTCCACTGCAACGAGACCCAAATCTACAAGAAAAATTAGAACCAAAACTCTTATAGATTGTAGATAAATATTGTACGAGATACATGATAAATGATATGATTGTAGATAAATATTGTACGAGATACATGATAAATGATATTACCTTTATCTAATTTGCTTATAGTGCCGGCCAAATCTTCTTCAATGCCAACTATTGATACCCTCATATATATGTCGTTGAAACCGATCTTCAGTGCAAATAAGACTATAAGTACTGTCATGCTGGTGCTACAAACTTTGATTATGAAGAACCCATAGAAATTGGAATGCCAAGTCATTCCGAGTCATTCATGGGATGACAGGAAATCTTTCACTGTTAACCTTGCAAAAATTAATTAATGGATGGAAAACTTGACGTGTCCTCATCTTGGATTGTAGGCCCCTTCACTTCATTCAAGTACTTATCTAATTTCTATCGATCAAAGTCCAACTTGAACTGAGAATCTAGAGCCAACAGTATGGATGTAAACAAAGTCACATGATATGAATAATTTACTGCAAGCGTACAGTGTCAGTTGTAATACTTTCCAAATTGTTCCCATAAGAATCAAAAGTGTTTAGCTATCTTGCCAATTTTTAGTTCTATCAAGTTAGTTATGAGATTATAGATTGAAAATATTAGTTTTAGGTTCCTAAAATTAGTCTAGAATTTTGAATCCATTAAAATAATATCTTAACAATGAATTATCGCGTTTTTCCTAACTTTTTAATCATGCATAATCAAGTAACACAATAAAAAAATAAGTTTTTAAATTTGATTTTAATTAAGAGCCCCTAAGTATGACCTATCATTGATGTGCAAGCATAGATCATCAAAGTTAACGTCATTCCTAAAATCAATTTATATCTAATAGATAATCTTATAAATAGAAGTATAGAAATAAACTTTAAACCCTAATCTAAGCATAGATAATCAAAAAACCAAACTCAAGCATAACATATCAATGATATTGGATATACAAATGTATTCTCTTCAATCTATTTATAGAAAATCTTGTTAATAATTCTATAAATAAAATAAAGAACATGAATTCCAAATCTCATCTAAGTATAGATTATAAAATATGAAATAAACATAATCTATCAAAGAATTATAATTTACGAAGTCCTATCTTTATTTTATTTAATGAAAAAATCATGACTTTATTTCTTTTTAGGAAGAAGATAAGAAAAATTCATGTTAGATCTAGTAAACTAATTTCATTTACATCCTTGGGCTAATGCAAATTAGTTACTCATACTACTAATTATCAAAAACCTATATTTATTTATGAAAACCATGAAAATTCTAATTATCTAGAAAGCAAGATAAATCTAAACTACAAAATAAGTAAAAAAAATTACTTAAAAAATAATAGTGAACAACAAAGGGTCACCTCTATAGTTCGGTATTGCAGCCGTCATCTCTTCAAGAAAACCCTAATTCTTATTTAATCAAAAATGTATCTAAAATTATATAAAACCCTAATTTTCAAGGATATGACCAATATATAGGCCTCAGGGTATCAAGCCTTAATTTGACTACAACTGAATAGCTACAAAACTATATCAAAGACCTTGTAAAATTTTCAGCAATTTCGAGCCCCACATTGTTGCAAAATGGCGGCTATTGCTGCCAATTAGCAGAAAAACAGTGCCTGATGGGCTTAAGTTATCTTTTGCATAAAATTCTAGTCTTGTGAATTTGATTTGCATAATTGTATTTGACTTTAGTTCTCTATAGCTCTATGTTCTTGTAGCTTTATTCTCTTTTTAACTCTTCTTGGACTTGGTTTTCTAATCCGTCTCTGAGTTTATGCCATCTCCATGTAGGAATAAGTCTAACCTAAAAAACATACTAAAAATATCCGAGTAGTATTATTTATATATAGAAATAGACAATATGGAGGTTATAAATATGCGATGTATGGAACTCATCAGCACCTTCTCACTATTGCCATAATACTTATCATTCATCGTTTTCATCTTACAAATTATATTACAATCAAATAAATTATCACTAGCCATAGCCTATCGTGGCTCATATTCCACACTGGTGATTTGATAAAAAAAAACATATTAGATGTAGCACTAAAAGTATTGGAAACCTTCAAGTAAGATCATAATAGAAATTTGTTAAGAACTACACAATCTACTAACATATATGCTTCCGACCATATTTATCCTGATCCTTTCACCATCTTCACTCAATTGCAGCTCTTGTCTCAAGATATATAGGATCCAATAACTAAAACTCATAGAAAACATGTCTTGGGATTTTATAGTAGCTTGCACAACAAGCTTCATTATTTGTGCAATACATCATATATGGAGATATTTCACAATGACTATGTTGACTAAACTGCCTTGCTTTGCTAATGCGATCGAGGAGAAAAGGGGCTTGAGATGAATAGAACCCTAATTCTCACTCTTTCATTATATAGTTCTGATTTATATACATGGATTAATGGTATAGGTGTCAAATTTATTTACTTGAAATGAAGTCTAATAGTGATTGATAGTTAGCATTTGAAAAAAAAAGATATCGCGCAATGATTGATTTCGAGCTGATATGTCGGGAAATATCAATTAGAAAGGAGATATTATTTTAAATGATGGATATCTATAGACAGTAACAATAAATGAAACTTATAAATAAGCACAAAGCAAAGAATAACAATTCAGTCAGAGAAGAAATGAAACTTACGCAGTAATGCAGAAATAATTTAGAATTTTAATTTAGATGAAAAAATTTAACATGTTAAGAGGAAAACTGCGCAACATATTCAGTTTGGTTAGAGCTAGTTTCACTACTAGGTAGCGGTCAATATTTTTATCCAGCTATCAAAGTTAGATAAAACCTGATCTAAAGTTTTTGGAAACCCTCGCAGTAATGGGAGTTTGTGTATCGAAAACTAATCTTATAAAAATTTGCCTTATAGAAAACTAATTGATAAATAGAAAGAAGACATGATTGGAAATTTATCTGGGATGCAGTTAAATGAAAATAATTTTTTTATCTTATTATAAGGATTAATGATTTTGATCAGGCAAAGACCATATAATGGATCAAAACTCTTATTCTATAGTAGCAATTGTATCCTAAAAGCTATCAACAAATCTTGATCTCAACATATGTTGTATTAGATCCTAATTCTACTGCAAAACTAATTGAAATCTTACCCTAACACGGTCCAAAAAACTGTCCAAATCAAAACGAGACACAAGACAAGACAATCATGACTATCACAAATTATATCAAATGGTTCTGAATGAACTCCAACCTAGCAATAATTACTGCCAAGTGGCAGTCCAGTTGAGCCAATTGCAATGAAAATTTTCATATTGTTTACTAATTAGATTGTGATATTTTCATTTGGATAGAAACTGATTTATCACCTGCAGTTTATAAAAGCAGAGCCAAAAAATAAAAAAAGTTATCTTTCTTCCTTTATTGAAATGACCATCTTCCACCTTTTATGAGAAGGTCAATAGTTCATACTTTAAAATCAAAGACAACAAATTATCAAAAGTTCATACTCTAAAGTAAAGGTAACAAGTCATCAAGAGCTCATGCTCTAAAGCAGAAGGTAACAAGCTATTAAGAGGAGAGATGCTTACATGAATTTTTTTATCCATGTTCCTGTAGCCTCAACCATTGCATAGGTGGTCAATCGAACTAAATAGCCATTCGGATGAGAACTCCATCATCATGCTTCTCCAGATCAAATCAAAAGAAAGAGATATTATAATCATCCTTAATTGAAATTTAAATTATACAGATTTGCAATTTCTTCTCTCTAGTTTTTAGTTTTCTTTTTTATTTTAAAAGTTTAAATTAAAAAAATATAATATCAACTAAATATATTTACCTAAGAATTTGGTTCCTGTAATGGCATATTAATTGATATTTAGAAATACTCATCTCTTACATAGATAAATTATTGTTAAATTATTTCTTCATGATAACTTGAAACGTCTAGTTTGTAATTCATCATTTTTCCCTCTTAATAAGAATAATTCAACAATATCATTTTAACAGCAAATATATTTATTAATAAATAATTGTATTGACATATTAGATGTAATAGTGTTATGCATAATAAAAAACTAATTAACTTGCTAATTCTCTTTTATCTATCAAGCATTACATTTCTATGGTGTGATAATGAAGAAGTATATGGCATAAAATATTTATTCTCATGAGACTGATCGTTCGATAATTGAATTATTTTTATTTATAACCCCAGAAAGCATAGTTGTAAGATTACAATACATAACAATAATTGCTTCTCCAAGCACAGTGCTTCTTTAATGTTGATAACAACAAATTTTTTTGGGGAATGAGTGATGGGGAATGGGGATGCAAACTCCAATATTGGATTCAAACTGATATCCTTGCAATGCTGGTAGCAATCTGCATCTATGTTGCATGGTCTACAATAAAATAAGCAACTAGCTGCAACAACAAGCGGGGATGAATATCGTAAAATTTGAGGGTTTGGGCAACCGTATATAAATAGTTAGTATCAATTCTTCATAATGTTGTATACTAACATTGATGATTAATGACACTTACTAATTGAAAAGACAA